>CM026265.1:32612273-33084773 GCA_014851425.1 Senna tora | reverse complement strand
TTCACATTATTTTATTGTCTGGGATCATTCTTAGTTTGATCTTACTGTTTGTTCAAATGTTCAATATAACGATGACTTTATGGTACAGAATGAGCATTTTCCTTTCATATATTGTGTTGAGAAACTAGTGCAAGAGCGCAAGTACCGAGAGTGGGAATCATGTTTTAAGAAATTGGGTCTGGATCCAAAACCAATTGATAATTGCTATACCAGTGAATTTGGAAAAGAGGTTAGTGTTTTTTGACTTTTTCTGACTTTTAAGTTAATGTTTTATTGTTTATCCTTACAGTAGCTCACTCCTATACAGGTAGTAACGTGTATATAGTTGCTCTAGCTTCAGGGCTTCTCTTAAATTTGTATTTTGTATTTTGTATTGTGCATCTTTCTTTTGCCGTGAAATTGCTAACCTAATTTCTGGAAGTTGGAATTGCATTGCCCTCAGCTTTCATCAAAACTGCAATACCTACTGAATAAAAGAGGTGGAGATGGAAGTGTTCAAAGATTGCTCAAGTACCATTTTAAACTTTGAAGTTTTATAAATACAGCTAAATGAAGCAAAAGTTGAGAAATATAAAGGCTGAACTGTCAATACTCAATAGTGTGGCTTATGAATGCTACTTAATTAATCTGTTCTTAGCAATGAAGAATGTTTGTAGCCTTCTTGGTTTCAACTTTCAAGTTTGAAACGGAAATTTTAGAGAGAAGCGCAAGCGCACTTCCTGTAGAGATTGAAACCCTGTCAACGAGACCCTTTCTCTATTTTGTGAATTGGTGGTGTCTGGTGCTAAGATATTAAACAATAAAACTAGTACATATAACTATATAAGCTACCTACTGCGTCTCTTAAAAGGATATTATCTAGAGTGTGAGCAAATGGCAAAATTAATGAGGAGTTATTTTAATTGATTCTGACCATTACATCTGCATGTTCCTTGTTTTGATAACTTAATGAAATCTAAAGCAGTGTAATGTTGGCTTTGAACCACTTTCTACTGATAGAAGACTCTTTCCCCTTTGCTGCAAGCCTGCAACTTTTACAAAAAGCGATATTATGGAAACTCCAATTTGTAGCTTCTGAATATTCATCTCTGTTACTGATAATTTGGCAAAATCCTTTCTTTTCTTTTTTTTTTTAATTTCAACTATGCTAGACTTGCAAAATGATAATACTGTTTCCAGATAATCAAGAAAATTTGGCTGAAATTTTTCTCAAGTGGCATTTACCATTTTTATGCAGCTGGATCTAAAATATGCAGCTGAAACAAACGGCCTGCAGCCTCCTCATAAGTATGTTCCATGGGTAGTTGTGGATGGGGAGCCACTCTATGAGTTTAGTTCTGCTATCATGCATCAGGCTAAACACACCATTCCTATCATATGAATTTTTCACGAATCTATATAATTAATTAACATATCATAACTCATTGACAATAAAAAAATAACATCATAACTAAAGTTTGGCTTTACATAGCTTTTGTTGTGGCAAATAATAGCTATAGATAAGTGAAATTGCAAAGTTATAGCCATTTATAGAAATATTGGATGTTTCTGATGTTACAGGATTATGACTTATGAGAACGTTATAAATCTGTAAAGCATATAAAGGCACTGATGTCCCCAAAAGTTGCAGCCAAGTATTCCTTGATACTGTAATGGTGGATGAAAAGCCAAAATATTCAGTTTGTGATAAAGAAACAGTGATACCAAACTTATGGGAACAACTAAGGTCAACCATTACATCATGGATACCCCAGATGAACATTGCATGAGCCTATAGATAATGCAATCCTGGATGATTTCATGGTTAATTTTTATTTAGTTAATGATATTGGAGTCCATTTGGAAGAGAGTAAATGAAATTAATAGTGATTTAAGAAATTGAATGCCCCATAAAAAAAAAATTAAATGTCTTTATTGTCATATTACAGTTGACTTTGAATTTTGTCCATTTGTGATTCATATAATCAATTTCTTCATTTTTGAAGAGGTGAATTTATACATTTAATTTTAAATCATATGTGGCAAATCATGGTGAATGTTGAAATGAGGATGGGTAACATATGTATTTTTTTGTTATTATTTTTAATTAGAAAATTTTAAAAATTTTGTTTTAGTTTACTTATAATATATATTTATAAACTTTTATTTTATTCAATCCACTCATATTTAAAATCTTTTAATTGTTGTTATAATTTTTAAAATTATAAAATACGTTTTTCTAAATTTTTATTATATTATGTTTATCTAAATTTCTTGTTTTACTTTATTTTCAAATTTTTTATCTGTATATAAAAAATTAATTGAATATTAAAATTTGAACTAATATAAAGTCATCATTAGATTTTTTTAATATGATATTTATTGATTTAAATCAATTAGTGATGAGGTTAACCCAATTGAAATAAATGATACAAAACATCAGTGTAAATTGATTCATGGATCATTCAAATATTTATGATATGATTAATTATATACAATTTTCATTAATTAAAAAGGTTGGACCAAGGAATGATCTCAGTCGTTGGCTTGGAGGTAAGCTAGATTTCTTCGAAGAATGACGTGGCAAAATTGCAAAACATAACACACTAGCCACTTGGCAAGAATTGGCTTCATGTACTTGGCTTTAGTAATATATATAGATATATAGATATAGATATATAGATATATAGATATAGATATATGGATGTTACACCCTCCGATTCACAATATCTGCTCCGTTGGGTAGGTACGCACAGACCAAGGAAATCATTAGTTCACCTTAAACTTAAGAAAATATGAGATAAAAAGACTAAATTACCCTGACTAATTAATTACTCCTACTTAAACTTTTTTTCATTAATTTTATATTGTGAATATGTATTAGATAGGGATAAAATTGTAAAGAAATAATTAATGCTTTCTTGATTTTATAAAATAGTTGATATTTTGAAACATAGTAAACCCCCCACTCAAGCAGATATTGTGAACCAGAAGGAGTATATTATTTGTATTCCATAATAATTCCACCTATGCTTCCTTTACTAATTACTAATTTTCTAATAAAGAAAATCGTCAATAAATTTAGCCATAAATGACCAAGGGCATTGCGCTTGATTAATCAGCCAAAAGCATCCAAAGAGCACTAAGCTCAACTAATAAATTTTGGTCAAAAGGAGCCAACGCGACACACTTAATTAGTGGTGTTAAACGGATTGGTTTATCACTGGTGGACTATTAAATGAATGGAAATGATTCGTCATGTTTAATTAAGGATCCTATTTTCTTACGTTAAAACTCATCCATGGTAATCTATTGGCTAAATAGGTTAGCTCTTGGGCCACTCTATTTTCTTTTTATTTTTTAAATTATTTCTTTTATATTTTTAATTACTTTTAAATAAAAATAAAGTAATGCTATTTTGTACTTATTTATTTTATTTAATAAATTAAAGCCGACTGAATTTATTATGATAAAAATAATATATCTTAACTAATATATTTATTTTAAAATTAGTATTATCTTTACTTACTTTAATTTTTAATTTATATTATCAAAAATAAAATAGTTACATAAAATAGAAAATATCTTAAAATTATATATTTATACTTATTTTAAATTAATTTACATTTTTTTTGGCGGACAGGCGCCTAATTTTAGCAATCCAAACCCGCTCATTTGACAGGCCAAACAAGTCAGTCCGCACTCAATTGATTAGCCCGAAATGGCCGAAGAACACTAAACTTGATCAATATACTTAGGCTTAATGTTGTAAGAACTGTACCGGACAAACACTCGGACAAGTGTTCGGTTCATGGTCTGATCGGTTTAACCGGTCGAACCGGATGACGCAATAAATAATAAATATTAATTATTCTTAATATATAAAATGACATCACTCAAATTTTAGGTTTCAATATACATAATTTTGAAGTTTTAAATTACATGACTTCTCAAAGTTTTAATTTTCAAGACTTGTCAAACTCTGAAAAAACTTAATCACCAACAAGATAAAAGCATCATGGTATTAATAGAAATATAACAAAATCAATATCGCATAAAAGCCCTAAAGTGAAGGCTACTCTCTTCACACGTTAGGAAGTCCATTACAATATTTCTCGCCCACAAAACACATATACCCCCTCTGATCCATGGTGACCTGAACCCCCAGGTACCCTCCAAAAGGAAAAACTA
This sequence comes from Senna tora, assembly GCA_014851425.1. Classification (NCBI taxonomy): domain Eukaryota; kingdom Viridiplantae; phylum Streptophyta; class Magnoliopsida; order Fabales; family Fabaceae; genus Senna; species Senna tora. Next base: position 33,080,603 of record CM026265.1, on the reverse strand, counting down.
AAAGAACCATTTAAGCTATAAGAATTAGTATCAGCAGGACATGCATCTCAGTTAAAACCACCATTTATATATGTCCCAACTAGAAAATAACTCACGAAGAATAGAGGAAGAATTGCCAATCTGCAATCCCTGAACATTCCAAACCAAGGTGTTAGACTCAACCTCGGTTGCATCCACTGATGGGAAGAATAAAGAATTGGTCTGAGCTGGGTCTTCCCTAAGGATAGATTGAACGCGTACATGATAAATTAAACTTGCAGAAGACCTAGATGAGATATAGAAACCATTGACCTCTAAATCCAAAAATGCACCTCCAGAATGGGCAAGAAAATGAAAATTGATGTTTGAAGAACCATAGTAGTCCTCCATAATAGCCTCCTCTGAAATTTCAAAATAAACAAAACTCGGAGCGCCGGCCATGGCTAGGTTCAACAAATGCAAATAGAAGGCACGGGTAAAAGTGATTCAACGCAACATATAAAGGAGAAAAAAGTAAAAGCCGCAATAAATGAGAGAAGAAAAAATGCATTGGGAATGAAAAAAAAAATCAGTTGTGCATTTAATGCACCCAAATAAAGATTATCCTTGACGATAGGGGAAACAATTTTTTTATCCTATATATATATCCTTTACTAGTGGTAATTTTACTTGAGGTATTATCGATCACTTGTAATTAAGTCCTCCGATTCATTGTTTCTAGATAGCTGGGGGGGTGACGCAGCATACTATGCGAGTGTTTGGTTGGTGGTTTTCAGAATGTAGGATACATTGTTTACGAAGAAAATGGAAAGAAAAAGGGAAAGGAAATGTATTTATTATGTTTGTTAGTAAAAGTTGAGAATGAAAATGGAATGAAAATGTATTAAAATTATCATTTTACCCCTTATATTAAAATACAAAAAAAAAGTTATGATTGTGTGAAATCAAATGGTATAATAGACATTTTGTATTTTCGTTTTTTAATTATACACACTTTTCAAGATAGAAATTATAAAAATAGGTTTTTCCTTCCTTATTTCCCTTCCCTTTTCCTCACTAAAGAACACAAGAGTAATATTGAATACATCTAACATTCTTCCTACCAAACAAATCTCACTTTTTGTAATGTGATGAAATTATGTTTCTGTCCTTACTTTTTACCCACTTTTATTCCATTCTCACTTTTATGTAAGTGCAAGAGCGCATTTGGATAAGCTTGTGAAAAAAAGACTTTATTTATCAAACTTTTTAAAAAAAGATCTTTTAGCTAAAGGACTTCTATTTTTATGTTTGAATATTATAATATAAAAGGACTTCTATTTAAAGTGAATAGCTTTTACAAGTGCTTTAAGTTGAAGCTCCATTCTTCAACTTCTTAAACAAAGGCATATTTTAACTTTTAATTTTTCTAAAAAATTTACCCAAACAAGATTTTATGTTTATAAAAGGTCTTTTTTTAATTAAAAAAGTACTTTTTGGATAAAACAAAGGTCTATCCAAACGGGCTCTCCATTCACATCACATTACATTATATTGACATGACATTTTCACTCCCTCTAACATTCTCATTCCCATTCCCATTACATCCCCCATCCCATCAATCGGAAATGGATGTCTACATTAATATTTTACATTTCTTGATGGAGTTATGAGAGAGATAAAGATAATATTCAATTTGTAAGGTGTGCTTGCTTCTACGTAGTCGTTTAATATTCACAGAACCAAGAAAACAACAACTTTGTTGTCTTGTAATTCATTTATTCGTAAGATTGTGACTTTTGAGTTTTGAGTGTCCATCCTTGTAAAAATGATTTGGTCCCAAATTTTTCAATTTCATTATCATACATTCTTGTCTTGTGAGAACACAAGTTTAGTTTAGCATATTTGCAATAGAACCTAAAGAAAGACGAGAATATGAACAAACCGAGATGAACGAACCAACGAGATGGAAGACGCTTGATGAATAAACCAACAAGAATCTGAACGACCCGAGAACGATTGAATCAGAAGCTTCAATGGTGGCGATTGACTTGAATGGTCCGATGAAGACGCTTGAGTGAAGGAGTCGTACGTACACGGAGTTTGAGTTGATGAAGAGATTCATGGAGCCGTAAATAATAAATGGGTTATTGGGTTAATTATAGGTTAACTCGACCCAATCTATATGGATTAAATTTTAATTCGACCCATATAACTCATTTATTTATTTAATTAGGTTGAATTGGATTAGATTATTGGCTTTTGATTAAAATTGTCACTCCTAAGCCTTTACCCAAAAAGACCAAAACTTTCTACCCCTTCTGATTTCTCTTGAAAACTATCAAACAAGCTAATCTTCTAATCTAGCATTTTGGGTTAATAACTCATCAATTCCCCTTGGATTCAGAGCGGAAGTTGAATAAAGAAGAACATAATTAAGGCTGTGTTTGGTTGGATGGAGAATTGAATTCTGTATGGAATTATACAGAAAAATGATGATTTTTTCAATTTGGTTGGTACTTGTGAAATTGAAATTGGATTATGTAAAATTGGTTTTGTAGAATTGGATTGTAAGGTATTTTTTGAGGAATTAGAATAAAATTTGTGGAATTTGATTTAAAAGACAGTTTTGTCCCTATTTTCTCTCTCTCTCTCTCTCATTGTTTTTTATTATTTATTTTTTATAGTTATTTATTATTATTTTTTATAATTATTTAATAAATATTAAATAATTAAAATTTTTATATACCGAACAATAATTATTTAATATTTATTGAGGGACAAATTAGTCTTTTTACCTCACTTTCTTTTACAAACTTTCAATTCCATCTTTTCATACTAAACACACTTTTCAATTTAAATAATTCCAATTCTAATTACAATTCAATTCTACAATTTTTTAAATCAAACGCAACATAAAGAAGTTCATTTGGATTTCTTCCCCCTTGAAGTCACTTCAATCTTGATCATGCTTTACTCATAGGGGTTTAACAATGTCAAATACAATAATACTTGAGTCTAAGTTTAACTTTAATCCTAAGTATACACTCTCCAGTCTCCACACATAGTTAATTTTATGATCTCATTGGAAATCATATAACGACAATCTCTCTCTCTCTCTCTAGGAATTAGGATATCTCCAAATCACATTAAACGATCTCTTTCTAATAAAGAGCTATTTGGGTTTCATCTTCATTTTAATCTCTCATTTTTTTTTAATTTGATCCCTCGTATACTCATACTTAGGGCTATCAAAATGGGCCTTTTTCATAGGCCCAATCTTATTCATAAAATAGAAGGAATTAGTCGAATAAAATTCTGATCTATTTTAAGAAATAACTTTTAAATTATCCCATTTTAGACTCAAGATGATGTAGGCTTTTAAGAGTTGACTTTAATTCTTCAATCAGTCCACATTGGCTTTTTCTTTTTTCTTTTCTTTTTTTCCAATATTTAAAGATATTTTATGTCATTTAGAATATTATAATTTGTGTTAATATGTAATATTCATTCATAATAAGTAAATATATAAATATGTAAATTTATAATATTCATTCTTAATTTGTTGATATTTGGTTAAATAAAATAATTTTTTTTAAAAGTCCATGAGCTGGCCCAACCTAACCCATGGCCTTTCAAGGTCTGGACTAGGCCAGCACTTTAGGCCCACTCTCTTATGATGTGTCAAGCCCATTTTGATATACTTACTCATAAATTTGTGTTTTTAATTTAATTCCTCATAAATTAAAATATTATCAATTTCGCACATTAAATTTGCCAATTATTTAAATATTTGATAGAGTTGATGATGTATGTTATTTATTACTGACTAAGAAAATTAATACTTTTTTTTATATTATTTTTATTCCATAAGAACTCCACCTATGCTTCCTTTACTAATTACAAATGTTCTAATAAAGAAAACCTTCAATAAATAACCAAAGGCATTGCGCTTGATTAATCAACCAAAAGCATCCAAAGAGTACTGACTACTAAGCTCAACTAATAAATTTTGGTCAAAAGGAGTCAAGGTGACACACTTAATTAGTGGTGTCAAAAGGATTGGCTTGTTAGTTGTCGACTATTAAACGAATAAAAATGGTTCGACATGTTTAATTAACAATCATATTTTCTTATGTTCAAACCCATTCATGGATCTAAATGGGTTAGTTCTTGGGCCACTATATTTTTTTTAAATTATTTCTTTTATATTTTTAATTACTTTTAAATAAAAAATAAAGTAATGTTATTTTTTACTTATTTATTTAATAAATTAAAGCCAGTTGAATTTATTATCATAAAAATAATATATATAAACTAATATATTTATTTTAAAATTAGTATTATCCTTACTTTAATTTTTAATTTATATTATCAAAAATAAAATAGTTACATAAAATATAAAATATCTTAAAATTTTATATTTTAAACTAATTTATATTAATATTTTAATTTACATTTTTTTTGTGGACAAGCGCCTAATTTTAACAATTCAAACTCGCTCATTTGACAGGCCAAACAAGTCAGTCCGCACTCAATTGATTAGCCCGAAATAGCCAAAGAACACTAATCTTGATCGATATACTTAGGCCAAAAGTGACCAAAGGCACTACATCCAATCGATTGACTTGAAACCCATAAGCGACCAAAAAGAACTACGCATGATCAATATACTTAAGGCAAATGTAGCCAAGGGCACCACACTCAATTGATTAGCCATAAGTAGTCATAAAGTATTATACTCGATCAATATACTTGAACCATAAAAGGCCAAGAGAACCATAGCTTCTTAAGAAACCATAAGCAACCATAGTAAGGCTCCAATGGAGTAAAGAACGTATCCTTTACTAGGTAAATTAAGAAATGGGGACAAATAGTGAATGTTTAAGAAAATAAAATCAACATGAACCAACAAGATAAAAGCATCATGGTATTAATAGAAATATAACAAAATCAATTTCGCATAAAAGCCCTAAAGTGAAGGCTACTCTCTTCACATGTTAGGAAGTCCATTACAATATTTCTAGCCCACAAAACACATATACCCCCTCTGATCCATGGTGACCTGAACCCCCAGGTGCCCTCCAAAAGGAAAAACTAAAAGAACCATTTAAACTATGAGAATTAGTATTAGCAAGACACGCATCTCAGTTAAAATCACTATATATATGCCCCAACTAGAAAATAACTCACGAAGAATAGAGGAAGAATTGCCAATCTGTAGTCCTTGAACATTCCAAACCAAGGTGTTAGACTCAACCTCGGTTGCATCCACTGATGGGAAGAATAAAGAATTGGTCTGAGCTGGGTCTTCCGTAAGGATAGATTGAAAGCGTACATGATAAATTATACTTGCAAAAGACCCAGAGGAGACATAGAAACCATTGACCTCTAAATCCAAAAATGCACCTCCAGAATGGGCAAGAATATGAAAATTGATGTTCGAAGAACCATAGTAGTCCTCCATAATAGCCTCCTCTGAAATTTCAAAATAAACAAAACTCGGAGCGTCAGCCATGGCTAGGTTCAACAAATGCAAATAGAAGGCATGGGTAAAAGTGATTCAACGCAACATATAAAGGAGAAAAAAATTAAAAGCCGCAATAAATGAGAGAAGAAAAAAATGCATTGGGAATGAAAAAATCAGTTGTGCATTTAATGCACCCAAATAAATATTATCACTGACGTCAGGGGAAACAATTTTTTTATCCTATATATATATATATATATATATATATCCTTTACTAGTGGTAATTTTACTTGAGGTATTATCGATCACTAAATGTAGGAACCATTGTCGCTAGAGATTCTAACCTTGATTCACTATGTTGTGAGGAACTGGTCTCTTCTACTAAACCTAACCCTTGTCGGTAGTGAAAGTATATTTGTTACAACGTTGTTATATGGAAATAGCTTTGGTTAAATGCTATTTCCAACCTTCCCACAAGTAATGATCTACATAATAAAGATGTATTTAATTAGATATTAGCGTATATTATATTTTTCTCACCGAACATTGATAAAATAATAATTGATTAGTTTTCTATGGGACCTTTATCGATTCACCTACTATTATTATTTTTTTAAAAGAAAAAAAAATTGTATTAAAGGAAGAAAAAGATTACAAAAGATGGAGGATCAGTAGTTCTCAAAATAATTAAAAAAAAAATTAGTTAGAGAAAACAAAACATTAGCTCAACAAAGTCTTCCAGTTCTTTTGGATATTCGTAATAGATACTCCTCTAAACAGACCATTCGACGGAATCCACAAAGAAGACATAAAAGTAGTTCTATCTCACAGAAGAGGTGGAAGGAATTTATTGATTCACTTATTTCATATTCATAATAACAAATCCTATTTTGATCCCTCCTAAATATTCATTTTCTCAATTTGGTCCTTCACAAATGCCCATTTTCTCAATTAATCCTTTACAAAATAAATCGTTATCAATTTAGTGTTGACTAGACAATATTTTATTAAAGTATCTTTTTCCGATTTTTATTCCATAAGATGGATTTTTTTTTTTGATGCAATCTCACTAAACACAATATTTTGTGGGGTTTTAATGCACCGTTTGTTGATTTGGAATAAAAATAAAGAAAAATTTATTTTAGTAGACTTTAAATATTGTCTAATTAGCACTAAACAATCCACCTCATCAAACTTATTAATTATTTATAAACAACAACCAAATAGAAGGACTGAATTGATAACAATTTGTTTTGTAAGAGAGAAATTGAGAAAATACACATAATAAGGAACTAAATTAAAAAGATAAATTTGCCTGAGACCAAAATAAAGTTTTAGCCAATAATAAAGGAAATGGAGCTTCCGAGCTTCCGCTTTTGCCTTAAGTTTAGGATGCTCAATGTTGTGACAGCGGTGCTCTTGAGTCTTTAGGCTCAAACCTGGCCATCAATCTCAATCTATAGTAACATCAAACAATTTGTAAAAACATATATAAGCAAATGATAAACACAGAAAACCATTAATAAATTTAAAATTTTGCTTACCAAGAGTCCAAAAGCTCCTCTTTTGGGAGAAATCCATCTTCTGGTAGAATCCAATGCCATCTCAGGTACATAGAATCATAATCTAGAAAACCATAGAAAGTAAAAAGCATAATTATCAAGCTTTGGCAATCATCCAAGATTGCAATAGATATTAGATTGAGTATGATAACAAACAGAAAAAGTACAAATCTTTAGTGCATAATCTACAGCATTAGCAATAACATTCCTACTCTAATTCTCTTTCAGAGAAGGACAGTTCTTGGAATTTTGCCATGTTCCACTGCATATACTAATAACATTCCTACTCTAATTCTCTTTCAAAAAAAAGTACAAATCTCTCATTTTTTTTAAATTTGATCCCTCATACTCATACTCAGGGCTATCAAAATGGCCCTTTTCCATATGCCTAATCAGATCTTACTTATAAAATAGAAGGAGTTATGCTAAAAATGTTGGGAAAATCTCCCGAATACATAAAACTTAATTTACCCACATGCAGTTTCATCATGTCAAATCAAAAGAATCACGCTTATAATTTGGGGACCATAACCCTAATATAGTTGGAATCCTAATTGGATTAGGAGTCCCAATTTCTAATTCAGCCCATCATTGAATTAGAAATCATATGAGAGTATCTACACATATAGGCCCATACTTTACCACATAATTTAAGCCCAATAATACTTAACCAAATTAGATCACTTTTAATTTGGCCAGACACTTTTCTAATGATAGCATTTGACATACAATATCTTATTTAATATATATAAGTCCATAAATACCTAACAAAAAAAATTCTGATCTATTTTAAGAAATGGCTTTTAAATTAGCCATTTTAGACTCACCACTATAGTAGGCTTTTAAGAGTTGGCTTTAATTCTTCAATCGGTCCACAATGGCTTTTTTTTTTCTAATATTTAAAGATATTTTATGTCATTTAAAATATTATAATTTATGTTAATATGTAATATTCATTCATAATAAATAAATATATAAATAAGTCACATTTTATATGTCAATTTATAATATTCATTTTTAATTTATCGATATTTGGTCAAATAAAATAATTTTTTAAAAGTCCATGAGCTGGCCCAATCAAACCCTTGGCCTTACAAGGTCTGGATTGAGCCAGCACTTTAGGCCCCACCCTCTTATGATGGGTCAAGTCTATTTTGATAGACTTGCTCATAAAATTGTGTTCTCAATTTAATCCCTCATAAATTAAAACATTATCAATTTGGCGCATTAAATTTACCAATTATTTAAATATTTGATAGAGTTGATGATGTATGTTATTTATTACTAACTAAGCAAATTAATACTAAATGTTATATTATTTGTATTCCATAAAAATTCCACCTGTGCTTCCTTTACTAACTACTAATGTTCTAATAAAGAAAATCTTCAATAAATTTAGCCATAAATGAACAAGGGCATTGCGCTTGATTAATCAGCCAAAAGCATCCAAAGAGCATTAAGCTCAACTAATAAATTTTGGTCAAAAGGAGCCAACACGACACACTTAATTAGTGGTGTCAAACGGATTGATTTATCACTGGTCGACTATTAAACGAATGGAAATGATTCGTCATGGATCATATTTTCTTATGTTTAAACCCATCATCCATGGTAACCCATGGGCTAAATTGGTTAGCCCTTGGGCCACTCTTTTTTATTTTTTAAATGATTTCTTTTATATTTTTAATTACTTTTAAATAAAAATAAAGTAATGCTATTTTGTACTTATTTATTTTATTTAATAAATTAAAGCCAATTGAATTTATTATGATAAAAATAATATATCTAAACAAATATATTTATTTTAAAATTAGTATTATACTTACTTTAATTTATAATTTATATTATCAAAAATAAATAGTTACATAAAATATAAAATATCTTAAAATTATATATTTATACTTATTTTAAACTAATTTATATTAATATTTTAATTTACATTTTTTTTGGCAGGCAGGCACCTAATTTTAGCAATCCAAACCTGCTCATTTGACAGGCCAAACAAGTCAGCCCACACTCAATTGATTAGCCACCAAAGAACACTAAACTTGGTCGATATACTTAGGCCAGAAGTGACCAAAGGCACTACACCCAATTGATTGGCTTGAAACCCATAAGCGACCAAAAAGCACTACGCGTGATCAATATACTTAAGGCAAATGGAGCCAAGGGCACCGCACTCAATTGATTAGCCAGAAGTAATCATAAAGTATTATACTCGATCGATATACTTAAACCATAAAAGGCCAAGAGAACCATAGCTTATTAAGAAACCATGAGCAACCATAGTAAGGCTGCAATGGAGTAAAGAACGTACCCTTTACTAGGTAAATTAAGAAATGGGAACAAATAGTGAATGTTAAGAAGATAAAATCAACATGAACCAACAAGATAAAGCATCATGGTATTAATAGAAATATAACAAAATCAATATCGCATAAAAGCCCTAAAGTGAAGGCTACTCTCTTCACATGTTAGGAAGTCCATTACAATATTTCTCGCCCACAAAACACATATACCCCCTCTGATCCATGGTGACCTGAACCCCCAGGTACCCTCCAAAAGGAAAAACTAAAAGAACCATCTAAACTATGAGAATTAGTATCAGCAGGACACGCATCTCAGTTAAAACCACAATATATATGCCCCAACTAGAAAATAACTCACGAACAATAGAGGAAGAATTGACAATCTGTAGTCCCTAAACATTCCAAACCAAGGTGTTAGACTCAACTTCGGTTGCATCCATAGATGGGAAGAATAAAGAATTGGTCTGAGCTGGGTCTTCCCTAAGGATAAATTGAAAGTGTACATGATAAATTATACTTGCAGAAGACCCAGAGGAGACATGGAAACCATTGACTTCTAAATCCAAAAATGCACCTCCAGAATGGGCAAGAATATGAAATTTGATGTTTGAAGAACCATAGTAGTCCTCCATAATAGCCTCCTCTTCTGAAATTTCAAAATAAACAAAACTCGGACCGTCAGCCATGGCTAGGTTCAACAAATGCAAATAGAAGGCATGGGTAAAAGTGATTCAACGCAACATATAAAGGAGAAAAGAGTAAAAGCCGCAATAAATGAGAGAAGAAAAAAATGCTTTGGGAATGAAAAAATCAGTTGTGCATTTAATGCACCCAAATAAAGATTATCCTTGACGACAGGGGAAAATTTTTTTTTGTCCTATATATATATATATATCCTTTACTAGTGGTAATTTTACTTGAGGTATTATCGATCACTAAATGTAGGAACCTTTGTCGATAGAGATTCTAACCTTGATTCATTATGTTTTGAGGAATTGGTCTCTTCTACTAAACCTAACCCTTTGTCGATAGTGAAAATATATTTGTTACAACGAAATAGCTTTGATTAAATGTTATTTCCAACCATCCCACAAGTAATGATCTACATAATAAAGATGTATTATCGTATATTATATTCTTCTCACCGAACATTGATAAAATAATAATTGATTAGTTTTCTATGGAACCTATTCACTTACTATTATTATTTTTTAAAAGAAAAAGAAATTGTATTAAAGGAAAAAAAGTTTACAAAAGATGGAGGATAACGGTTCTCATAATAAAGAAAAAATAAAAACTAGTCCGAGAAAACAAAACATTAGCTCAACCAAGTCTTCCAGTTCTTTTGAATATCCGTAATAGATACTCCTCTAAATAGACCATTCGACGAAACCCACAAAGAAGACATAAAGGTACTTCTATCTCACACAGAGGAGGTGGAAGGAATTTATTGATTCACTTATTTCATATTCATAATGACAAATCCTATTTTGATCCCTCCCAATTATTCATTTTCTCAATTTGGTCCTTCACAAATGTCCATTCATTTTCTCTCTCTCTCTCTCTCTCTCTCTCTGAATTAGGATATCTCCAAGTCTCTAATAAAGAGCTATTTGTGTTTCATCTTCATTTTAATCTCTCATTTTTTTTAATTTGATCCCTCATATACTCATACTTAGGGCTATCAATCTTATTCATAAAATGGAAGGAATTAGCATAAGAAAATTCTGATCTATTTTAAGAATTAAATTAACCCATTTTAGACTCAAGACCATGGTAGGCTTTTAAGAGTTGACTTTAATTCTTCAATCGGTCCACATTGGCTTTTTCTTTTTTCTTTTATTTTTTTCAAATATTTAAAGATATTTTATGTCATTTAGAATATTGTAATTTATGTTAATATGTAATATTCATTCATAATAAGTAATATTCATTTATGTCATTTAGAATATTGTAATTTATGTTAATATGTAATATTCATTCATAATAAGTAAATATATAAATATGTAAATTTATAATATTCATTCTTAATTTGTTGATATTTGGTTAAATAAAATAAACTTTTAAAAAAGTCCATGAGCTGGCCCAACCTAACCCATGGCCTTTCAAGGTCTTGACTAGGCCAGCACTTTAGGCCCACTCTCTTATGATTGGTCAAGCCCATTTTGATATACTTACTCATAAATTTGTGTTCTTAATTTAATTCCTCATAAATTAAAACATTATCAATTTCACGCATTAAATTTGCCAATTATTTAAATATTTGATAGAGTTGATGATGTATGTTATTTATTACTAACTAAGAAAATTAATACTAAATTTTATATTATTTTTATTCCATAAGAACTCCACCTATGCTTCCTTTACTAATTACAAATGTTCTAATAAAGAAAACCTTCAATAAATTTAGCCATAAATGACCAAAGGCATTGTGCTTGATTAATAAGCTGAAAGCATCCAAAGAGCACTAAGCTCAACTAATAAGTTTTGGTCAAAAGGAGCCAACGCGACACACTTAATTAGTGGTGTCAAATGAATTGGCTTGTCACTGGTCGACTATTAAACGAATGGAAATGATTCAACATGTTTAATTAAGGATCTTATTTTCTTATGTTCAAACTCATCCATGGTAACCCATGGGCTAAATAGGTTAGCTCTTGGGCCACTCCTTTTTCTTTTTAGTTTTTTAAATTATTTCTTTTATATTTTTAATTACTTTTAAATAAAAATAAAGTAATGCTATTTTGTACTTATTTATTTTATTTAATAAATTAAAACCGATTGAATTTATTATGATAAAAATAATATATTTAAACTAATATATTTATTTTAAAATTAGTATTATCCTTACTTTAATTTTTAATTTATATTATCAAAAATTAAATAGTTACGTAAAATATAAAATATCTTAAAATTATATATTTATACTTATTTTAAATTAATTTATATTAATATTTAAATTTACATTTACATTTTTTTGGTAGGCATGCGCTTAATTTTAGCAATCCAAACCCGCTCATTTGACAGGCCAAACAAGTCAGCCCACACTCAATTGATTAGCCCAAAATGGTCAAAGAACACTAAATTCGATCGATATACTTAGGCCAGAAGTGACCAAAGGCACTACACCTAATCAATTGGCTTGAAACCCATAAGCGACCAAAAAGCAATACGCATGATCAATATACTTAAGGCAAATGGAGCCAAGGGCACCGCACTAAATTGATTAGCCAGAAGCAATCTTAAAGTATTATACTCGATCGATATACTTAAACCATAAAGGCCAAGAGAACCATAGCTTATCAAGAAACCATGAGCGTAAGGATGCAATGGAGTAAAGGCGTACCCTTTTACTAGGTAAATTAAGAAATGGGGACAAATAGTGAATGTTAAGAAAATAAAATCAACATGAACCAACAAGATAAAAGCATCATGGTATTAATAGAAATATAACAAAATCAATTTTGCATAAAATCCCTAAAGTGAAGGCTACTCTCTTCACATGTTATGAAGTCCATTACAATATTTCTCGCCCACAAAACACATATAACCCCTCTGATCCATGGTGACCTGAACCCCCAGGTGCCCTCCAAAAGGAAAAACTAAAAGAACCATTTAAACTATGAGAATTAGTATCAGCAGGACACGCATCTCAGTTAAAACCACAATATATATGCCCCAACTAGAAAATAACTCACGAAGAATAGAGGAAGAATTGTCAATCTGTAGTCCCTGAACATTCCAAACCAAGGTGTTAAACTCAACCTCGGTTGCATCCACTGATGGGAAGAATAAAGAATTGGTTTGAGCTGGGTCTTCCCTAAGGATAGACTGAAAGCGTACATGATAAATTATACTTGCAGAAGACCCAGAGGAGACATAGAAACCATTGACCTCTAAATCCAAAAATGCACCTCCAGAATGGGCAAGAATATGAAAATTGATGTTTGAAGAACCATAGTAGTCCTCCATAATAGCCTCCTCTGAAATTTCAAAATAAACAAAACTCGGAGCGTCAACCATGGCTAGGTTCAACAAATGTAAATAGAAGGCATGGGTAAAAGTGATTCAACGCAACATATAAAGGAGAAAAGAGTAAAAGCTGCAATAAATGAGAGAAGAAAAAAATGCATTGGGAATGAAAAATTCAGTTGTGCATTTAATGCACCCAAATAAAGATTATCCTTGACGACAGGGAAAACAATTTTTTTTATCCTATATATATATATATATATATCCTTTACTAGTGGTAATTTTACTTGAGGTATTATCGATCACTAAATGTAGGAACCTTTGTCGATAGAGATTCTAACCTTGATTCACTATGTTGTGAGGAACTGGTCTCTTCTACTAAACCTAACCCTTGTCGATAGTGAAAATATATTTGTTACAACGTTATATGGAAATAGCTTTGATTAAATGTTATTTCCAACCTTCCCACTGTAACACTCGTTTAATTCTAAGATTTAATTAAATTAGATTAATTAAAGAGATGGTTGTTAATGTTGTGTTTTAATTTAAAATGCTTGTGTGTGACATTGGTTGATGCATTAGTTGCATATAATTGCGCTAAATTAAGAATAGGGACTAAATTGATAACAAAGATGAAAGTTGAGGACTAGAATGAAAATAGATTATTGAGGTTGGATTGATGAGAAAGAAAAAAAAATTAAGGACGGGTGAAAAAGGATTTTCACTAGATAGATAAGAGATTAAATTGGTAAGTAAGGGACTTAAGTGAAAAGAAATTTTAGAATGAGGCAAAAACTATAATTCTCCCCCAAAGATTTATAAACACACTCATAAGCTTACTTTCAGCTATCACTCACGCCAAGACACACCCATTTTCATATTTTAGAGAGAGGAAGTGAGGGTTAGGGTTCTAGAGAGAAGGTAGAGCATTTGGAAGGAGGCTTGGTGGTTCTAGGTGGTGGGTGATCGGATTCCGGTGACCGGAGGCCGTAGCAAGGGCTAGAAAGTCTTCTTCAACATTCTTTTTATCTTCTCATACTCATTTCAAGGTAGGTGAAGCAATCTTCCTCCATTCTTGATGTGATTTTTGAAGTTCATTGAAATATTTCTTCATTTTGATGATAATAGAGGCATAAACTTGCATTCTTAGTTTTTCAACATTTCTATTGGATGTCTTAATTGTTGGTTGTGCTGAGATTTTGCTGGGCTAGAGATTTGAGTTTAGAGTTTGAGTTTGTTCATCATGTTCTTCTAAAAACACCAATCTTTGATGGTATAAGACACAAAAAATTCGTGGAACATGTTTATTGTCAAAATCAGAGTTTTTGAATTTGACCTTATTCTGTTTAAACGTGTTTTCTGAATTCATTACTTGACTGATTTAAGTGATTCCAAGGCCATATGAAAGCTAACATCCTAAGGTTTCTAAATTGTATTTTTCCGAAAATTTCCAACGGTTAGATCTTCGGGAAATTTCCTCGAAATTCTGCGATTCTGTTTTCTAAACTGATGCAGAGTTTTTGTATGATTGGCTACTGTTTTTAAATTACTGCTCTTAAATGGCTCAAATCCTTGCTGAAATGAATTGATAATCAGAATATGTTATGTCTATGGTTGATTTAGGAAGAAGAATCAAATCATTTCGTTAAGTATGGAAGGAGATATGACTATTTTAATGAAGCTTGCCAAATGTTGTATGCTGTTTTGAATCTGACCTTGCTATGTTTAAATGTGTTTTCTGATTTGGTTACTTGATGGATTCGAGTGATTCCAAAGCCATATGAAAGCTAACATCCTAATCTTTCTAAGTTGTATTTTTACTGAAAATTCCAATGGTTATATTTTCTGGGCATTGCCTTGAAAGTTAGCGGTTCTGTTTACACACCACCAAGATTCTAGTTTTGAAAAGTTGTCATTTCTTCCTTAATTTGAATGGTTTCTTTTCCTTCAACTAAAATGAGTTTAATACTCATTATTATCCTCTTTTAAGACTCAATTCTTCCCCTATTTCAATTGAACTTTGTTCCTCATAGCTAATGAGTTTTATATCTTCTTTTGGAATTATTCCTAAGACTCAACCTTTTACTTATTTCAAATGAATTTCCTTCTTCCACTTCAAGTGACCTTCACTCTCTCCTTTAACTTCTTTAAATGAGTTTAACCAACTTTTAAGTGTCATTTCAAAGCTCAAACAACATCTTAGATAATGATTAACATGATGGAAATTATGGTAACATTGATCATTGGATTTTAAAAAGGGAATTAGAGCAAGAAGGATAGAGAAATGAGGGGAGTAGTTCTAGTGCAATTCTAGGGAGAGTGAAGCTTATGTTTGGATGACTGGTGGTTGGTATGGGACAGTCATTGGTTGTCCCACGGAGAAGACTTAATTAAATTATTTTGAAAACCCGTGTTGATTGCAAATTCTAAGTTAGTGAACTCTCATGGCCATTTAGAGGGTCACATACTTAGAATTATGCATAATCATGGCTTAGGCTTCATTACCCTAGTGATGGTATTAGTGACTAGCGTACCGGGGAAATGATCCACCACAGAGGGTGGTGATTCCATAGCCTCATGGCCCGAACAAGAATGAAAAACGGTCATCGGGATACGATGGTCCGGGTTATTGGGATACATTAATCAAACCCTATAATTCGGGACGGGTGTGATCTATCTTTTGATGAAGGTAGTGATCCCATGAGATGAACCAATATGGAAGGAAGTCATTCGGGATACGATGGCTCGGATCATTGGGATACAGTGGTAACCTTCTATTTGGGTAATGACCATTCGAGATACGATGGTCAGGGCCTTTGGGATACATTGATCCAGTTAGTACTCGGATCCGACTGAGGGACGCCTCAAATTGTACTAGAGTTGTGACAAGCTACCACAAAGAGAATTGTTTTCATTCATGTGTGCTGTAGGGGTACGTGGAGTTGGTCGCTGGGCGGCACTCCCGATGACTCTTGTTTTCTCTTTGATTTGACATCGATGTGTCATTATATGTTGCTCTTAATTCCATATATGTATAAGATGGATCATGTTACAAGATGAGGTATGATTTATTTGAAATTCTCTATATCTCTTATCTGTACAGCCGTAGTAAGCTCAACACATATGTTTTAGTCATGACTGGATAAGCATGACGTCAGGTAAAGGAAAGTTATGTTACATCCAATAGTTAAAGTTTTCATATTTTATAAAGAATAAGAATGCAATGATTCTCTGTAAAGAATACGGTGGTACATGCCAGTAGTTTTTAAACTTAGATTGCTATACCTACTGAGATTTATTCTCACTCAGTGCTGGCATGTATCAGATGAATAGGTGACTGATGGGGATTGGAGCTTGAGGTAGATGGGTACGGACCCCCACTAGTTTTAGCAATTTTGACATGCATCATAGGACCTTCTCACAAATAGACTTTATGAGACTTGTGATTGTTCTGACATGGTCTTTTTGGAGGGAACCTGAGTGGCAGGATTGTTGCCTCTGGTTCCCAAGATTGACTAACTTATATAAATACTATTATCACACTATATATATATTTATGTAAAAGATGGTCCTGCATGTGTATGAATGTTTTAATTTGTTTCCTGATTTTATATTTTTCTTCCACTATAAGAATCAGGATAGAACCCGAGAGTGATGACTCGAACCGAAATGAATACTTTGTAATAACTTGATAAAAGTTTTAAAAATTATTTGGGTAGAAGAATTAGTAACACACTTATCTTATGTAATTATGCATATATATATGATTAATCCACTAAAAATGAACCTTAGGATAAGAGGGTGTTACACCCACAAGTAATTATCTACATAATAAAGATGTATTTGATTAGGTATTATCGTATATTATATTCTTCTCACCAAACATTGATAAAATAATAATTGATTAGTTTTCTATGGAACCTATTCACTTACTATTATTATTTTTTAAAAAGAAAAAGAAATTGTATTAAAGGAAGAAAAAGTTTACAAAAGATGGAGGACAACGGTTCTCAAAATAAAGAAAAAATAAAAACTAGTCAGAGAAAACAAAACATTAACTCAACAAAGTCTTCCAGTTATTTTGAATATCCGTAATAGATACTCCTCTAAATAGACCATTCGACAAAACCCACAAAAAAGACATAAAGGTACTTCTATCTCACACAGAGCACACAGAGGAAGTGGAAGGAATTTATTGATTCTCTTATTTCATATTCATAATGACAAATCTTATTTTGATCCCTCCCAATTATTCATTTTCTCAATTTGGTCCTTCACAAATAGCACTGTCAAAACGGGCCGGGATTAAACGGGGCGGGGCGGGCCGTTTAATTGGCGGGCTTGGGCCCGCAGGCCAATTTTTTTATTTTTTAAAAATATTTTTTTAAAAAAATTAATTATAAAATTATATATTTACTTAAAAATTAATAATTTTTTAACTTTAAATTAATATTTTATTAATTTTACTTATTATTTAAATTATATATATACCTTATTAGAATAAAATTATTATTTAACGCATAAAATTATCTAAAATATATATATTTATATATATTTTAAACAAATATATATATTAATTTTTTTTTCTTTTTTTTTTTAATTTTTTGGCGGGTTGGCCCGCGGGATAACACATTTAGCCTGCGGGCTTAAACGGGCCAACCCGTTTAAGCCCGTTTTTAAACGGGCCTATTTTTGCTTATCCAAACCCGCCCATTTAGTAGACGGGCCAGGCTAACCCGCGACCTCCGACCCGTTTTGACAATGCTATTCACAAATGTCCATTTTCTCAATTGATCCTTCACAAAATAAATCGTTATCAATTTAGTGTTGACTAGACAATATTTTATTAAAGTATCTTTTTCTGATTTTTATTCCATAAGATGGATTTTTTTTTTATGCAATCTCACTAAATATTGTTTGTTTAGGGTTTAGGACCGTTTTAATGCAATGTTTGTTGATTTGGAATAAAAATAAAGAAAAATTTATTTTAGTAGACTTTAAATATTGTCTAATTAGCACTAAACAGTCCACCTCATCAAACTTATTAATTATTTATAAACAACAACCAAATAGAAGGACCGAATTGATAACAATTTGTTTTGTAAGAGAGAAATTGAGAAAATACACATAATAAGGAACTAAATTAAAAAGATAAATTTGCCTGAGACCAAAATAAAGTTTTAGCCAATAATAAAGGAAATGGAGCTTCCGATCTTAGGACTTTTTTCTAAGATCGAAAGCTCTTCCGCTTTTGCCTTAAGTTTAGGATGCTCAATGTTGTGACAGCGGTGCTCTTGAGTCTTTAGGCTCAAACCTGGCCATCAATCTCAATCTATAGTAACATCAAACAATTTGTAAAAACATATATAAGCAAATGATAAACACAGAAAACCATTAATAAAGTTAAAATTTTGCTTACCAAGAGTCCAAAAGCTCCTCTTTTGGGAGCAATCCATCTTCTGGTAGAACCCAATGCCATCTCAGGTACATTGAATCATAATCTAGAAAACCATAGAAAGTAAAAAGCATAATTATCAAGCTTTGGCAATCATCCAAGATTGCAATAGATATTAGATTGAGTATGATAACAAAGAGAAAAAGTACAAATCTTTAGTGCATAATCTACAGCATTAGCAGTTCTTGGAATTATGCCCTGTTCCACTGCATTTACTACAAAAATTAATTTTCCTTGATTTCTTCTTATCATTTTCGATATCTCTGAATGTAGACCGTGGACGGCCCTTTAGACGCAGCACGGAAGGATTCGGCACCAATGTAGGACCTGTGACAGTAGGCCAATGATGTTCCCCTCCAATAGGATGGAACTTACTCCGATATACATTCAGTATAGTCTCTAGCCTATAAACTGGATCCACATAAACAAGGTAGTCATGAGAAACATATTCACATGCTGCAATTACATGAGAGCAAGGGTATTTATGTGCCTGAAATTCTCCACAATCACATTGTTTATCCCTCAAATTAACTCTGCATATTCTTCCAAATTGATGGCCTTGTGGATCAAATGGTTCCTCAACCTCAAATTGCGTTGCATCCATGTCGAACATGCGCACAATAGATGAAGAAGCTCTCTCTCGATTTTTGCTCAAAGCTTCATTGACCGTCTCAGAAAACATTTTTCCATCCTCTATTTGAGAAGATACTTGTTTTGCCCGATCTACAAAGTAACTCGCTAGTCTGTACATGGTCGCCTTGACCAATGATGTGATTGGCAAGCACCGAAGGCCGTTTAGAATACCATTGACATACTCAACTAAGTTTGTGGTCATGTGACCATAACGATGACCATTGTCATATGCACGACACCACTGCTGTTTTGGAATCTCATCTATCCAATTTGCAGCCTCCATATTCATGCTACATATTTCTTTCATCTTCTCATCAGCTACCTGACGTTGGTATTGATACCCTGTAGAATGCAAATACAAAGTGTGAAAGAATTGTAACCATAACTAATTACAATGGACTACCATATTGTTATGACAGAAAACTCACCCACGGAAATGAACAATGACTTCAAGCCCACATTCTTAAACATCTTGTGGAAATTACTAGCTAGGTGACGAATACAGAACACATGATATGCATGTGGTGGTTGCCACTGAAGGTTATTTCGGATAGACTCGAGTATCGCAGGATGTCTATCAGAAATCAAACATACACCCTGCCTATCCTTCACTACGTACTGATTGAGTAATTCTAAGAACCATGACCACGCTTCTACAGTCTCCCCTTCCACAATCGCAAATACAATTGGAACAATACTCTGATCTCCATCTTGAGAGCTTCCTATGAATAAAGTACCTCGATACTTGCCATATAAGGGTAATGCATCTATTTGAACCACTGGCTTCGAATGATGAAATGCATCAATGCATGGTTTGAATGCCCAAAATACACGATGAAAGAACTCTTTTTCACTATCTCTATTACCATCCTTTTCATACTCTTTGTTAACAAATTCGACGACAGTACCAGGCAAATAAAATTGAACTGCAGCCATCCATCTAGGCAATTGACTATATGAACCCTGCCAATCATCATATTCCTTGGCAATGGCCTTTTGCTTTGCATTCCATGCCTTCTTATATGAAACTGTGTATGAGAAACGATCCTTCATCATCTGTATTATTTGTGGAATGCTAACATCAGGTTTCTCATTCACTATGTTCGCTATGTTTGAAGCTATTATATCTGAATCTAACTTCATATGATCTTGAGATCCCACCGATACACAAGTATGAGGTCCTTCATACTTTGTAATCTCCCACATTTTTAACTTATTCTTCTTGCATGCTCTAACCCTCCAACTGCAACTTTTTCCATAATTATGACACCTCACATCTAAATATTTGGATGAAGATTTAAACACCATAAATGTTTGTTTTCTTGTTATGGAATACATCTTGACTGCCTTACCCAAGGACTCCCTAGTCGGAAATAGCAAGCCAGGATACAATTCTTCGTTCTCATTCCATGAGCCTGGTTTAAATAATCCTGGAATTTCATTAGAGGACATTGCCTCCAAATTTATGTGTGATAGAAAAGAGGATGATGGGGCATAATATGAAGATGGAGCTTCAGTAATGGGTTCAGTCACCCCACCCTTTCCTATTCTTTTAACAAATCCATTAATAATACTCACAGTATCCGAGTCACTTGCCTCATTACCACTACGGGTCTGAAAAGATTCTTCCTCTTCAACGACGTCATCTGATATATCAGTGGGTGATTGAGAAGATAGATCAGTCGGTGTATTAGATGAACTTGGCTCTGCAGTTGAATTAAGATCAGTGGTGTATTGTCTACAAGGAGAAGAAGCTACCCCGGGCTCTTGCTCAGATACACAAACTTCTTTTGGTACAGAGGATGCAGGAGTTTCATTAGCCAGTAACACCTTACTGTTAGCTGGATTCGGAGATACAAATGTAGATGGACCACAATTGAGTCTACCTTGATCTTCCTCCTCTAGATTACATTCAACAGTGTCAATCTTAGCATACACCTCCATCGAACTAAGATTAGAATGTTTTGAATGACAATCAAGCATTGCTTGAACATCATCATCATCATCCAATTGGAGGGCACTGAACATTAGAGGATTGGAAGATATAGGAAATCTATAAATGACTTCAGACACCACTTGATTTGTTAGAAGTTTCAGTTTAGTATGGATCAAATCCTTCAAAACCTCTAAAGTAATATTTTGATCAATCCTAGTCACTTTAGGTTTGTCACACTCAAATTTGACTCCTTGAGGGCTTTCAGATATCTTGCCATTGGCGTACACATAAACCAAAAGTTTTCCACTCATTTTGGTTCCTACAATTAAAATCAAATATCAAAACTCATCCAAAAAAAGAAAAATAGATAAACAAATAAAGTATTTCTTTTATTAGAAAACCACAATAATTTTGGAAAAATCACACTATTAACAACAAGTTATAATAACTAAAGGGGTAACACTACACGTTATTTTACCTTTTTCAACAAATATTTGTTCTGCAGTAAACAATAAATCAATGAATATTATAAAATTTTAATCACAGAGGTCAAGGTCACCGAAGCTTGTTAAATCTGGTAAAGTTAAGGGCATTTGATATCTGATTCCAGTAATCTTTAAGGAACAATGTCCACACATAAATCATAATGAACCTGAAACCAAAAAAAGATATAAAACGTAAAACCTCTATCCAGAAACTCAATTATTGTATGGAAAAATCTAGCAAAATATTTACTAGTTTATGATGCTATGGCCCAGATTTGATGGAGTGAGTGCTTTGACCACAGAAAAAGAACAAACAGTACAAGAAGTAGAAGTTAAAATCTAAGGAAAGTGAGGGTGTTAGAGTTTGGAAGTATACAGAAGATAGGTGTGGTGGGAGTAGCATCCGTGATTCTGTATGAGATTAGATCCTCTACATTGTTTAGTAAAGTGCTCACTAAAGTAAAGAGAGAGAAAGAAAGAAAATAGAGTAAATGTCCAAGTTGGTCCCTGAAAGATTAGGATTGTTCCAATTTAGTCCCTGGAAGATGATTTTTGTCCCAATTTCACCCTTTTTTGTTTTTTCCGTCAGTTAACTAACAGCTGATGACACATGGACAAATGAGGTGGCAAGCTGAAATACCCATAATGCCACATAAGTGTCACATCATATTAAATATCAATTAAAAAAAAGTAGTCAATACTCAACCCCACATTTCTCGCTGCTTCAGTAACCATCGATCTCCACTTCACTCTTCTTGGCGATTCCTACCTCAAGAACGGCGTCGTCGGCCTCACGAGATCCACCGCCGTCCTTTCCTCCAACGCCAGCGCCATAATTTACAACCAACCCATCCCTCTCTTCGACCTTTTATCGAACACCTCGTCTTCATTCTCCACGAGATTCTCTTTCTCCATCGAAAGAGCCAACCCTACCTCCCATGGTAATCAAGATCGCGATCTAGATCGTAAGATCGTTTAAGATCGCGATCTTGTATCGTAATTTCGATCTGGATCGTGCTTAGGATCGAAAAATTCCAGGATCGAGATAGGATCGCGATCTTGATCGTAAGATCGTAAGAAAGGATCGCAAGATCGTAAAAAAAGATCATAAGATCGTATAAGTTAATTTTAAAAAAAAAGAGGCCCAAAACGCAGCTTTAGTCCTGGATATTTATGACTATGAATTTTGATATTTTGTTTGTTGAATTGATGTATAGATACCGTCACTTTGTTGACTTATGAACTAATTTATGAAAATATCATGAAATTGTGATAATTTTATATATTTATTTAAAATATATATTATTAAATATATAGATTAATTATTTTTTAAAATTGATAGGATCTTACGATCCTCGATCCGATCTATCTTATGCCTCTGGCGATCCTACTTAAAATCTCGATCTTGATTACCTTGCTACCTCCTACGGCGACGGCTTAGCCTTCTTTCTTTCCTCACCAACAACAACCTCGGCAGCACCGGCGGGTACTTGGGACTCGTCAACGCCTCCGAGTTAACCCGAAACAAGTTCGTCGCCGTCCAGTTCTTGGAAGGGGATGCGAACCATGTGGGTTTGGATCTGGATAGCACAATGTCGATCAAGACAGGGGATGCGATCTTGGAAGAGATTGATGTCAAGAGTGGGAGTTTGATCACGGCGTGGATTGAGTACAGAAGTGACAAGAGGAATCTGAATGTTTGGTTGAGTTATTCCAGCTTCAAGAATCCCATCATTCTGAAATCCATATTCATTAGCTGACTTTCCAAGAAGCTCACAAAAATCTACATCCTTAAGAACTTTAATATGAACCAAATCATTTGCTATTATCATCATCCACACAAACACAAATAGGTCCCAACACACATGTTTCTAAACACTCGTAGCCATAAACACTCGACCCAACCACATGGTTTCTTTCTCAATAACAAAATAGGATTTGATCTTTTTCTCAAAAAAAAAATTATAAATTAACTATATATGTGGAGAAATGACTCTTAAGATTTAGATCCTCACTGTGTGCTATATATATATTTTTTGGTGCTGATTGTGTGTGTGCCTCTCTTGCTATATAGTCATGTATGTTATGTATCCTTTATCATATGCAATATTATATTATAATGATGCTTATTATTAGAACCAAATCAGGCTTGCACTCTCAATCTTGACCATTTTGAAAGCTAAGCATAAGCATATATTTCAGAACAGAGCATTCATCTTCATCTTCTACTTCTACCCAATTTTGATATATATATATATATATATATATATTAAGAAAACATAATCGACCACCATGCATCACCGTGTGAACCACCACAAACTTCCATTCTCGGCCAGTATTGCATTGTGGTGTGGGTGAACTCGATTCCTCTATCTCTTCAGTCCTTTCCCTCTATTTTTCTCAGTTGCTTTTCAAGAGCAAAATTATAGTGAAAATGATAGGTAGGTGAGAAGTACAAGATGAATTCATATTCCTGTTTTTGGGGTCAATTAAAAAGTGAAATCCAAGAACAGATCACTGCTGGAGAAGGGTCAGAGAATGCGACGACAACGGTGACGAGAAGGGTGAGAGAACGCGACAGCGACGTTGACGGGAAGAATACTCCAGCAGTTGCCGACGGTGGGAGTATTTCTTGCTCTGAGGAAGCGCAATGGGCTTGGGCGACGAAGTGAAAGAGGAGAATGTAAGGAGAACTCATCTATTTTATGCGGTTTTGCGTGGTTGACGTTTTTTATTTATATTAAATATGATGTGGCACTTATGTGGCAATGCTATGTATGTCAACTTGCCATGTCATTCGTCCATGTGTCACCAACAGTTTAGTTAACTAACGGAAAAACAAAAAAGGGCTAAATTGGGACAAAAATCATCTTTTAGGGACTAAATTGGGCATTTGTATCTTTCAGGGACTAAATTAAAACAATCTCAATCTTCCAAGGACCAACTTGAATATTTACTCAAGAAAATATTATGGGTCCCATATTATCAATTTTTCTCTCTCCAATTTTTTCTCTCTTTCTCTCTCTCTACTTTAGTGAGCACTTTACTAGACAATGTAGAGGATCCAATCTCGACTGTATGTAGTAGCAGAAGATTAAGATGAAATATATCTCCAAGGCTTGTGTCATGCATCAACGGCTAATTACTTCTAAAAAATTTGATGTAAAACAATTATTATGATATATTATATAAAACAAAAGAAACAGTTCCATACAAAAAAATAAAGCACCTATTTGGTTTTTTGTTTTTTTATTGTTAAGAAAATGGATTTTCTAAAAATAATTTCAAAATAATTTTTTTTTAAAAAAAAAGTCATTTTCATTATTTATTTTGACAACAATTCAGCAGAACAGTGTTGGTTTCTACATTCCAACCAAATCCAATATGCTGTTGGGATTGAGGCAATTGCATATTTTTTTCCTCAAACAGTCCTTGGACTAAAAGTTCCTAACATTCTACTCCATTATTTAGGCAAAAGTACACCATTTTTCATGTGACATTTATTGAACTATTCAACCATAATATCAATAAAAAGCTTTAACATATTGTTTTGTCCAAAGAAAGCTTTCTTGTATTTCAGATTTTTAGCTTCCATCTATACGAGTATTTGTAAGGTGAAGATAAGGCTAATTAAGTTTAACAATTCATAAGGATTAATTTTCAAAACAAGACAAGCTAATAAAAATACTTTACCAAAAAATAATAATAATTGGATTCATCAAGTAGTAACTTGAAGAAACACAATACCCACCCAGCTTAGTCTATTCCTATCCACATGCTCTAATAATATCAGTCATTATCAATCTCGAACCCAAGGTATTTTGTTTGTGCTTTATGCTTAAACCTCCCATTTGCAAATGAGAGCTATATAACCTGATCTTATTCAACCTATGAGCCAAAACACAGAATTGTAGAAATGGTTATAAAAACAGTTCCATTTTAAACCATAAAATGGTGTACATGTACTTCTAACGATTTTATTCCTTTGCATTTTTACTTGCGGATGACAAGTTCCTGTTAGTATGGATAAATAGAAACTAAAAATTATGTCCCTACACCAACATAGATATCATACTACTGTGAACCTACCAAGTGGTAAGCGTCACTTAAGTAAGGTTTCGAACTTGAGACCATTGAGAGACTTTCCCATCATAACCAAATGTCCGCAATAGTCGAGGCAGTACCTCAGACCTCAGACACCAGGCAACAAAAAAAACTATGAACCTGTCAGGCTAAATTTGAAATCGGAATCTTAACTTGAACAAGTTCTACAAAGAACAGAATCGAAGATAACTGTAAGGCTAAGGCTACCAGCACAGTACAGTGAGGGTAATTTAGTATCAACCATGACACAAAAGAGGAGTATATGAAATTATGAACTATTAGCAAATAGTAGAAATAATGCACAAGGGAAAAAGCATCAATGCCGCAAACTTAGTAAAGCAAATCAAACATTTCTAGCTAGGATTAAAAACTCAGATGGTACAACTCAAAAAGAAATATTAGGGCAAGGAAATTTAGGGTTTACGGCATCAAAAGAAGAGAGAGAGATGAAGGGGGAAATGCACAATCGACATAAAATAGGGCAAAAATTGAAAGAAATGGGAGAAACTAACCGTGATTCCAACGAGCTTCCGGCGAGTTCAAGAGCATCTAGGAATAGAACTTACGGCTTAGGACGACTCAGTAAATTCTTCAGTGATTTTTGGAATTAGGCTTTATTACCGGTATATAATATTTGATTGGACTAATTTCTAATATAAAACAATCTTAATCTTATTTCCCATCATGTTATAAATCACTTTTTGTAATATTTTAACGCATTTTCTCGAGGAATGGCAAAGCTCTTGCACAAAATTTTTTGAATTTTATACTAATCTTTTTTGTTCTTCTATTAATAATTTTGTATCAAAAATTTTGAATTGTAGTTGATTTTATGGCATTGTATAATGCTATTTAAATTATTAATAGTAGCCTGCGGGTAAGTTCAATTTGCCTGTTAATTGGACAAGCTTGAAAAAATTAAAATAAATCCGTTTAACAATGGGCATAAACAGGTCTAGTCATTAGCTTAGGGGCTAAATAATTTGGGGTCTGTTAGCCTGTTGGTCAACCCGTTTAAATTTAAATAAATTTTTATTAATTTTATTAATTATTTTAAAGATTCTAAGTATATGTTATATATATTTGTTCTTTGATGTTATTTTGTATATTATTTTTATTTTAAAGTATAATTTTGTAAAAAAATCAAATTATTTTTAAAATTAAAAATAATTTTATACATTTTTTTTATGTCATAACATAAAATAATAACATAATTACTATAATTATACATATAAAAATTGTAATATTGTTCATAATATATAAAGTTTATTTTTGTCTTTATTTTTTTAAAATATATATTATTTTACACTATTTAATATAAAAAGATAATTTTTTTTAAAAAAAAAAAAACAAAGTGTTGGCCAACGAACTAGCCTGGTTAACCCACGGGCAAGTTTGGACTTCTGAGAAGTGGTTCATTTATAAGCGGGCCGGCTCATCTCGGCCCATTTAAACAAGAGCTTGTACCACCCAGCCCATTTGACAGTTCTATTAGTGCCACTTGTAATATCAATAACACACCAAAACGATGTCATTTTTTCTTAATACGAAGAAGTAATGAATCAACATTAAGAAGGGTACACAAGTAAAACTTTTGAAAAGTTTTTATCATGCTATGTCATTGGTTAACAGACCAAATTAACAGTGTTACGCACAAAATGGTCAATTTAGAACAAGTTACAAAGATAGAGGACTAATTTAAAACTTTTAAAAGATAAATTACCAAAATAAAATTTTGACCTTTCTCAAATTTAAAAAATTCAAAGTAAAATTATATAGGTTAAAGTATTATTTTGGTCCTCAATGTTTGCATGAAGTTTAATGTTGGTCCTCAAAGTTTTTTTTTTTCGATTTTGGTCCTCTAGCGTAACATCGTTAACTTTTGCCGTTAAATGATGACGTGACATGCTTATGTAGCACGCCCTCTCTCCTACGTGTCATATTTTAATGACATAGCACGCCACATCATACCACGTCACTCCATCATGGCCACATCATCATCATCGTCTTCTTCTTCAAAGCAAAAATTTTGCCATGCTGGAGTGACTTGGTGTGATGTGACGTGCCACGTCATTAAAATATGACACGTAGGAGAGAAGATGTGCCACACAAGCATGTCACGTCATCATTTAACGGTGTTACGCAAGGACCAAAATCGACCAAAAAAAAACTTGGAGGACCAACATTAAATTTTTAAAACATAGAGGACTAACATTAAATTTCATACAAACATTGAGGATCAAAATAGTACTTTAGCCAATTATATATATAGAAAATGGTGCAAAAAAAAGTATAACATACTAAAGCGAAAAAAAAAAAAAAACTAACACTGTATCCACTAGACCACCTAGGTCAATGAAAAGGAGGCTTTTCTTTCTTTTTTTTTCATGAAACGGAGGAGGCTTTTCTCAAAATCTTGCTGAGTTGTGCCTGTTGTGGGCTACTTTAATTTGCTTGGTCTTCAAACTATCAAAAGCTTAAATTGCCCTAGCATTGTTGTTGAATCTAATTGTAGTGTGCCTATTAATTTGATTAAAGATGACATATCACCACCACATTCTTCCTTTAAATGACAATTACAGATTCACAGGCGCTCCTAATCAAATTCCATCAAAGTCAAGGTATGTTCTTTACAAAAAAAAAAAAGAAAAAGGGAATGAATTTACTATATTTGGTAATTAAATTGAGAATGAGAATGGGAATAGGAATGTGAATTAATTAAAATTATCAATTTATCCTTTATATTAAAATATAAAAAAGAAAAAATAGGTTATGGTTGTATCAAATCAAATGACATAATGAATATTTCACACTTTAATTTTTATTTTTTATTGCGCACGATTTTCTATACTTCAACCCGCTTTCCCTCACTCAGCGGAGTCCAGTGAGCCCCACCCATTTCATTTCTTTTTCCTGCTTCAATTCTGTTAAACGAACACGCCTTAAAGTGTGTCTACATGGAGAGAAATTTTTGTGCTGATGGACTTGTCAAGCATGCTTTGGATCAAAATCAACTTAGTTGTTATTACTTTTTTTGTAACTGCCTTTGTAATTCCATTTTGACAGATTTTGGGTGTGTGTTACCAAGGATGAAAGTGAAAGTGATGTGATGTGATGTGAATGGAATAAAAGTGGATAAAATGACCATTTTACCCTTATATTAAAAGTGGGAATGAAATAAAAGTGGATAAAAAAATAAGAGCAAAAACATAATCTCATCAAATTATAAAAAGTAAAGTATATTTGATAGGAAGAATGTTAGATTACATAATAGATTATATTAATAAAACAATCAACCAAACGTGTAGAAGATTAGAGTTTATTATTATTATTTTATAGATAAAATAAATATTTAATAAAATAATTAATTAATTCAATTATTTTTAGATAATTTCTTTTATAAGTTATATTAAATATTAAATTTTGAGAAAAAATAATATAGGGTAGTTAAGTGATAACATAACAAACCACAGGGGGGTCAAGTGTCACACTCTAAACCACATGGGGCACATTAATTTTAAGTCAAACCACAGGGTAGTTAAGTGTCGCATTTTAAACCACAGGGGGGCAAATTGAATTTAGGCCAAATCACAAGGGGCAAACTGTAGTTTACCCTTTGTTTAATGGAAATGTTGTTTAGGGGAAAAAAAAGAAATAAGCTTGATCTACTTAATAATCAACATCATCCCTATGAGAGAATATTTGCAACTTCATGCTTGGGAGCCAAGGAAGGAATACAATTGAATTCTTAAAATAAAGGATCATTTGAAAAAGGAAAAAAGAAAACCAAAGGTATATATATAAGAAATCAGATCCCACATGTCTCAACTAAACACACTACTTATTAAAACTTGTTTATATATATTTTTTGGGTATTTTTAGTTAGAGCTGTAAAGGAGTAAAGCCAATTGGCTCGGGTTTGACTCGTTTATTATTTGAAATGTTTGAGTTTGACTTATTTAATTAAATAAATTTAAAATTTTGATCATATTCAGCTCGTTTTGTTAAATGAGATCAAAAGAAAAACACGTAAAGAATAATAACGTTTCTTTAAAATTATCTGCAAAAAATCCTCAACAAAAGATAGGCAAAATGTCTAAGACAAACCTTAAGGGTTTGTTTGGGTATTAAGAGGGGAAGGGAAGGGGAGAGATTAGAGGAGAAGAGAGGGGAGGGGAAGGGAAGGTTAACCTTCCATATGTCCTCCCCTTGTTTGGGTGTTGATACCTCCTCCAAAATACCCCAATTTGGGGTATCTTGAATTTGTGAAGGAGAAGGATAATGGAGGATTAAGGCTTGATCCTCCATTATCTTCTCCTCCAATTTTCATCTTTCCAAACATGGGGAAGATGTCTTGAAAGTTTCCCCTTCCCTTCCATTCTCCTCCTTAATCCTTAATCTAAACATACCCTAAATGGCAAAAAGTTACAAAATAAGAAAAAAGAGAATAGAGGAGTTAAGAAAGACAATACCTTAAATACCTTGCGCGCCAAAATATAAAATTCTAGGCAAAATAAAAAGACTATTCTAACCTTGAAAATACCCTACAATTACTGGGAGATCTTCCTTGATCCTAATAAAAATATCAGTACTTACCTTCACTTAAACTTTCTTTTAAAAAAAGAATTACTTGTGATTTATATTGTGCAAATCTTTAGTGGGAAAGATACTTTGACAATCTTCCTTTTGCCCTTTTAACATTATCAGTGTGGCATCTTTTTTGATTCAATTCTTCCCAGAGCAAGATCATAAGTAACAATTTATACCTTTGGTTTGATTTCATCAATTTTCCACATATTGGTTACATTAATTTTTGGAAAAAAAAACTAAGGTAAAGTTCATTAGGTGCTTGCTATAAAGTTCACCAATTATAAATTGTATTTTTACTTTCTCTCTTCTTTGATTGGTTGTGTAATTTATTATCTTTTATATTCTCTCTATAATGATTGGTTATACAAAATTCTTTTTGCCACATGTGTAATTTTTATTGGAGAACTTGATAGCAAGCACCTAATGAACTTTACCTTAGTTTAATCCTTAATTTTTTTTTCTTTCATTTAATTTATCTAATTACTTTAATTCAAATTTATTAATACATCTTATTATTTTAAATTTTAAATAATGATGAATATTATGCTATAAATTTTTTGAAAAATATAGTGCAATGATGGCAGAAGACGACGATAGTGAAGAATGAAAAATGAAGAAAAATTTATAATTTTTATTTAAGGTGTTGGTATGTAATGAATTAATGTATTATGTATTTTAATTATTTGTAATCTTCAGACTTTAAGTAATTAACCTAATTCATAGTTATTGCCTTATTGGACCTGAACCAACCAATAAACCAAATGAGATTTCGGTCACCGGGTCTAAATTATCGGTTGAAGCGATAATATATATAAGGGAAAAATTTAGGTCCATTTTCTTATGTCCATTTCATCCAATTTCTCAATATAATTATGACACGTGGCAAAAAATGTTTAAATGATCAATCACAGTAGAGAGAGAATATAGAATACCACCTTTTATATGACCAATCATAGAAGAAAGAGAGTGTAAATACAATATATGATTGGTGGAATTGGATGAAATGGACATAAGAAAATGGACCTAAGTTTTTTCCTATATATAAATAAAAAAAATATTCATTTAACATATGTATCATTAAACAAAATGTCAAATTATAAATAAAAATTTTAATAATTTATTTCTTAACTTCATGTTTTATATCTATAAAATAAAATGATTACATTGTATTCATTATAAAAAGAGTTCTCAATCTTGACTTAAAAAATAAAAATAATACAAATTACAAATATGTAGGGCTTTTTATTTTAGAAAAAAAGAAAAAAAATAATTATACTAGTAGATTTAACATAAGTTAAATTGCATGCCAATATTTTAAATTATATTTTTAATTTAAGTGAAAAATCAATTCTTTACTTTTTCAATTATCTTCTATCTTATATTTTATATTGTATGATTTAATGAATTAAAATATTAAAAAAAAAACTCTAAGCTATATATATCTATACTAGAGGTTTCACATGCACGTACGTGCATGCCAAAATTTTTTTTAATTTACAAAATATAAAATAAATTATGAAATAATAAATTAAAGATTAAAAAGTTATTTTCTTTAATAACTACCACAATCATTATTTAAAAAAAAAACAAAATTACCACTACCACTATTCTCTTATTTGCTCTCTCCCATGATTTTCTCATATCATCTTTTTATTTTCTTTTTTAATTAAGGACAAATTACTCTTTTGGTCCTCAACGTTTGCATGAAGTTTAATATTGGTCCTCAACGTTCCAAAAAGTTATAGTTGGTCCTCAACGTTTTTTTTAATCAAAATTGATCCTCCAACGTAACTCTGTTAGTTTGTGCCGTTAAATGCTGACGTGGATGGCTTATGTGGCACACTCTCTCTCATATATGTCATATTTTAATGACGTGGCACGCCACGTCACTCCACCATGGCCACATCATCATCATCTTCTTCTTCTTCTCCCTTTCTTTCCCTGCTTCTTCTCCATCATCATTATCATCACCATCACCACCATTTCTTCAAAGTTCCAGTGCTCAACGAAAGCATGCGAGAGAATCAGCTTTACAAGAAAGTCTCTCTGTATCTGCATTCTCTGCCTTCCATTGAGGACTCTGACTTCACCAACCTCGTTACTTCTGTAGGCAAGAACCAGAACGACATCATTCTTTGCCTCGACCCTAAACAAACCATCATCGACCATTTTCTCGGAGCCAGAGTATTCTGGTTTCAGGAAACAACACAAGGAAAATCAGAATTGGAAAACTGAACGTTCATACTCAAAATCAGGAAAGCAGATAAGCGAAGAATTCTTCAACCTTATTTCCAGCACATCCACACTGTCGCTGACGAAATCGAGCAACAAGGAAAACGCAATTTGAAGCTATTCATGAACTCCGGCGCCGGCAAATGGTGGTGGAGATCTGTTCCGTTCACGCATCCTTCAACGTTAGATACTCTAGCCATGGAATCAAATCTAAAGAACGAGATAAAATCCGACCTCGAATCGTTCCTCAAAGCCAAACAGGTAAACTTCACACTTTAAAGAGAAGAGAGAGAGAGGCGTGGAGGAACTTGTTCTAATTCTGTCCTGTCTTTCCCAATTCATCTCTGAATTCTGCTTCGCAACTTAAAAGAGAGAGAGAGAGAGAGAGAGAGAGAGAGGAAACTTCACACTTGCAGGTCAGATGATGGCGGTAACGACGGCGGCGACGGCAGTGGTGGTAGAGAGCTTGGGTGATGATGGAAGTGGAAGAGTTGAAGGTAAAATGGTGGTGATGGTGATGATGATGATGGATAAGAAGCAGGGAAAGAAATGGAGAAGAAGAAGAAGATGATGATGATGATGTGGCCATGGTGGAGTGAGGTGGCATGATGTGGCGTGCCACGTCATTAAAATATGACAAATAGGAGAGAGAGTGTGCCACATAAGCCATCCACGTCAGCATTTAACAGCACAAACTAACGGAGTTACGTTGGAGGACCAATTTCGACAAAAAAAAAAACGTTGAGGACCAATTATAACTTTTTGAAACGTTGAGGACTAATATTAAACTTCGTGCAAACGTTGATGACCAAAAGAGTAATTTGACCTTTAATTAATTAAATAATTATTTTGAGAGACCATTAACGGAAAGGGTCCAGAACCATATAAATATAAATAGGTCAAATATATAATTATATTTTAAATAATAATATAATTGACAAGTTTAAGATTACAATTAAGTTCTGTATATTTTCAACTCTCTTTTTTTCTTTTGAGTTTTTTACCTCCTCCATAACATCAACGTTAACGAAAAAAAGTACCAGACAATAACAACGATAAATTGGCTACTAAATTTCAACTAGATTCACACATATAACAATATGCTAATGACTTAATTTTCATTAAATCATGTTTTTTTTAATTCATCTTTATCTCTCTCTTGGAGAAAAGAAAAACCTATTACTGCAAGAAATTACCCACAATTTTGATTTTTTGTCCCATTAATTAATGGGAAGAGATCTTGATGTTTAGGGACTTGTTGAACCAAGCCCTCCAATTTACTCCATACCCCTTTCGCGGCGAAATCACTTTTGTTGCAATATGTGTTGTCACCTTCTCAGGCACCACTACTGGTGGTTTCTTGCAGAGCAAGAAATCCCGACCTTCACACGATCCGATCATATCCCATGGCATCAAAGCTGAAACAAATTCCAACACCAAATTTAAAAAAAGAAAAAAAAGGTATCTTTTGGTTAACAGGAATTAGTGATAGGGAAGTTTAATTCCTTATCTTAACATGTTTGGTTGCAGTCTTGCAGAGAAATTAAGTATGGAAGTTTAGTTTCTTTATTAAGAAAACCATATGTCAACATCAAACACACAATTAAGGATCCATATTAAATAGCTAATTTATAATTTAGTCCCTAGAAAAAAGCATGTCCGCTCAATTTATAAAGTTTTTAAATGATAAAAGGTGTCAATTTGGTCCATGAAAGGTTAATTCTCAATGTCCCTTGATTAATATTATGGATGACAATATAATATTAACGGAGGCTATCTCACTGTTAAATTTTGACAATGTGTAAGTTGTAAAATGAAGAGGTAAAATATTATTTAGTCCTTGAATTGTTCGACAAACTATTATTTAGTCCTCGAATTTATCAAAAATACTATTTAGTCCACGAAATTTGTAACTATATCAACTATTTAGTCCCCAAATTTGACAAAAATACTATTTAGTCCCCGAATTTGTAACTACGTCAACTATTTAGTCCCCAAACTTGGCAAAAATACTATTTAATCCCCAAATTTGCAACTCTGTCAATTCTAATGGGTAACAGTCAGGAGACTAAATAGTTGACAAAGTTGCAAATTCGAGGATTAAATAGTATTCTTGCCAAGTTTGAAGACTAAATAATTGACATAGTTATAAATTTGAGGACTAAATAGTATTTTTGTCAAATTCGGGGACTAAACAGTTGACATAGTTACAAATTTTGGAGACTAAATAGTATTTTTGTCAAATTTGGGGACTAAATAGTTGACATAGTTACAAATTTCAGGGACTAAATAGTATTTTTAATAAATTTGGGGACTAAATAGTAATTTGACCAACAATTCAGGGACTAAATAATATTTTGCCTCTAAAATGAAATAAATAAGATTTAGGGTAAAGTACCCTTGCTGCCCCCAAACTTTGCTGCAATGTTCATTCCTGCCTCCAAACTTTTTTTGGTTCATGCCTACCCTTAAATTTTTAATTTTGTTCATGCCTACCCTTTTTGCTAACACCGTTAACTTGTTTGACAGAGTTTGTTGACATGGACGATAAGTGTGTATTTCTTTTGTCACGTCATTGTCCACCTCACATTTTACTTTTTACTTTTATTAAAAAAATTAACCTAATCCAAATAAAAAAAATATTTTAGCTAGGGTAAAAGTTTGGTTTGTTTTTTTATTTGGATTAGGTTAATTTTTTTTTAATAAAAGTAAAAAAGTTAAATCTGAGGTGGACAATGACATGGCAAAATAGATGCATATTCATCGTCCACGTCAGCAAATTCCGTCAAGCAAGTTAACAGTATTAGCAAAAAGGGCAGGCATGAACAAAATTGAAAGTTTGGGGATAGGCATGAACCAAAAAAAAGTTTGAGAGCAAGAATAAATATTGCAGCAAAGTTTGGAGGCAGCAAAGATACTTTACCCTAACATTTACAAACTATAAATGTATTTTATAGAGTGTAATTTGTAAATCTAATGCATTTATGTCAAGAACATCTTAATGTCAGTTATTACAAATAAATTAACAAATAACGTTATACAAATAATATTATTCATTGTAAGTCTATAACATCAATTATAAACAAATGATGCTAAAATTAAGTTTCTTCTTGTGATTTTGTCAAATTTGAATCCAAATTCAAACTTTTTGTCAATATCAGCAATTTAATTCCAATGATTCTGAAAACAAAATTTTGATAAGAACCAAGGTATGCCAAGCAGGACCATAAGATAACAAATATCTTCTAACCAAGTTTTAATACAAATTTCCAACCCGGTATCTTTGGTTGAGTTGGAACAACCTCTTATCAATAGTCGTGTCAAAATAGGCGAGAAACAATGAAATGGCCCGTTTGTCCCTTTAAAATTTAATTGTAGGACTAAGTTGGAGAATTTTCGACTCTAATTAAAAATAGACTAGTCAAATCCAACCTAGTCCTAAAAAGACTAGGACGGAATCGGGCTGCACCAACCCACTTTAATTTTTTAATTTTATTTTTAATATTCATACAATAAATTAATGCATGATTTTTACCTTAATTCAAACTCTATTAATAATTTTGACTTTTTATTCAATTTATCTAACTATTCTAATTTATATTTCATAAATATATCTTATTATTTTGAATTATAAATTATGATAAATACGACTCTATAAAAGAGTTAATTTGTAAGAGATAGTGCAATCTTTTAAGTATTTAAAATGTTAAAAAAAATAAAAAAAAAATAAAAATCGAGTAACTCAACACTAAACTTAAATAAAATTAGGTTTGGATGGAATAATTCTTTTTCATATTAAAAAGAGACTAATCCAACCCAACATTATATCCATATTTAAAACAAAAGAGTTCGATTTGAGTTAACCCGTCTTAACAAATCTACCTCTGTGTGGATCTATGTCTTTGGTGGAATTGTGCAAGAATTTGATTGAATTGCAAGAGTAGGGTTTTCAACTTTGAAGAAATCAAAATGTACCTTGTGTTCCAACGAGTGGACAATAGAGCAAGAAATCACTTATATTTGAACCCAAAACAGGAAGTCGGCCAGAACGAGCATAAGTCTTCAAGGCCGTATCGATCACTTGTGCGACAAGCGCCTCCTCGCTCACAATGAATCGGATCGGACCCGTACTACCCTGCACGTTGATGCTAACCAAGCGTCTTTTTCCATGGACGCTCGCGTTCTTCTTCTGCTTGTTGAAAAACATCGTTTAAATTCCACAAAAATCACCGATCAAAAATTTGAGATTCGAAGGAAAGATTTCTAGGAAGCGAATCGCGAATCGCAATAAATTGATTGATGAAGGATTCGAAGAAAAAGAAGGAGGAGGAAGAAAAGGGATTGAAATAGATCGAGTCGTGTTTAGGTTTAGGGGTCGAGGCCGAGGCAGCGATAGTACCAACCCTCTTTGCAAGAACCGAAGGAGAAAGTGTTCATGAAGAAATCAATAGTGCTTAAAACTTCCACCATTCAGGACTCGAAAGGTAAGATAATGTATTAATTAGGGATTTAAATCAAAGGAGGATCGGAATTGGATAGAAAGGAATTTAGATATCTCTCAATTTTTCAAAAAACAAATTTTGAAAAATTGAGAGAAGTTTCTTAGAGAAAAAGACACAAGGTCTTAAACAATATATATATAGTCTATTATCTCTTTTTTTAACCTTTCTTCTGTTATAGTATTTGTAATACTTAAAGAGGATTCAAATTGGAATGGGAGATTGTGAGAATAGTTGGGAGAATGCTTCGGAGAGAGAGGGATTTGGATGGTGAAGAGTTGAATTGGGAGTGGAGAAAGCAGGAAAAAAGGAGCCCAAGTTTTGTTGTGGAATGAAGAAACTTCATTTGATTTTAGGGGTAAATAAATATAATTTTTTTAAATGATTACTTATTTATAATCTTAGTTTTCAAATTTTAAAATATTATAAAAGTGTAGCTTTCATATTTTTCTTAAATTTTAACTTATTTTTTTGTTATAGAGAGGGAATGGGAGAGGCCGACCACTTAAAATTCATCCCCACATCCCCTACTATAAATTTAGCTTATATATATATAGTAGGGGATGGTGAATTTCCATCATTATTTAATTAGTTCAAAATTTATTTATATAAAAAATCAATAATTATAATTATTCAATATAACAAAACAATAAATTAATCGCGAAAATATTAGTTACAGATAGCACTGTCAAAACGGGCTGGGCCGGGCCGGCCCTTTTATTTGGCAGCCTTGGGAAGTAATGCCCAAGCCCGCCCGTAATGGCCCGCGGGCTAAACGGGCTAGCCCACTGGTCAATTTTTTATTTTTTTAAATATATTTTTTTTAAAAATTAATTATAAAATTATATATTTATTTAAAAATTAGTAATTTTTAAATTTTAAATTAATATTTTATTAATTTTAATTATTATTTAAATTATTTAAATTATTTATATACTTTATTATAATAAAATTATTATTTAACACATAAAATTATCTAAAATATATATATTTATACATTTTTTTTTGAGAGAATATATTTATACATATTTTAAACAAATATATATTAATTTTTTGTTTTCTTTTTTTTTTGACGGGCCGGCCCGCGGGCTAGCCCGTTTAGCTCGCGGGCTTAAACGGGCCAACCTGTTTAGGCCCGTTTTTAAACGGGCCAATTTTAGCTAACCTAAGCCCGCCCATTTAGCGGGCGGACCAGACTAGCCCGCGGGCTCCGGCCCGTTTTGACAGTACTAGTTACAGACTTTTTTGTGACTAATCAATTTAGCCACGCTCATATTAATTATGGGCACTTCCATGACTAATCCGTTATTGTGATTAATCCGTTATTTTGTTATAGTGATTATAATAAAAATATTGTAATAAAAATTAAAAATAAAATATTTTGTATTAGATTATTATAGAAGAATTAAAATGAGGAGATCCTCCCTTATCATTGCTAAGCACACTTTGATCTCTCTAGTAACATGACTAAAAATATATTTTTTTCTATGGCCAAAAAATGCCTCAATATCATATTACACCAATAGAATTGGAAAAAAAATAGAATTGGAATTGTTGAGAATAGAATTGAAATTGAATTTTTAAGATAAAAAATATGTTTAGTATGTAAAAAATAGAATGAAAAATTTGTGAAGAAATGTGGAGTGAAAAGACCAAATTACCCTTCATAAAATATTATTAATAAACATTTCGACCGTGAGGGACAATCAAGTCTTTTCATCCTCAATTCTAATTCTAAGGACTGATTCCATGGCTACATATGAGACAAAAATTCTGATTCTAACAATTAATTTTCAACTACCAAACATAGCCTAAAGATAAAGATATAAGTTTGAATTTCGAGATGTAATTTGGGGATACACTAATTTTTCTTAAAAAAAACACATATTACTTGTCTCCCCTAAAAAAGGGGAGAAACATAGGTCACTTAATTTGAATTCTCTAACAATAATAATTTTTTTTTGCACTATTTAGGATCAATAATATGAATCAAGTGACGCCACATATATATATATATATATATATATATATATATATATATATATATATATATATATATATATATATATATATATTATTTTATCTCACATCTGGTAATTTTAATTCTATGACACCTCTTGTTGAATTCTTCTTTGATCATATTATATGAGAATAAAAATATAAAAATAAATCAAACCTAATTTTAAAGCTATTAAGAAACTAATATAAGTGATTTTGAAAGTAAATTTTATACATATAAAAAAAATAATGGTCAAAACTTCAAATTGGTTCCTTATGTTTGAACGAAGTTTTATATTGGTCCTTTATTTTTCAAAAAGTTTAAATTGGTCCTTTATGTTTGCAAGAAGTTCCAAATTGGTCCTTCCGTTCCAAGTCCGTTTATTTCTTCCGTTAAGCGCTGACGTGGCGTGCTGAGGTGGACATATCATCTCTCCTACGTGTCCATTTAAGCTGACGTGTCATACCACGTCATCATCTACTATCATATGTGATGACGTGGCAATGATGTGGCATGACATATTAGCTTAGATGGACACGTCAGCACTTAACTTAAGAAATTGACGCAAGTGGACAGAAGGACCAATTTGGAACTTCCTGCAAACATCAGGGACCAATTTAAACTTTTTGAAACATAAAAGACCAATATGAAGCTTCGTGCAAACATACGGGACCAATTTGTGATTTTAACAAAAAATAATTTAAATATTTGAAGTCATGCAAGTTTGTAGGGCTAGTTGAGGAGATGGAGAGAATAGCGCTAATCCATAGGAATGCAATATTGTAGCCTTTGTATATCCTGTCTTCTCTAATACCGACACATCTTTTTTGCTCTTTCTCTCTTTTTTTTTTTTTTCTTTCTTCTTCATCTTCATCTTCAATTTTTAAGGTTTAATTTTGAGGTTCAATGGAAGGCTTTCTGGGTATTCTGAAAATTCGAATTAAAAAAGGAATTGACCTTGCCATTCGTGATACTTGTCATACTAGTGACCCTTATGTGGTTCTCAGAATGTACGAACAGGTTTGAAGTTCTAACCTTGTACTTGATATGCAATGTTTATGATCTTATTGGTGTGTTATGATAGAAAAAGTCCATGAAAAAGAAATAATATGTAAGTTTCATATGTTATTATTTTTTATTTTTATTTTGAAAAGTGTGTATAATTATATATATATATATATATATATAATGTCTATTATATATTTTGATTTGGCACAATCATAATTTTTTTTATTATTTTAATATAAGGGGTAAAGTGGTAATTTTAATACATTCTCATTCCATTTCTATTCTCAACTTTTACTAACAAACACAATAAATACATTCTTTTTCTCTTTCTACATAAAGAACATACCTATGTATTTTAGTATGTTATGCTATTATTTTGTGTGAGCGATTTTGAATTTTTTGTTTTGCATCTCTTATTATTTAAATAAATATACTATTTTTTAAATTTAGAGGATTGAAAACAACGATGAAAAAAATGATATAGCATACTAAAACACATAAAAGCTTAATACCGGATTTTGCCCTCCCTCAATATAATTAGCAGCATCACTTAGAGCATGTTTGATATGTTATATATAGAGAGAATGATAGGGAAAATAACCAAATCTCATCATTTTTGGTATGCTATTTTGGAGAGGGAAAGAGAAGGAAGATTCCCTTTAAATCGGGAAGGAATGTTCCCCATATGAGGAGAGGAAAGTTGATGGTGGAAAGAGGGAAGTGATTGTGAAATTACTATTTTACTCTTAGTTAATTCTAAAATAAATAAGGGCAAAATTTTTTTTATAATTTTATTTTTTACTTTCTAATCTTCTTCTCATCATACCAAATAACTCTAATTCTTATTTCAACTTTCATTTCCTTGCATGCCAAACACACTTTTTATCACTTACTTCCATTTCTATTTCCCACTAAAACACTCACCTCCTATTAAATGCCACTTTAATGTCATTATATCATGTATTTTATTTTATATTTTATATTATATGAAGAACATTTTTGAGACCAAAAAACTTTAAAACTATTATAATATTGATATAGAACATATCAAGGATCAATTCAACCTTATGATCTACCCAACTTTTTGTTTTCTGATTTAAATTACTTAGTTCCAAATTTGAATCTCATATTCATATTGATGGATGTAGAAATTGAGGACCAAAGTTGTAAAAGATGACTGCAATCCTGAGTGGAATGAAGAATTGACATTGTATTTGAAGAGAATCGATTCTCCAATTGAGCTAGTAAGTAGTGAAACATCAACCTTTCGTGTAAACTGTTAATTTTATGATCAGCAAATTATCATTTTAGTCCTAAAAGTTGTGGTCGTACTTCAAAGATAGAACTACCAAATCTAATTCTTGAAAGATGCAATTTGTCTCTATTTAGTTTTTAAGAATTTTTTTTGTCAACTATGTTAACAAAAGATTTCAGAGACTAAATTGAGATAAAGGATAAAGTATCCTTGCTACCCCCAAACTTTGCTGTAATGTTCATTCTTGCCCCCAAGCTTTTTTTTTTTGGTTCATGCCTACCCCCAAACTTTCAATTTTGTTCATGCCTGCGCTTTTTGCTAACACCGTTAACTTGTTTGATGGAATTTGCTGACGTGGATGATGAATGTGCATCTCTTTTGCCACGTCATTGTCCACCTCACATTTAACTTTTTACTTTTATTAAAAAAAATTAATCTAATCCAAATAAAAAAACAAACCAAACTTTTACGCTAAAATATTTTTTTATTTGGATTATGTTACTTTTTTTTAATAAAAGTAAAAAGTTAAATGTGAGGTAGATAATGACGTGGTAAAAGAAATACACATTCATCGTCCACGTCAGCAAATTCTGTCAAACAAGTTAACAGTGTTAACAAAAAGGGTAGACATGAACATAATTGAAAGTTTGGGGGTAGACATGAACCAAAAAAAAGTTTGGAGGCAGGAATGAACATTGCAGCAAAGTTTGAGGGCAGCAAGGGTACTTTACCCTTGAGATAAATTATATCTTTTAGGGATTAAATTTGACATTTTCATTTTTCAAAGACAAAATTTGATATTTTCATTATTCAGAGACTAAATTGAGACAAAAATTACATCTTGAGAAACCAAAATAATAATTTACTCTAACTTAATTAATTAACACAATATATATATATATATATATATATATATATATATATATATATATATAGGGTGTGTAATTTACTATAATATATGAAATTTTCTATTTGTGAACTTAGTTTTTGTTCAATTGCAGAACGTTTTTGACAAAGACACATACACTGAGGATGACCCAATGGGGAAAGCAGAGATAGACATAAAGCCATTACTTGAGTGTGCAAAGATGAATGAAGAAGAATTGAATGATGTCCCAAATGGGTGTGTGGTGAAGAGAGTTCAACCTTCTAGAAACAACTACCTTTCTGATGAGAGCTGCATCACTTGGATTGATGGAAAACTTGTCCAAGAAATGTTCATTAGATTGAAAAATGTTGAGAGGGGTGAAATATTATTGGAGATTGAGTGGAATGATGAGAATTGTATTGGCTTATCAGGGGTTGAGTTATAATTCTACCTCTCTTAGCTTTTCTTCCTCAATGTAAATAGAGTATTATTGGAACTTAGGGTTTATATATAGCATGAGTATATATATATATAGAGAGAGGTTGAACTCTCCTATTTTTGGCTATTTTTTTTAGTAAATTATTGTTTTGGTTCTTGAAAGATTCTACTTGTCTCAATTACTTCATGAATCATGAAAATATTAAATTTAGTTCTTTAAATATTATATCTGTCTCATTTTACATAGTTAAATATGCAGATCAGTGCTGTGCCAAAGTAAAGTTGTAATGAGTTGGAAAAGATGAATTATTAGAGATTTTGTTTGGGGTTCTAATTCAGAAAAAATGTAGCCTTATTTTGTAGGATGGGAGAGTATTTGTAGGCCTAAGGAGAAAAGGGGAGTGGGTTTAAGAAGGCTTAAAGATACTAACATTGCTTTGATGGAATACATATTCAGTAGTATGCTAGTACTGAACTTCAGTACATTCCTCTAATCAGTTGGTCCCTAATCTATTCAAGGTGAATCCTTATTAATGTGAGTTTATATTAATATTAACAAATTACATCATATGATTGGAGGGATGTACTAAAGTTCAGTACTACTATAGTACTGAACTTTTATTCACTCTAATGATTGCCAAAGCTTTTACATCATTATGAATATGAAATAAGTGAATCAATAAATTCCTTCCACCTCCTCTGTGTGAGATAGAAGTACCTTTATGTCTTCTTTGTGGGTTTCGTCGAATGGTCTGTTTAGAGGAGTATCTATTACGGATATCCAAATGAAATGGAAGACTTTATTGAGCTAATGTTTTGTTTTCTCCGACTAGTTTTTATTTTTTCTTTATTTTGAGAACCGCTGGTCCTCCATCTTTTATAAATTTTTTCTACCTTTAATACAATTTCTTTTTCTTTTAAAAAATAATAATAGTATGTGAATCGATAAAGATTCCATAGAAAACTAATCAATTATTATTTTATCAATGTTCGGTGAAAAGAATATAATATACGATGATATCTAATTAAATACATCTTTATTATGTAGATCATTACTTGTGGGATGGTTGGAAATAGCATTTAACCAAAGTTATTTCCATATAACGTTGTAACAAATATATTTTCACTACCGACAAGGGTTATGTTTAGTAGAAGAGACCAGTTTCTCACAACATAGTGAATCAAGGTTAGAATCTCTATCGACCAAGGTTCCTACATTTAGTGATCGATAATTCCTCAAGTAAAATTACCACTAGTAAAGGATATATATAGGATAAAAAAATTGTTTCCCCTGTCGTCAAGGATAATCTTTATTTGGGTGCATTAAATGCACAACTGATTTTTTCATTCCCAATGCATTTTTTTCTTCTCTCATTTATTGCGGCTTTTACTTTTTTCTCCGTTATATGTTGCTTTGAATCACTTTTACTCATGCCTTCTATTTGCATTTGTTGAACCGAGACATGGCTGACGCTCCGAGTTTTGTTTATTTTGAAATTTCAGAGGAGGCTATTATTGAGGACTACTATGGTTCTTCAAACATCAATTTTCATATTCTTGCCCATTCTGGAGGTGCATTTTTGGATTTAGAGGTCAATGGTTTCTATGTCTCATCTAGGTCTTCTGCAAGTTTAATTTATCATGTACGCGTTCAATCTATCCTTTGGGAAGACCCAGCTCATACCAATTCTTTATTCTTCCCATCAGTGGATGCAGCCGAGGTTGAGTCTAACACCTTGGTTTGGAATGTTCAGGGATTGCAGATTGGCAATTCTTCCTCTATTCTTTGTGAGTTATTTTCTAGTTGGGACATATATATTGTGGTTTTA
Organism: Senna tora; assembly: GCA_014851425.1. Lineage (NCBI taxonomy): Eukaryota > Viridiplantae > Streptophyta > Magnoliopsida > Fabales > Fabaceae > Senna > Senna tora. The sequence goes on along the minus strand of CM026265.1, from coordinate 33,036,001 downwards.
ACTGAGATGCGTGTCGTGCTGATACTAATTCTCATAGCTTAAATGGTTGTTTTAGTTTTTCCTTTTGGAGGGTACCTGGCGGTCCAAGTCACCATGGATCAAAGGGGGTATATGTGTTTTGTGGGCAAGAAATATTGTAATGGACTTCCTGCTTTTATGCGATATTGATTTTGTTATATTTCTATTAATACCATGATGCTTTTTTCTTGTTGGTTCATGTTGATTTTATCTTCTTAACATTCACTATTTGTCCCCATTTCTTAATTTACCTAGTAAAGGTGCATTCTTTACTCCATTGCAGCCTTACTATGGTTTCTTAATAAGCTATGGTTCTCTTGGCCTTTTATGGTTTAAGTATATCGATCGAGTATAATACTTTATGATTGTTTTTGGCTAATCAATTGAGTGCGGTGCTCTTGGCTCCAGTTGCCTCAAGTATATTGATCATGCGTAGTGCTTTTTGGTCGCTTATGGGTTTCAAGCCAATTGATTGGGTGTAGTGCCTTTGGTCACTTCTGACCTAAGTATATCGATCAAGTTTAGTGTTCTTTGGCCATTTTGGGCTAATCAATTGTGTGGGCTAACTTGTTTGGCTTGTCAAATGAGTGGGTTTGGATTGCTAAAATTAGGCGCCTGCCTGCCAAAAAAAATGAAAATGAAAATATTATAATTTAGTTTAAAATAAGTCTAAATATATAATTTTAAGATATTTTATATTTTATGTAACTATTTTATTTTTGATAATATATAAATTAAAAATTTAAGTAAGGATAATACTAATTTTAAAATAAATATATTAGTTTAGATATATTATTTTTATCAAAATAAATTCAATCAGCTTTAAATTATTAAATAAAATAAATAAGTACAAAATCGCATTACTTTATTTTTATTTAAAAGTAATTAAAAATATAAAAGAAATAATTTAAAAAATAAAAAGAAAAAAGAGTGGTCCAAGAGCTGACCTATTTAGCCCATGGGTTATCATGGATGGGTTTGAATATAAGAAAATATGATCTTTAATTAAACATGTCAAATCATTTTCATTCGTTTAATAGTCGACGAGTGATAAATCAATCCGTTTGACACCACTAATTAAGTGTGTCGCATTGGCTCCTTTTGAACAAAATTTATTAGTTGAGCTTAGTGCTCTTTGGATGCTTTTGGCTGATTAATCAAGCGCAATACCTTTGGTCATTTATGGCTAAATTTATTGAAGATTTTCTTTATTAGAATATTAGTTATTAGTAAAGGAAGCATAGGTGGAATTTTTATGGAATAAAAATAATATAACATTTTGTATTAATTTGCGTAATAAATAACATACATCATCAACTCTATCAAATATTTAAATAATTGGTAAATTTAATGCGCCAAATTGATAATGTTTTAATTTATTATGGATTAAATTGAGAACACAAATTTATGAGCAAGTCTATCAAAATGGACTTGACCCATCATAAGAGGGTGGGCCTAAAGTGTTGCCCAGTCCAGACCTTGCAAGGCCATGGGTTAGGTTGGGCCAACTCATGGTCTTTTAAAAAATTATTTTATTTGACTAAATATCGATAAATTAAGAATGAATATTACAAATGGACATATAAAATGTGACTTATTTATATATTTATTTATTATGAATGAATATTACATATTAACATAAATTATAATATTTTAAATGACATAAAATATCTTTAAATATTTGAAAAAAAAATAAAAGAAAAAGTCAATGTGGACCGATTGAAGAATTAAAGCCAACTCTTAAAAGGCTACCATGGCACGAAGTCTAAAATGGGCTAATTTAAAAGTCATGTTTTAAAATAGATCAAAATTTTCTTAGCCTAACTCATTCTATTTTATGAGTAAAACTGGGCCTACAGGAAAGGTCCATTTTGATAGCCCTATGATTATGAGTATGAGGGATTGAATTAAAAAAAAAAAGAGAGAATAAAATGAAGATGAAATGCAAATAGCTCTTTATTAGAAAGAGATTGTTTCAATGTGAGTTGGAAATATCCTAATTCCTAAAAAGAGAGAGAGAGGGAGACTGTCGTTATATAATTTCCAATGAGATCATAAAATTAACTATGTGTGGAGACTGGAGAGTGTATACTTAGGATTAAAGTTAAACTTAGACTCAAGTATTCAAGTATTATTGTATTTGACATTGTTAAACCCCTATGAGTAAAGCATGATGATCAAGGTTGAAGTGACTTCAAGGGGGAAGAAATCCAGATGAACTTCTTTATGTTGTGTTTGGTTTAAAAAATTTGTGAAATTGGATTGTAATTGAACTTGGAATTGGAATTAATGAGATAGAATTAGAATTGAATTATTTGAATTGAAAAGTGTGCTTAGTATGAAAAGATGAAATTGAAAGTTTATGAAAGAATATGAGATAAAAAGACTAATTTGCCCCTCAATAAATATGATATAATTTGTTTCTTTTAATTTTATTTTTTGGTATATAATTTTTTTTTACATTCATTATAAAAAAATTAATTATTATAAAAAAAACATTAATAAATAATTATAAATAATAAATAATAAAAAAACAGTGAAAGAGAGAGTAGGGGCAAAAGTATCTTTTAAATCCAATTCTACAAAATTTATTTCAATTCCTCAAAAAATACCCTACAATATAATCCAATTCTACAAAATTTGCACATCCAATTCTACACAACCAATTCTACATAATCCAATTCCAATTCCATAAGTACCAACCAAATTGAAAAAATAATCTTTTTTTTGTACAATTCCATACAGAATTCAGTTCTCCATCCAACCAAACACAGCCTTAGGGTTTATATATATATAGCATGAGTATATATATATAGAGAGATATAGCATGAGTATATTTTTGTCTTTTTTTAGTAAATTATTGTTTTGGTTCTTGAAAGATTCTACTTGTCTCAATTACTTCATGAATCATGAAAATATTAAATTTAGTTCTTTAAAGATTCTATCTGTCTCATTTTACATAGTTAAATATGCAGACCAGTGTTGTGCCAAATTAAAGTAAAGTTCGTAATGAGTTGGAAAAGATTAATTATTAAAGATTTTGTTTGGGGTTCTATTTCAGAAAAAATGTAGCCTTTTATTTTGTGGGATGGGAGAGTGTTTGTAGGCCTAAGGAGGAAAGGGGAGTGGGTTTAAGAAGGCTTAAAGATGGAACACATATTCAGTAGTAAGGAGGAAAGGGGAGTGGGTTTATAATGTAAAATTTGCAAAAGACCAAAATACCCTTAATTTTATATTTTAAAAATAAAAAACTTTCTATGAAAAAAGTGGTGAAGGTGAGTGGTGGCAATGGTGGTGGTGGTGGGTGGTGACAGTGCTGAGTAGTGGATGGTGGTAATGGTGAGTGATTATGGTGGGTGATGATGGGTGGTGAAAGGGATAATATGATTTTTTTTTACTATTTGTATAGTACTTACCGTGGAAAGGAAAATTTTACAATGCAATTTCATTTTATATTGTAGTCTCATTTTACATTGTTTATCAAACAATTGTGTTTATTGGGATCCGCGATTTTACATTACAAGACTCATTTTGTCATACCACACACACTCCGAGTGTGGTAAGGATATGTTTCATGTGATTAAGAAAAGAGGTAATGCTTCGGATGTGTGGCAAGGGATTCAAAAGGCCTAGAACTAGAAGTATGTGGAGAAAGGGATGATATGGCAAATTGGAGATGATAGAACTATAAAATTGAAGGAGGGATAGGTTGGTGAAAAAAATAGAGAACTTCCAAAGGATTAGTGTATTAAGAATCATGAGGAGGAAGAGAAAAATGCTGAGTTGATTAATTTTGTGCATTAGAATGAGGATTGGGTTGTGAGAAGATTAATGGAGATCCCTTATTCGTGCGAAGGAGTGGGACAAATTCTTTAAGGCACGTTCATTTATGGGAAAGAGTGGTGAAAAGGAAAAAGATAAAGATGGTGGGGCCCAAGTGGATCCCACCACCTATAGAAATCAGATTTTTCATGTGGGAAATTGTAAAATTTTTAAAAAAATATAAAATGTCTATTATACTTTTTGATTTGACACAACCATACTTTTTTTTTATTATTTTAATATAAGGGGTAAAGTGATAATTTTAATACATTCCAATTTTATTTCTATTTCCAAATTTTTACTATCAAACACAGTAAACACATTCACTTTCCCTTTCTTTTTCTACGTAAAGAATGTGGCTAGTCTTGACTTCGAAGAATGGTTTGGAATATAATTTATGATCTTAAATATGTTTGTTGCCAAAATGATTATGGCTAAAGTTACATTCCTTCCTATAAAAGAAAATCTTTTCACTTAAGTCCATGTGCTATTAACTATCTGCTAAGTCATTACAATAAGAACCTTCATCCTAAATTAGTTGATTGAAAATTAAAATCTTTACAAAATTGAATATGCATATTATTTAAAACCAAAATTATATAAATATATATATACACACAAATGCTAGAAATTTGAATTAATGCAATTAAATTATATGTTCTATCCAAACAAGATATTTCAAATGCTAATAATTTGAATTTTTGTAATTGAAATTCTTCGCATTTCAAAAGTTATGAAATTCAAAATGCAATTATCCAAACATACCTCAAGAGAATTACGGTAGGAATAATTTTATCATAAAATATTTAATTTTTCAATATTTCTATTGCTTAAAAATAGAAACTTTAGTTTTTAGCTTCTGTTACATAACTAAAAAAATTATTGTTTATGCTATACTACACTTAGAACAACTTATTTTTCCACCGGAAGCTTGACCAAACATCAAACCTCCTTGTCAAAATTAAGTGTTTTTTTTTAGAGAAATGAGCAACTTTTTAATCTTGAGAAGCTTGGCTAATAAACTATACAATCAAAATGGAAAGAAAAAAAAGAATATATTCATCACTACTAGTTATTAATGAAAGAAATTAAATAAAAAGTCAAATAAATCTCGCTTAGACTAGCATTTAAGAATTCTTGTTTGCTCTTGGACCAGACCAATTATTCGCTAAATCGTGCCTGGTGACCAATCCCTCATATAATACAAAGAGACGATGATTAAGAAAACACAAATCCCTTACCATCCGATAAATTCTAGATTTTCTCAAGGCATCCCCTTGTTAATGTAACTATTTAGTAGGGCTAATGCATTGCTGGTGAACTTCTTCACATACACCATACGATCACACACATTCTTCTTCACATCATTATCATCATCGTCTTTCACATTCTCGAATCCGTTTGTACACATCTCTTCCTTTCTCAACGCCGTGTTCATCGAAGTCCGTGCATTGCTCATTCGCAAAACAAGCTGTTTACTATTGCCCTTGTTGCGATCATCACGATGTTCATCATTATGAGCATTATTAATCATGTGATGCATTTGCTTGAGCGAGCTTCGGATGTCATCGATAGCCTCGCCGAGGTAATTGAAGCAATCACTGAGGGCGAAAGTGGTACGAGAATTGGCATTGTAGTTATGTTGGAGCGGGAGGTTGAAGATATAGAAGGCCATGCGATGGGCCTTGACGAGGCTCATCGCTATGGCGGCACGTGTGAGGGCATTGTGATTATATTGGATGGAATTGGAGTACGAAGAGAGGGAGGTGAAACATAGGTCAGGGTAAAGGGTGACATCGCAACTTGTGCGAATGAAAGTGGTGATGGCGGTGGTGGTGTCATTATTATTAATAATGTTAATGGGATAATTAATGTCATCTAATTGTGTGATTATTGAATTTGAAGATGTTGAAGGGAGATGGTAGAATGTGTGTATGAGAAGGAGGAGGAGGAGAAGAAGGAAGAAATGGTATTGTTTGATTCTCATGGTTGAATATTGGTTCTAATTGGGATAATGAAATAGTTTATGTTGGAGAGTTAAAAAAGGCATGAGTTTTGGAGTTATATACTTTTACCTATTATTAGCATATATAGTGCAAAATGCCATTTCTTTGTAATTTTTTTTTCTTTTTTTAGTTATAATGTAAGTACAATTTAAACAAGTTATAATGTAAGTAAGCTTATGCTAAATGATGAAAGGCCCATTTGGATATAGACTTTTATAAAAAAAAAATACTTTTTTTAATTGAACTTTTTAAAAATATAACTTTATAAAAAAAAAAGTAAAAGTTAATTTGTGTTTGGATATCATAATGAAAATGTACTGCCATGTCACATTGCCACGTCATTTTGAGGATGAAAATTTGTATTTAACCACATTGAAAATGACATTATTTTTGTCCAATTTGTATTTCTTTTAAATTTTTCTCGTCAAAATGACGTGGCAATGTGACATAATAGCACATGTGGTAAGGGAATGGTGACATATCAGTATTTAACAATCACGTCACCAAGTTAGGTAACAACTTATAACGTCTTAAAAACTAAATAGTTGATAGAGATAAAAATTCGGGAACCAAATAGTCTATTTTCATTATTTAGAGACTCAATACTAAATTGACTAACAATTCAAGGATCAAAAAGTAGGTTTCCTCTTTTTATGATTTTAAGACTAAATTGAGATAAATAAAATATTTTATTAATTAAATTTGATATTTTTATAATTTAAGGATGGCAAATAAAATTTTTCAGAGACAAAACAATAGTTTACTCTAAATATAACGCCAACACGTTTTCTTTACACATGAACTACTAATCTAAAAGAATATGCCTTCAGCTTCTCATCACTTCACAGAAAAATATCACTTAATTTGGGAAAAATAATGACAAAAAAATAAAAACTCAGCACATATATATAGACAAAACAGTGACAAAAATCTTGGTCATTTGGAAGTTTGCTTGCAGATATTTCTGATCCTCAAAACTACACACATCTTTTTGTAAGGTCATAGATTAATTCTTCCCTAGTCCTCCTTATCTCCCAAAATTCTATATTTTATTCAAACAAATTAATTAAATTCCCACACAAAGAAGAATCACTCACAAAAAAAATTAAACAATGGCAGATTCACCATTCAAGTGTGAAATTTGTGATAGCAAGTATTAATAAGAAGTACAATAAGCGTATTACTTGAAAGATTATGTTTGTCTCATATTTCTTGAATAATAAATATATTAAATTTAATTTTTTAAAAATTTTATCTATTTCAATTTAGTCCTTAAACATAGGAACCAAATTGTGACAAAAAGTATATTTCAACTAAATTTGATATTTTTATGATTTGAGAACGATAAGGACACCATTTCGGTCCCCCACATTTATCATTTTTCTCAATTTGATTTCCAACATCTGCTCAATCTCAATTTGGTCTCCCATGTTTGCAATTGATATCAATTTGATCTCTAACGTTTGCTCAGTCTTAATTTAATCCTCTACGTTTGTAATATTAATTAGTATGAATTTTTTCTCTAACATTTGTTCAATCTCAATTTAATTCCTCACATTTGCAACTAGTATCAATTTGGTCCCTTCATTATCTAATTGTTAAAATAGTTCAAAAAATGATGTTAGGGACAATTAAATATTGAGTGAACATGCTGATATGTGCATTTAGGTGACAAATTTGTATGCTGAGTGTGCATCTCCCTCTACCTCCAAATTTATTAGTATTTTTTAAATTTTAAATAAATTAAAATTTTGTCATTAATATTAATTTAAAATTTAAAATAAATTTATTATTATTACTTTTTTGTGGATGGACGAGTAGACGACAATTATCAAGCAGATATGTCACCTAAATATATATATATATCAACATGTGCACTCAATATTTAATTGTTTATGTCAACATATTCTATTAAATATTAACACTTGGATAATAGAAGATCAAAATTGATGTACCAACTGCAAATGTAGAGAATCAAATTGATACCAATTATAAATATGGAGGATCAAATTGAAAAAAATACTAAATGTGAGGGACGAAAATGAAATTTTTTTTTTTTCATTCAAAAAAACTAACTTGAGATAGGTGATATCTTTCATGAATTAGATTTGATGCTTTCATGATTTAAAGAATAAATTAAGATAAATATAATCTTTCATGAACCAAAATAACAATATACTCCTTTTGGAAAAATAATGACAAAAAAAAAACTCAGCATATATATATATAGACAAAACAGGGACAAAAATCTTGTGCATTATTTGGAAAGCTCTTGCTTGCAGATATTATTTCTGATCCTCAAAACCACACACAAAATCTTTTGTAAGGTTATTATAGTTCAATACTACTTCAAAATTCTAGCTTTCCCTCTTCACCTCATCTCCCAAAACTACTCTATACTTTTATTAATCAAACAAATTAAATTCTCTCTCAAAAAAAAGAAAAATGGCATCAGCTTCTACTACTCCTCCTTCAAAGCTCTCAACAAAAATACACATTCCATCACTACATTATAATCATCACAACACCAACCTTCCTCATTTCCCATCATTTTTTCCACTGAAAAAAAAGTCCCACCAATATTATAATCCAAGTCTAAAATTTGTGATAATAGCGAGTGGTAAAAATTACAATAATGACCTCATGGTTGAAGATGAGGAAATGGAGAGGATCAGGAGGCTCCAGAATGGTTCGGACGTGAGAGGGGTAGCATTGGAAGGTGAGAAAGGGAGGAAGGTTGACCTCACTCCTCCTGCTGTGGAAGCCATAGCCGAGAGCTTTGGAGAATGGGTTATGGATGGCATAGCAGAGAAGAATGGAGAAGGACAACCTCCCGCCGCCGCAGAGAGTACTGTCCGGGTGTCGCTCGGCCGCGACCCGAGGATTTCCGGATCGAGATTGAGTGTGGCCGTGTTTGCAGGGCTTGTCCGTGCTGGGTGCATGGTGTTTGACATGGGTTTGGCTACGACGCCGGCTTGTTTTATGAGCACTTTGTTGCCTCCTTTTGCCTTTGATGCTTCAATCATGGTATGTTACTTTATAAATTTTTGGTACAAGTAAATTTCTTTTTTCTTTTTCCTTAATTTTGGTCTTTATATTTAGGTTAAGGTATGTTTTCGGTATTTAAACCAGAAGGTCTCTCTCAATTTGATTCATAAGTTTTGCTTTTAGTCAATTACATCGTTAAACTTTTAATTTATAAGCAATTTTACCCTTCATTCTAACTCTATCGGTAGATACAAATTAACTGTCTACTTGGTCTCTGATGTTGGACGGGATATTAAGTTATATATTTAGCTACAATTTTTCATCAATTTAATCACGGTAAGACCATTTATTTTGTATCACTGTGACAAAATTGACAAACTAAGTAACAAAATATATAACTTGACATCACATATAGTATTAGAAGCCGTGTATTGCTCACTAATTAAAAATTTAGGGACATAATTGACAATAAATAAAGTTTAGGGGACAAAATTGATAGAAGCTTTATAGTTTAGAGACCAAAAGGATATTTTTGCCTAATATTTGCAATGTATTAATTTTATTCTAATGTCTCAAAATGTCAAAATTTTCAACAAAATAATTTGGCTTGTCTGTCTATTGAGAAAACTATATATTACTTTGGTTCTTAAAAGATTACATTTATTTTAATTTAGTCTATGAATTATAAAAATATCTAATTTAGTCAATGAAAAATTTTATTTGTCTCAATTTAACCTCTGAATGATAATAATATAAAATTTACTCCATGAAAGATTCCTTGTGCTACAATTTATCTTTGCGTCCTGTATTTTTGCTTGTTTTTTTATAAAGACGAATTTGTGACACAAAATATTTTTCAAGAATTAAATTTAATATTTTTAAATTTAGAGACTAAATTTAAAAAAAAAAATGAATCTTTTAAGAAGTAAATTTAGTAATTTTATAATTTAAGGACTAAATTCAAACATAAATTGAGACGACTTAAAAAGTTAAGATGGAATTAAAACGTTTTGAAAACATACGACAAAATTGAATTTCAATCCACATGAATGAAAAAAATTATTTTCCTAACAAATTTTTATATAAATATGTATAAAGTGGTTTCTTTTAAAAAAAATTCGTCGGGTTTGATTTTGTCCCAATTTTATTGTTTATAAGAGTTAAAATGATATTGAACGATTATATTCAGGGAATAACATTATATGAGATTTATATAAAATCAAATTTTCAACTATTGAAGTGATACAAAAGAAATTTAACGATTTAATTATAACTCAAATCATCCTTAAAAACCACCAAATTGAGGTTTAAGTGTTTATTATATCTTCCATAATATAGATATTAGGTTACACCAAAACAGAGACTATGAATGCATTTGTTGCCTCCATTTACCAATAATGAAAATACTACTTTTAACTGAGATTTATTAATTACAATTTAGTTCAAAGTTCAAGATAGTGTTTTGCTATAATTTACAGTTTTTCTCCCAATTTTAATTGCATCTCCCTCTTCCAGTGAGGTGAAAAACAGAGAAGATTAAAAAATATAAAGGGACTCACTTATTCTATTAATTATTTGTTAATTTGTTGTGTGTAAATATTAAATAAAAAGTTTATTCTTAATCTATTTAAGATAAGTCTAGTATGAGTCTCTTTTTTGCTAAAGTGCATAGAAGATAGAACGCTGTTGTGTTCTTAAATATTGCACCCAACACCCTAGAACTTTTAATTTTGGACATAGAACCTTATCCGTGAAGAATTTCGTCACGTCAACAAATTCTTTGTTACGTTAGTATTTTTTTTAGCTAATTGAAGGAAATTTCGGTCATTTCAATACTAATAGAATGAATCTAGTAGTGATTTTGATTGAGGTTTTTATTGTAAAATGACCAAAATGCCCTTCAATTGATAAAAAAAATGTTGACGTGCCAAATTATTTGCTGATGTGGTGGAGTTTTGTTTAAAGAAAACGAACAAATTTTTTTACATAGAGGGTTCTGTGCCCAAAATTGAAAGTTTAGAAGATTAAATGCCAAGTTTGAAAATTCATAGGAATTTTGCGCCCATGATCTAAAATTTAGGGGCGTTCTATGCATTTTAGCTTATTTTTTGTTATATCTCTTTTATTGCAGAGAATAAATTAGGGACTCATACTCGGAATCTATTGTGAATGAATTAGAAGCTAAAATTTTATTTAATAGACAAATTAAAAAAATAAATAAAGGAAGTTCTGAAGTACTAAACTTTGTCTATTAAAATACGTCATTTTTCAACTACAGAGGATTCAAACACAAATAGTTAGACAATATTGCCAATGAAGGTAAGAATCATGAGCAATTATAGCTACTACATAATTAAGTGCAAATTAAATTTCGTGCAAGATATATAGATACATAATCAAGTCCATACGAAGGTGACAAAAAATTTTTACATGACCAATCATGGTAAAAAGAAAATATAGTAAATTGTCATTTACATGACCAATCATAAAAGATAAAGGTCAAAACTTTAAATTGATCCCTTATGTTTGCACGAAGTTTTATATTGGTCCTTTATGTTTCAAAAAGTTTAAATTGGTCATTTATGTTTGCAAGAAGTTCCAAATTGGTCCTTCCGCCTACTTTCGTCAATTTCTTAAGTTAAGTGTTGACGTGGCGTGCTGATGACATGTCATGCCACGTCATCATTTACAATCATATGTGATGACGTGGTGCTGATGTGGCATGACATGTCGGCTTGCATGGACATGTCAGCACGCCACGTCAGCACTTAACTTAAGAAATTGACGGAAGTGGACGGAAGGACCAATTTGGATCTTCTTGCAAACATAAATGACCAATTTAAACTTTTTGAAACATAAATGACCAATATGAAACTTCGTGCAAACATAAAAGACCAATTTAAAATTTTAACCAAAGATAAATGAAACCACCTTATAATAAAGATATAAAGAACTTAACCTGAGTTTTTCGCTAAACTGGAAGGCATTTGTGGTGTTGTAGATGACAGCATCTCACTTACCATACACTCGCAATGGTCTGAAATTCTTCACAAAGAGAGGAGGATTGACATCCACAGAGGTAGAGGAAATATGTGATAAAGCTGCTCGTAAATATGCAAATAGGTTCACCAAAGTCTCCACTTTGCTTAATACTTCACCCACAAGAGTTGATTTCATGAGCACTTATGCAAAGCATCTAAGAGAAATCATCATTCAGAGAGTCAATCATCCTCTGCATTATGACTCTCCACTTAAGGGATTTCAGGTAATCACACAACTAACTATTACTGAATTCTCTTTAAGTTGGTTCTTTTCAAACAAATTGTCTCGATTTAGTTTGTAAAAAATCGATTCGTAATTAATTTAGTTATTTTATTAATAGAATCGATAAAAAAAATATATGTGACAATAATATTTATAGATATACGGATGTTAAATGATAAATTAAATCGTATCCGATAATAAAAAAAACACATTAGATTTCTAAATTAAAATTTGTCAGAATAATTAGAGGTGTCAAAGTGGGTTAACCCGGCCCACACAGGTTGGACCCGTGACGGGTTGACCCACTCGGGTTGGTCACGTTAAACGGGTTGTAAATTCTAACTCGACCCACCAAGGTGGTGGTCGGGCCAACCCACTTAACCTACCTTTTTTTTTGAATTTTTTTAATTCTAAATTTTTTTTAAAAAAGAAATCTATACTTTTTGTATATATTCTTTTTCATGAACTAAGAAATTTAATATGATAAAATGAAAGAAAAGATTTATCATTCATCATGTTACTCACAAATAGTTAAAAATAAAACAATGAAAGTATGAAACATGGTCAAAATATCACAACATTACTTATTTCTTTTCCTCTTGGCTCTTACAAATATGGTGAAAAATGAAAATATCACAAAAAGAAAGAAATAATGATTAGGAATTATGTTTTTTTTTAATTTTTTTAAATTAGGTGGGTTACGGGCCAACCCACCTGACCCGGGTCGAGTTCCTCCAGCCCGTTTAATAAACGGGTTGAGATTTTACAACCCAACCCACCAAATTGGTGGGTTAAACAGGCCAATCCACCGGGTTGAACCTGTTTTGACAGCTCTAAGAATAATGCATTGTTTGCATTTTTTTTTGTGTAGTTTGTAAAATCTTATGCAAAGATGTTAAAGTGGGCTAACCCAACCTACACAGGCTAACTTACCACAAGTTGGTTAAATGAGCTTGATTTTATATGGCTAACTTGGCCCACTTTAGTTTTTTGACGGCTTGATCCACAAATCCACCATACAATTTTCTTTCAATAATTTTAGCTATAAATTATTAGTGAAATAATGGAGAAAAATATTAATTCTAACGCATTAAATTGATAAATAACACCATAAACTTACATCATGACTTAAAAATACAACATAAGGTTTTAAATAGGTAAGCTTTTCTTAGAATTTTAATATATATATATATATATATATATATATATATATATATATATTTAAAAATACGTATGACTTGGTTTGTGGGTTATGCGACGGGCATGTATAATGGATGGGTTAAGTAAATCAGATTAGTAATAGTGCAATATTATACTAGCTAAGAAATACAAACTCAACTCATATATTTTGATTGGTTAAATGGGTTGGCCGGATAGGTTTAACCCATTTTGATAACCTTAATATTTTATATTTTATTTTACAAATTAGACACAGCCAAAAAAATGGATTGTTTACATATTTTTAACTGAATAAAATTTAATTCAACATTTAATAGTTAGTCTCAATTAATACTAATAACAATTTAATTTAATTTCTTAAAACATTTTATCGAAACTAAATTGTCCCATTTCCATCCATTCCCCATTGAAACAGAGTGCCAAATTTCAGCCATGATCATCATCTATATATTCCATTTCAATAAATGACACATATGTGACACTCCAAATAAATAACGTACATAACATATATATATATATATATATATATATACATATATATATATATATAACCACAGATAATTGTCAATGCTGGAAACGGGTCGGGTGGATTCTTCACATGGGACGTCCTAGACAAGCTCGGAGCGGACACATTCGGGTCGCTCCATCTCAACCCGGACGGCATGTTCCCGAACCACATTCCCAACCCGGAGGACAAGACCGCCATGGCCATGACCCGAGCCGCCGTGCTGGGCAACACGGCCGACCTCGGCGTGGTCTTCGATACCGACGTGGACCGGAGCGGCGTGGTGGACGAGCGAGGGAATCCCATAAACGGGGACAAGCTCATCGCCCTCATGGCGGCCATTGTGCTGAGGGAAAATCCCGGTTCTACCATTGTGACGGACGCTCGCACCAGTATGGCCCTAACGAGGTTCATCACTGAGAGGGGAGGGCAACATTGTCTTTACAGAGTAGGGTACAGAAATGTGATTGATAAAGGAGTTCAACTCAATGAGGATGGAATTCAGACACATCTCATGATGGAGACTTCTGGACATGGTGCACTCAAGGAAAACCATTTCCTTGATGATGGTTAGTTGTTTAATTTACTGTGAAATGTTCATTTTGATTTTTTATGATCTAGCATGACACATCACTGCCACGTCACCCACATCACTGATACATCTACGTACAATCTTATTTTGGCAATGTGGGCTGATGTGTTAGTGATGTAACATGTCACATCATTAAAATATGACATGTAGGAGAGAGGGTGTGCCACATAAGCATGCTACGTCATCATTTAACGATAAAAGTTAACAGTGTTGCAATCGATGACCAAAATTGACAAAAAGAAAAACTTTGAGGATCAACATTAAACTTTTGAAACATTGAGGACCAACATTAAACTTCATACAAACATTGCGGACTAAAATAGTACTTTAGCCAATATATTAATTAACGAGGTACTAAATTGAAGGAACAATTTATAGAAGATCAAATCAAAATTTACCATTGATTCAATTCAATTGTGACACCTAATTTAAAACAAAATTAGAAGATGAAAAAAAAAAAACACTTTTGGCATCTATATTCTTAGATTATTTCTCTTATGCCCCTTCAATGTATAGTGGCATCATGCATATTGGTCATTGATGTTTCTGGCATTTTCTTGACGAATTAAGGAGCATACATGGTAGTAAAAATTATAATTGAAATGGTACGAATGAAGCTTGAAGGATCAGAAAAAGGGATCGGAAGTCTGATAGAAGATCTTGAAGAGCCATTAGAGTCATTAGAACTAAGGCTCAATATCATCTCTGAACCAAGACATGCTAAGGCTACAGGAGCTGAGGCCATAGAAACGTTTCGAAACTACATTGAGGTACGCATGACACAAATCTTATCTTAGAAAGCAAATGTCGTAAATTATAGAAAGAATTATTAATTTGGCCTTTGAAAGAAACGGATTGTTTCATTTAGTCTCTGAAATATAAGAATGCCTAATTTAATCATTGAAAGGTTCTTTTTTTTTCCCAATTTAGTCCTTTTCGTTTTTTCTATCAGTGTATGTGTGGTTTCTTTCATGGACTAAAAGGATTAAATTGGGACAAAAAAAGATCTTTCAGAGACTAAATTAGATATTTTGATTTTTTAGGGACTAAATTGGAATAACATATATCTTTTAGGGACCAAATTGATAATTTTCTCTAGAATATATGATTTTTATCAAGTTTTTTGAACTTTTGTTTGTTATCAACTACATCGTAAAATTTTTAATTTACAAGTAATTTTTCCTTTCATTTTAATTTAATCTAAATAATTATCAGCAGATGCAAATGTTGTTGTTCGATCCATGTGACCTTTTCAATGTTGATTATAATGTAAAGTCATGTATTTAGCTATATTGTTTTGTCAATTTTTAGCCACGGTTATCATTGTGACACTAAAGTAAGGAGCGTTACCGTGACTATATTAATGAAACATATACACGATTTGATGTCACATTCAATATTGAAAATTATACAAACTGTCGTATTTGATGTTAATTTATACAGAGTTAGAGTAAAGGAAATTTCTTTTACCAATTGAAAGTTTATGATATAATTGACAGCAAAATTTAGGAATTCAATTGACAAAAATCCTGTACTTTAGGAACAAAAATACATTTCCCCCTTTTTTTTTTAATTAAGACATTTTTGCCTATCTTAGAAAAGACAAAATTTCATGTTTCAATTAGTGCAATGTGGGAATTTAAATTTATGGAGTTTCTTAATTATTGATGTATAGGAAGGGAGAATTAAAGGGTGGGAATTAGATTCTTGTGGGGATTGCTGGGTCAGTGATGGTTGTTTGGTAGACACAAATGAGACTCCCACAGCCATTGATGCTCACATGTACAGGTAATTTAATAACAACCTTAAACAGAACAGTATTTATTAATTTCCTATAGGCTATAGGTTAAATTATTCTTGTGGTCTTATATTGTTATCTTAATTTTGTGTTTGGTCTTTTACAATTTTATAGCCTAAAATGCAGATAATACTCCTGAATTTTAGGTTATGGGCTCAAAATTTTGCTGAGTTTTTAAACATTGCACTCAACTCCTGTGAACTTTCAATTTTGGACACAGAATCCACTCTGTGAAGAATTTCGTCAAAATTTTTAACAGAATTCCACCACATACATTCGCAAATACTTTGTCGCATCAGCATTCTTTTAGCTGATTGAAGGGTATTTCGATCATTTCACAATAAATACCTCAATCAAAATCACTACAAAGTTCATTCAATTATCATAAAAAATGACCGAAATGTCCTTTAATTAGGTAAAATGCGACAAAGTATTTGCCAATGCAACAAAATTCTATTAAAAATGGACGGAATTCTTCACAAAAGGTGCCCAACATTGAACGTTTAGAGGCATTGGCTGTAAAGTTTAAAAATTCAAGAGAGTTTTGCATTGTTGTCCTGAAACTTAGGGACTGTGCGTTTTAATCAATTTTATATTTAACTATAAGTGATATTGCAAGATCACAATTTTTAATAATTTTAACCTATAGGAATGTTAATTTATCCTTTTGGTCCTTGTAGTTTCACTTAATTTTTAATTAGGCTCCTATACCTTAACATTCACTAGCTATATTTTGATTTTGTTCTTATTTGGATTCAATAAAGATGATTCAAATATCAATTGTCTCTCCTTAATGATTTTTGCATTACTCTAGTAATCAATGATATTTGGGATACTTTCAAAGAACAAATACTCATTGGGGTTGTAACCAAATCAAACTTACTAGTATTGGAGTGATACTAAAAGGGTTTCAAGGAATTAATTGACATAAGTGGTCATCTTTAGAGGATCAAAATAAGGTTTTGTTCCCCAGAGAGTTGGTTTATCTTATTCGCCTTTTGCGCATGATAATTACATAGTTTGAATTTGATTTAAAATGATTTCTTAAAAGTGAGTTATTTATAAAAATCACAGTAAGTGTTATCTGAGCCTAGGGGTGTCTGTCTTGACCCTGAATTGGAGCGTCATTCCCTTACCTAAATTTTATATTACCGAAAACAAAAAGGCTTATCCATCAAAATTGACATATTGTTGGAAACTCAGGGCAAAAGTTTCAGATGAAGAGCATGGAGAACATGGTTGGATTCACATGAGGCAAAGCATACACAACCCAAACATTGCTGTGAATATGCAATCTACTATAAATGGAGGCTGCTTGACAATGACAAGAGATTTCAGAGATAGGTATATATAGTATTTTACAATTGGAACATATATATATATATATATATCAATGCATTTGTTCAAGTCTAGGTCCTTTATAAATATGTTCATTAATTTTTCAAAAATTGAAAATTACTCCCCAAATAAAATCTCATCCTTCTAATTTGAAAGTTTAGAGACTTAGGGTTGAGGTATTTTATTCATCTTCTAAAACTTTCTTTTGATATTTTCATCACCCTTCTTTACTTTGGACTATAATATCTTTAATTGTGAGTCTTATTATTGGGAGAATCAATACTCTAAAGTAAAGATTTTGTAAAGTGTTAAAATACATTTATTTTATATATTGACTCGTGTGCGAGTTAATATATATAAATAAGCAGTAATTTATTTTTTACATTAACATGCATAGAAGTTAAAATATAAAAATATGACACTTCATGAAAAATGCGATTAAGCTAATTTGTGATTTTTTTATTGTTGCAGATTTCTCAAAGCAAGTGGGGTTGATAAATTCCTTGACATTACTCAAGTTGAGAAGTTTGCCGAAAATGGGAGTGCATCTTGAAAAATTCTTAAATACATTATTGTGCCATATCATTTGTATATTACCTAATAATATTCAACCAAAATTTTTTTTTAATGTTATACGGACCCTCTAATGTAAAAGAAAATATAATACATGTATTTAAGAATTTATCTCGCAGTTCCTATTTCAAAAATAGAATGAGCCAATGAGTTCCTGGCTATGTGTCGTTTCTAGCATGATTCAAGTTCAAATTATGGGGAGCACTGAAATTAACAACAAAGCAAAAATTTGAGCCTTTCAGTTTGGTAACAATGTATAGAGACCGTTGGATTGAACACTTATCACCGGACTAAAAGTTATAGCTGTTAGTTAGAGTGAAACTTTTTTTACTTAATTTAGCTCAGTGCAAGTGTCACACAGTTTGACTATAACTTTGTCCTAATATAAACCTCTTCTATGAGACAATTATTGTTACACTTTGCGAAAAAAGAAAATAGAGAACTACAATAGAGTACATATATATAGTACAAATCAATCATCTTGTTTTGAATTAATGTGAGATCACTGTAATTTTGTTCAAACTTATTGTTTAAAGGGGTTTTGTATTGCAGCTTCAAGTATACTGTATATATCTCCTCTGCTTTTAACCTTCTGCATTTCAGTAAGACTTGGTTTTGAGGGCACAAAATATTTTGTGACCATGAGAACAGAAAATAATCATTGATGACCAAGTTTGCAATATAATCAGGTGAACTACTTTTTTATCATTAATTATTGGTCAAATTATTATTTAGTCCTTGAATTTTGAAAATAGATTATTTGATCCCTGAATTTACACTCTTGTCAACTTTTTAGTCCCTGGAACTTTATCCATTAAGTTATCGCATGACGTGGTCGTTATGTGCCGACGTGGTGCCTGTAATTTTCCACCATATTGCTCCTTGCATTGCCACATCATCTAAATATTTAAAAGCAATACTAAATAGTCTCTCTATTTGTCACAAACTCACAATGTTGCCACTTTTGTCTAATACAAAGACTACTTAGTATTACTTTTAATTAATACATGGATTATTTAGTATAACTTTTAAATGTTCAGATGATGTGGTAAGGTGAGATGAGAACATAGTGACAAATTAACGATGTCACGTCAACACACAATGGCCACGTTATGTGATGACTTAACAAGTAACATTATAGGAACTAAAGAGTTGATGGGAGTATAAATTCAATGACTAAATTGTCTATTTTCAAAATTCGGAAATATCATTTTAACCAACAATTTTAAATTAAAGTGGAGACAGTAAAAAGAAAAAGAGATATAATGCAAAGATTAAAATGAAAATTCTATGACTGCAAACGGGATCAAAATATAATTTAAAATAAGTGGGAATAGATTGAAGATTGATTGAGAACATTTAAAAGATAAACTAATATGAAATAACTAAATAAGAAACGGAAATGATTATATTTAATAATCTTATAATTAACCTGTTCGCATTTTATATTAATCATATATTCATAATTTACATAATATTTACTATGAGACTCATTTTGAATCATATTTTAAGCAAAAAGGTTAAATTTCGAAATCTTCAAAAAATGTCCAAATCAAGAGATTTGAGGATTCAGATGATGATTCGACCTAAAAAATAAATTATTCAGACTATGCAAATTTGGGACCTGGGAAAATAAGTATTTTTATACGAATACGTACCAATACCATAGCCATACCAAATGATCCCAAATTAACCCACAAAACAAGAACAAAAACACAACCACCGTGTTGGCACGCACCAATTATAATTTGTAACGAGACAACTATACAAACATATTAAGAAAGTAAATTACACTTCTGAAAACAAAACAAAAACTCCAGTGCTGACAATATTGAAGAAAGGTACTGCTTTCCTTCCTACCAGAGACTCCACAAGTCATCATAATATAAATATCAGCACCGTCTCTTCTCATCTATCAGCGTTTATCATCCCAAATGTCATCTTCATCCACTAGCTTGTACACACTGAAGTGATGAACCCTAATCTTCCACTCTCCTTTTGTGGGATCATACGACACAAACTCGGCACCTTGGTCCTCGGCCTTCTTCTTCAGCATCTCCTTGTACTTCTCCACTTTTGGTCCTTGTGTATATTGTTGCCCGGTTTTTTTGTCGAAGCATTTTATGTTGAGCAGTGTTACCTCAGCCGGCTTATTCAGCCCTTGTCCGACAGGAGGTTTCTTAGATTCATCCATGTACACAATCACCTCCCGATTGTTAAACTGAACGAGAGAGTCGAGATCAAGGCGTCGTGCGTCCGTTTCGCCGAAGAACTTAATGCAGCCATAACCATGCCTTCCAACTACAAAGTCCTTGACGCGACTGCAGTATCCAGGTTCAGCTCTTTCCTTGGCCGCTAATTCCTGCATTCGAGGCTGTGTGTAGTAATCTGATCGCCGAAGCTTTGGCATCAGAGCCTCGATGTCGGCTCCATGTTCATAAACAATGGCGGCCTCACCAGCTCTGTGACCGCTGAGTGTCATATATGTATCACCCTTTGGAAGAGAGTGATCTTCTCTAACCCCATTGGATGCCCGTTCTGATCTAGAAGGCTGAACTTGCTCCTTTAGATGACCATTTTCAGCTGGTGTCTCGGGAGTTTCTGTCAACACAGCAAAATGGTATCAACAAAACCATCTCCAAAATTTATCATAGAAGTTCAATAAAATAGAACGTCCCATTTCGATAAAAACTTCAAATTCTAAAGGAATACATACTTTCTTTATCCCCTGATCTGGTCCCCTCACCAGGTGTACTACATGTTTCTTGAGTTACAGTTCCTGCATAAGTGCATATTATGTTTCAAATTACCAGATAAGAACTAATAAGGCAGAATTTGCTTGTTCTCTCTCTCAAAGAACGAAATTAAAAGAAGAATGATATGAAAAGATAAAAGGACTATCAACACTAGAGGATTCACATGCCCGTCCGTGCATGTCAAATTTTTTTTTTAATTTATAAAATATAAAATAAATTATTAATTGTAAAATAATAAATTAAAGATTGAAAAATTATTTTCTTTGATAACTACCACAATCATTATTTTCTAAAAACAAGATTACCATTACCACTATTCTCCTATTTTCTCTCTCCCATGATCTTCTCACATCTTTTTTTTTAATTAATTAAATGATTATTTTGGGAGACCATTGATGAGAAGGGTCCACAGCCATATAAATACAGATGATCTTCTCACATCATTTTTTTTTAAATTAATTAAATGACTATTTTGGGAGACCATTGACGGGAAGGGTCCACAGCCATATAAATACACATAATGCAAAATGATAACCACCAACAATAATGTGATTACTTTTCTTTCATTTTTTCCTTTTATAAAGGAAGTATTAGTCAGTAGTCACAGTTCATCAAGATTTTTATAAACCATTCAAAGATGGCGTCCAATGTCCAAGACAGCAACATTCTTTCATTCCATCATTTGAAGACAAGCCACACTGAGAATGAGATTAAACACCCCTCCCCCAACATTTTTAAAAAAAAAACAAAAAACAAATGACCAATGTATTTAACACTCATTTCCTTCTAGATCTCAAGTATGACAGAATAAAAATGCAATCAAATTAAAATATATTACCATTGTCATTCACTGGTGTGCATCTATCCTTTAAAGATGATGGAGCTCTGGTAGGCCACTGCTCCATGGGACAAATGACCAACGCCCTTGGATTTTCCCTTGGGATGTAAAGAGCATCAGCCTTAGGCGTGGTTGGAGTATCCTCATCGTCACTAAAGAAAGGAACCTGCATGACAATGGTGAAGTGCATCAAAATACACCATATTCGACTTAGGGAGGTATATTTTAAGAACCAAGATTAAGTTATAAACCAAACTACTATAATCACCTTTGGTCCATCATTTCTTGGATAATATTTCCTGACAGGAAACTTGATTCGTCTTTGTGAGAGGTGTCGTGAAGTCAATAATGAAGATATTTTAACAGGAGCAGGTTTGTCGATGACCTGAAGAAAAACAAATGTCAACATGTTAGTCTTCTGCTCTTAAAGTAAAGCTGCATGCAAAGGTTGACCCTTGTTTAGATGCCAAATAACTGGAAGCAACTTTTGTTCAAGTTAAAGCATGGGGATATAAGCATAAAAAATTGAGTAAAATCTAAATTCAGAAAAAGATTATTTTACAGGCATGCTAGAAATCCCGTATTGAATTGAAGGTGCACTTCCAGCTCTACCAATCGACATCTGAGGCAAAGCAGGAAGGGTTCCAAATGGATTTGTAATCGGTGCTGCTTGTATAACTGCAGGGCTCTGGGCAGAAGACCTGTCAAACAAAAAAGCGCAAACATAAATCATTTCAAATGGAAAAAAAAAATAATAATAATGACCACAAGATCCAACTTTTTCTCCTTAAAGACAAGGCATATATTTGAATTATAGAAAAAGTCAGCCACCACAACACATGCACAGCATCATAAATAATAATAGTCACATTAGCAAACAAAAAGCACCTAAACAATTGCAGAGGATTTGGAAATCCACATTATGTAACATGATTTCGTTGCAAAAGAATTATTTATTTTAGACTAGATAGTAAATAAAGTTATCGAAGGATGTATGTTTCATTTCACTATCAGATCAAGTGAAAGAAAGGTTAGACTCTCTTTTAAATTTAGTGTTCTGTTACCCAACAGTTTAAGCATATACTTACAAGTGAGATTCATCATAAATCAATTTTGCTGCCTCCACAGACATCATAAGGATTTGTTTGGATTGAGAAGTTTGGAGGGAAAAGGAAGAGACGGGAATTTAAAATCCTTCCCCTTGTTTGATTTTAAAAACATTGGAGGGGAAGAAAATGAAGAGTTTGCAATAATCCTCCGTAATCTCCCTCCTGTGTTAATATTAATTACCCCAAATTTGAGAAGTTTGGAGGATCCAAACAAAGAGGAGAAACCATCACATAACTAGTCCTCCCTTCCCCTTCCCCTCCTCATTTCCAAACACACTCTTAAGGTTATGTTTGGATAGTTGCATTTTGAATTCCATGGAATTTGAAATGCAAGGAATTTAAATTAACTACAATTCAAATTCCTAGCAGTTATCTTGTTTGGTTTGAGTAATTTAAAATTTCTTACTTAGTTAACTTATAAAAATTTGATTTTAGTTCTCATCTATTAATTTGATTTTGTGCATGTGAAGCCTCTAGTTACTCTATATGCTTCACAATATTTTTCTTACACACAAAAAAAAGAGAGTTAATCATCAATGCTGTATTGTTAGTGATGAAATCCATTTTTCCATACGCTAATTATTTTTCTTTTTTTTATAAATAATAGTACAAAATAGCAAAGTTTACATCAGACTATATTGAGTACAAAATATGCTATCATTCCACTGTAGAAAGCTAGCGTGCCCCATAGAATTGTGAAATTCCATCTAGCAAGGTGGATTTCTAAATTACAGTTAATTTGATCATTTTAGCCAGGTAATTTTTATCCAAACAGCAAATTCAGTAACAAGGTATTTAAAATGTCCTAAAACATTACATTTCTCTCAAACTTTACCTTATCCAAACACAGCCTAAGAGTACTGTTCTATTCAATGAGGGGCAAATAAGTATCCCATGTAAGAGATTTCATTCTTCCTTAACATCCAGTAAAAGGATAACTGATCCTTCTCACATGCACAACATCACATTGTGCAACTAATTGTTTTTGGTCAAATAGATTAAATAAAGGACAATTTATCCCACTATGGTTTGGTGTGAAATTATTTCGCTCCCTGTGTATCATTAAACTCCCATATGCTTTGTTCCATTAATATTTAACCATCTTGGGGTATTCATGGTCCTGATTTTGACATGAACAATAGCGTGAATGATAATACAATGAACAATTTTATAGTTGAGGGTGTCTGTCTTGCTTTACCTCAAACAGTTTTCATGTTAAAAGTAAGTTTCCTTTATATCATGAAAAATTTTATAGTCCTTTACTAAAGCCATTACTCAAAATGAGATACTATTTGGAAATTGAAATGATTAGCTTATTCCTAATGGTAGCCTCAGAACACAAATGGTTTAAGATATCAATGAAACAGCTTCTAACAATAAAAAACAAATCATCATTTTGACGTTGCACTTGTTCTCATTCATATTCAGACAGACAATACCAGAGGGAGGTTAAATTTGTGACCAAAACAAGAATACCCTAAGTTATATTATTTGCTTTAAACCACAAGGAGACAAACAGGTACCATCCAGGCCACACTCCCCAAATCTTTGGAAAACAGTACAAAAAACTCCATCTTAATCTCATTGAGTGTAGGGGATCTTCATACTTTTTTTTCCAAAGAAAACGAGGTGTTGTTATATTTTGATGTGAATGAATTACAAGTTAAAATAAGACATTATTTCAAGGGAGTAAATCATATCTTCCCTAAACTATAATCTATCCTATGACTAAATATGTAAAATTATTTTTTTTATAGAACAAATATGTAAAATAATAAACATTAATTATTAGAGACCTTTTCTAGTATCATTAAGACTGTAAAGTAGACTTAAGTCTTTTATTTTTCCTTTTTGGGACACCAACAGTAATTTAAGATTCAATAACAAACATGCAACTAAATCCCTAAAACATCCATCCCCCGGTAAGACTCCAAACAGGAAAAATGTAGAAGCAATCCAAGTATTTCAAGACTTTGAGACACGAGTAATTGTAACTTACGGAAGTCCAAAATTATTCTGACCAAACATGCCCGGAGTACCACCAAAGCTACTGGCACCAACTACACAAGCAAAGAAAAATAGTTTGTAAAAATTAATACTTCAATCATTGCAACCTAAACAACTAATATAAAGATAGACAACAGATTCAAACTAACCAGGTTGTGTCTGCCCAAAATTACTGAACGCAAAAGTACCACCCGTCTGACCAGCATTTCCTGTTTGGACAGGTGTTGAGAGAGATGGCTGCAAAGAAACAGTCATGCCAATGAGGATATCATATGAAGTAGAATTGAAATGACTTTTACCATTCAGATACACAAAAATAGCATGCAACATAAAGTTAAGCTTTTATGATTAAGAGTGCAACAGGAATTTGGCAGAGTACATAAAATGAACAAACAATACATTGTTAGCATAGCTAGCAAATATCTCATTTGGTACCTGAATAATATAATTATATTTATTTTCTACAAAAAAATATATAAGTATACTTATTACAAATATTTTCGTAGTGAAATAATCTATACAATAGCTATTGCCTAGAGCTTGATGAAAATGTCATGTTAAGCTCAAAGAACATCAAATATAACTCCATTTATGTTTGATTCAGAACATATTGAGTTACAATTAAACTCACGACAGTTCATTAAAATGCGAAGATGACAAGTGAGAGTGAGTCGTTAAATTTTGTTTTTGATAGAAAGAGTGAGTCGTTAAATTTTGTTTTTGATAGAAGAGTGAGTCGTTAAATTAAAAACTACTTACAGCTGTTTGACCAAAACCTCCCAGATTGCTCGAAGTGAGTGATGCACTGCTTGAAAAAAGGCTTCCACCAAGCCCAGTAGAAGGTGAACTGAACAAGCCTGGTTGATTAAAAGCAGATGAACTCTGTCCAAAGGGGGAGGTAGCCTGTCCAAAAGCAGAACCTGATTGTCCAATTGTAGGGGCTGCAGAACTGAACAGATTAGATGACTGAGTGTTGCCAAAATTTAGGCTTGAACTGAATGGTGAGGACGCCTGAGCAGGAGATGAATTAAACAGAGGTGATGGATTGTTAGCTCCAAAAGTAGATGTCGATGAGCCAAAAATAGAAGGGGCCGTTCCAGATGTTGAAGAACCAAAAGCTGAAGAACTGAAGGTAGGAACAGATGAAGTTCCAAAGCCAGTAGAAAATGCTGAGGTCTTTGGTGCAAATGGATTAGAAGGTGTTGAGGTTGAGAAAGGATTAGCAGATGATTGACCAAACGCTGGAGAAGGAGCAAATGTGTTTGTCTGGGTAGTAGTTGAATTAAAGCCCATCAAACCACTGGACTGAGCAGAAGGAAGTGGTCCACCTAAAATATGAATTAAATATAATACAATAATCAAGGCCATCATACTGCAAGGGAAACCAGAATCATAAAATTATTAATAGAAACGGTAATCACCTTTATCTCCAGCTTGATAGTCCTCCCACCTTAGCTCCTCATGGCTTTTCTCTTTGTAAATAGGCATGGCTGATATGGACTCCAATTTTGCTGTCTGTCCAGAGGTACCGCCATCTGCTTCAGTTGTTGGTGTGTAACTAGCAACTCTAGTCCCACCCCGTTGACCTGCAAAACCAGACTGCCCAATACCAGTACTTCCAAAAGTTGATCCTGTGGTCTGAGTTCCTGCATGATAAATATGCAAAGGTGACTTTCAGTTATGAAGGCACAAGCCACAAAGAAATTAAAATTATGCCTCACAAGATACAAAAAGATATTAAAATGATAAAAGTCATTTGTAACTTAAAAATATATATCATTAAGTTTTCACTATTCGAATTCTAATAGTTTTAAAACTCACCAAATGGGGAACTCTGTCCTCCAAAAGGTGAAGCAGTACTTCCAAATGGGTTGCTACCAAATGCTGAAGTAGACTGACCAAAAGTGGGGGTGGAGGAGCCAAAACTAAAGGAAGGGGTACTAGAAGGCGAAGCACCAAAAGCAGGAGCACTAGACGCCCCAAATGCTGGAGCAGTTGAAGTACCAAATGCAGAGGTACTTGTAGTCCCAAATGCTCCACTAGCTCCAAACACAGGGGAACTTGACACGCCAAATGCACTCCCAGTGTTACCAAAAGTAGGAGTTGAGGTTGAACCAAATGCAGGGGTGCTAGTTGCACCAAATGCAGGGGTGCTAGTTGCACCAAATGCTGGGGTGCTTGTAGCACCAAATGCAGGGGTGCTTGCAGCACCAAATGCAGGGGTGCTTGAAGAACCAAATGTTGGCTGAGTTGATGCTCCAAAAGGTGCTGAGGAACCAAATATGCTGCTCCCAAATGTTGGTTGTGATGGTTGTCCAGCACTTCCAAAGGGACTTGTTTGAGTAGGAGTAGACCCAAAGCCTCCAAAAGCAGGCTTCTGACCAAAAACTGATGATCCTACAGAGCAAGAGAGTTGTCCATCAGCATAAATTATAAAATGATAAGAGATCATATTGAAGGACTCAATGAAGACAATCTGATGAAGACTAGCAAAAGATATCAAGTGAACAGAGATAAATTACATAGACTTGCACACCTGCGAGTGATGTTGATGAATTACCAAAAGCTGAAGTTGAAGATGACCCAAAAGCAGGCACCGAACTACCAAATGCTGGTGAAGAAGCACCAAAGGTAGTCGTAGAAGAGAAGGGAGAAGATAGAGATGCACCAAATACACCAGTTGAAGTACCGCCAAATATGGAACTACCTGTTTGTGAACCAAATGGAGTTGTACTACCAAATGGCTTTGGAGCAAACGGGTTACTAGTTGAACTATTGGTCTGCCCAAAAACTGGCTGGGAGCCAAATGGGCTCGTAGATGATTGGCCAAATGCTGTTAAATGAATC
Organism: Senna tora; assembly: GCA_014851425.1. Taxonomy (NCBI): domain Eukaryota; kingdom Viridiplantae; phylum Streptophyta; class Magnoliopsida; order Fabales; family Fabaceae; genus Senna; species Senna tora. Next base: position 33,008,361 of record CM026265.1, on the reverse strand, counting down.
CCCACATGTAAATCATTTACAGAAGCAACCATAAGTAATCGCATGAGAAAAACAAAATAAAGAATACTAAAACTAGCATATACACCATTTATCAAATAGAAAAAAAAATGTAGTCTGACCAAGTAAGACCAAACAGAATTGGTGTAGTTTCAGTAATCAAAAGCATTAACAAATTCAAGAGAGAGATAGGCCCCATATCACCACAAGCAAAATGTCAGGAGCCAATGAAGAACTATATACTTCAAGAATGAGATAATATAAAAATGTAGAGAAAGGGTCGAACAAATGGAATAAGGGAGGGATATGGATTTAAGTGATGAAGGAGCAAGGGAAAAGCAAGCAGCAAGAAAATGGCATATAACTTAACGTTGACAAAGACAATAAATGACAATAAAGAAATTTTGCAAAGGACCAAAAGCTTTAAGATTGAGTATTTGTGTATGCCCTGCCCTCTAGGAACTTTGGAGCTTAAGCTCGATATAAAATTAGGGAAGAAAAAATTCTATGCAACTGAAATAATGAGGAGCAGATAAGCAAAATCAGTATAATAGATTGGGAAGGTAACACTTACGAGTTGTTGAACCAAACATGCTTACAACTTTCCAAAAGCACTAAAAGTCTTATGCTCCTGAAACTGAAAACACATCAAACAAATTTCACTCTCATTAGCTTTGCCCTCAATTAAAAACAAGATTTCCAGAACAGGAGGAACTAGATAAACAGCAATATATGCTACCATAATCACATCAAACTAAGCATACAACAAAGTCAAAGGGATGATATCATAATGAAATCATAGGGTGTTTCGCCCGTTAGGAAAAATAAAAAATATAACTAATCATTAACCATTCAGAGGACCAAATACATCCATACTCCACATTATCCAAGATTACAATAACTTGGTATGACAAAGATATGAATCCTTTAAAGAGTATTAGCAACAACAAACAGATCCCAGAACAAACTTAAATAGTACACTTCAAAACTTTCCAATAAACAGTCCAAAAGAGTTATCGAAAATATTATTATTTAAGGAGGAAATTTGAAGAGTACTAGATACAAATTTAGCCATTCCAACAACAGCATTATCAATTCAGAACACAAACAATTTCCCAATGACTGCAATTTCCCAAAGCGTAATACTCTGTCAAGAGATATGAGCGATAGTATGATTAATCAATAGAATATAAAATAAATGCATCAAAACCACAGCTAGAGAAACCATGTACTGCATTGTAGTAATTAAGAAAAATGATTTAGCAGTGTTAAGCCATTTAAATAAACCCAACAGATCGTATTAATCAAGTCGGCTTCCGTTTGCTTCGTTTCTCAGCAAATTTCTCAAAATTCTTTATGAAAAAATCGATTTATTAAAAGAAGATGAAATCCGATCACCCATAAGGAAGTACAGAAAAAGAAGACAATAACCCTAAATCACTAAATCAGCGATCGAACCAGTAAAAAAACATCAAAGAATCGTATATAACTTACAGCGAGTTAAGATTGGTGTTGCCGATACTGAGAAAAACGATGTATCTGAAGCCGAAGCAGTTGATACTAGCAGAATGGGCGGGACTCTGAAACCCTAGCGAGGCACAGAAGTCGGACGAGCAGAGACGCCTACGCTATTTCACCCGAAAAAAAAATGAAAAAGAAATAAGACGTCTAAGCTAAAAATATTTTCAGTAAGACACATTCTTTTTTGTGTATTCACGGTAGGACAATCCTCGAGTGATGCGAACCAATCTCATCCGTTGATTTAAATCCAGTTAATTTCCACTGTCCGTTTAAAAATCTACAGCACAATGCATTTTCTTTTGGCAACGCGCGAGATTTTCTGCGCGTGTGTGTCGATGGGTCCATGGATGGACAGATTTCTTTTCTAAAGTAAACCACTGTTTTGAAAAATCGGCATCGGCAAATATGAACAAATTCACTAATTGAACAAAGAGAGAAGGAAATTTAAGGGTGAAGAAAACAATCACCTTCACGGCGGCGGAATCGGCTTCTCACGGCGGCGGTAGCAGTAGCGGCGTTCTCCACGACGGCAAGAGAGGAAACCTAGGGCTAGAAGGATGGAAGGAAAGGGAGAAGATTCAAATCTGCGTTCTCTGCCTCTCTGGTTGCGTCGCACTCGCACACCAGCAGGAGTAGAGGATGAATCACGACACCGTTTTGTACTTTTGTTAATGTTTTATACAGAAATAAATAGGTGATCTCACTACGTGGTTTCAACGCCAATGGTGAAAAAACTTCGTGGTTTCAACGCAAATGAAAAAGATAATGGTTAAATTAATCTTTGTTCTTGTAATTTATTTTAATTTTCAATTAGGTCCTTATAGTTTTAATTTTGTAATGCATAAATCTACTTTTTAGTTTTTAGTCCCTAAAAATTAGTAAACCTACAATTTAGTCTCTAAAAAATTAAAATAGACAATTTGGTCTCTGCAAAAATCACCACAGTCAATTATCTCCCTAAGCAGTGTGGCCCTTAAATGTTGAAGTTGCGTCATTAAGGTGCCGTTCGCTTGTGAGAAATGAGTATGGAAATGAATGGTAAAAGTACGTGAGGCCCATAGGGCCACCTACTTTTACTTTATGGTTTCATCTGACACTTTTAAAAAAAATACAAAATGTCTATTATACCATTTGATTTGATACAATCCCAACCTTCTTTTCTTTTTATTATTTTAATATAAGGGGTAAAGTAGTAATTTTAATACATTCACTTTCTATTTTCATTCCAAATTTTTACTACCAAACACATCAAACCCATTCCCTTTCCCTCTCCCTCTCCCTCTCCATTTCTGCAAAGCAAACGTGCCCTAAATGCCACTTTTTTTGTCAGATAGGATTGCTCGGACATCTTTAAACAATAAATAATTTGAAAACACAAAATTTTAAAAACAAAAGATCATTTTTTGGGTTTGAAGTTTGAATCCCTCAATTTTTTGTTAGTAAAATCCATTTTCTAAGTCTAGCCATGATGCAAGTAATCATCAATAGTTGCAGGAGTTACCTTGACATTTGAAACAAGCTTCAACTCTTTCATCTTCACCACAACTATTCCAGTTATTTTTACTTATAGAGTTGGACCTATGAGGCCTTTTCTTTCTCCAGTAATGAGAGTAATACTCTTTGGTGTGGTTTGGGCGAACCCACCAAAAACAATCTCATTTTCATTAATCGTATTAATAGAATCTTGATACGACATTGAACGTCAAGAGATAATTAGTATAATAAAGTTGTCATTTTAAGAAGTTATATTTTGTTATGTAGCTTTTATTTTTGTTAAGAAGGTTATGTTAGTTAGATGATGCTTATAAATGTAACCTTGAAAGAGATTCAGAATATGAAAAAATTGTATGAGATTTTTGGAGTTTCCCTTCAACTCGAAAGAAAGTTACTACATACTATACTTTCTTCTTTTTAATAGGAATTTGACACTTCTTCTTCCATCTTTTCCATTTATTTCCCTTCCATCTCTTCTTTTCCTTTCCTTTGATTACTAAGATGTATCAATTCTTCAATTGGAATGTAGGCATTCAAATATGGAAATATTTTTTAGAAACAATGGCACCTTCTCCATTAAATCATATTATTGTACATCTAAATTTGATTCTAGTAATGCAGAACACACAAATTGGCTTTGGAAAACTTCATGTAATTAAAGGGAATTTATATTCCTTTGGAAGGCCTTTCATGGTGTTTGCTGCCAAACTTTCTAACCTTATCCCCAGCATTACCCTAACTTAATTGTAACATCTGTAAGAGCCCAAATGAAACTCTTTTTCATTTCTCAGAGATTCCCCTAACTCAAAAAACATAAGAGATCGTGTCTACCACCTTCTTCTCTCTTCCCTTAAACCTATGGTTGAAAAATAACTTTAACAGATACATAGTTTCTCAAAAATCCTTTGGAATACTATCTTCACCTATACATAATCCATACTATATGGCTCCACCACATCCTTAATATCTTTAAAAATCAACAATTCAACCCTCTCTGCCTACAAAGAATCCACCCAGAAAGCAATTGAGTTCTATTACTTTGCTCTAAATCATACAAACCTCCACCTAGGGGTAAGCATAACCCGTATAACCTATTTGAACCCGACAAAAAGTATATGTACAATCGGATTCAAGTGGGTTCAAATAAATCACTCAGATCATATTTTTAAGAAAATGTCAATCTCATTGGGTTATTCGGATTGACCTGACCCAACCCAACCGACATTAATTAACTTTTAAAGTTTTTAATTATAAAATAATATATATATATATATACATATATATATATACATATATATATATATATATACATATATATATATATATATATACATATATATATATATATGTATATATATATATATATATGTATATATATATATACCATTATTTTGTACATCCCCGTACCATATTTATTCTTTCTTCATTGTTTTTGAAAAAACCACTCTTTCATTAATTTTCTCACATTTTAGTAAAAAATGTTAAGATAAATTATTGTTATCTAATATTTTATGATGTTTAACCTAAATTATTATAAGTAAACAAAAGAAAATTTGAATGTGTTTATCTTTTTTCTAGATTTCAATATCATATTTTAACTTTAAGTCATTTTTTTAAACAAAATTAATTTTAAATATAATGTGATTAATTGGTACAAATATATATTTATTTGTAATTATTTATCATTTTAAAAAAAGAAAAAAACTAAAATTATAATCCAATGGCACTTGACCGAATCCATCAGTACCCGTCATAACCCAATACATCGGATTAAATGGGTTTAGCGAGCGGGTTCAATTTAAAAAAATTCAATATAATCATAATTACTCAACTCGATCGATAGTCACTCCTACGCCCATCCCAGCCATTATTTTATTATCAACCTAAGGAAGGGTATCATAATTCATAAACTCAACAGCTTCTCACAACTCCTGAGCATGAGGTATTATAGATCAAAGAGGCTATGTATCACAAAATTAGCAGTTCTAGCATTGGGTTTGCAAGTTATTCTCAACCTCAATATTAAAAAACAGAAATTGAAACAGATGCTCTATCTGTGATCCTCATGTTTGGTATGGTATAAGAAGTGGGAATGAGGAAATGAACAAAGTTTTATTATGTTTGGTATGTTATTTTGGAGAATGAAAGGAAAAGATGGTTTTCTTTAGATATGGAAGAAATGTTGCTATATGAAGTGAGGGAAGTTATGGTGGAAGATGGAAGTGATTGTGAAATTATAACTTTACCCTTAGTTAATTCTATAAATTTTCGTCATGTCAGGGCAAAAATGTCTTTTTATAATTTCATCTTTCACTTTTATGTCTTCTTCCCATCATACCAAACAACTTTACTTTTTATTTCTACTTCCATTTTATTGCATACTAAATACACTTTTTATCACTTATTACGTCGTCTTCTACTTCGTACCAAAACACTCACCTCTTATCAAACGCTGATATGAATCCTCTAGAGTACTTCACAAGGTAGAGTATGAGAGAGATAGAAATAAACCCATACACTTGATTATTTATGTGTGAGGTTTCTCTCTCTATATATTCTTATCTCTTTTCTACTTTACCATATAAAGTACTTTACAGGATCCATTTTGACCAAACGCCGCCCTAATTTGAATTCTCTTACTCCATACTTTACTGTAATAGATCTTGTACTTTTTTTTAAAAATTAGGGTATCCATCGCCGGCAAGAGTGATACTAATTCCTTTATTGCAAATCCTCCTCTACTTAAAGATAAACGATTGACCACAAAATACTTTCTATTTTCAAAAGTGAAATTCAAAGACCCACCTCTAAATTAAGAGAACAAATGAAAAACCCCTAGCTCATGCTCACCTGGTTTGTACCTATTTTTTATCCCTAGTATGTAGTTGAACTTCAATACTCTTATCCATTGTTTTGCTTTTTAAAATTAATCTAGTTACAGTGTTTCACTAAAAAAAACCATTTCTTAGAATATAAGAAATTAACTTACATTTTTAAATAAAATTAAATTTGCAGTAAAATATATATATAATTACTATATTAATAATTTGGTAATTGTTTATCCAAAAAAATTGGTACTTAAAATTTATTTGTTACTATATTAATAATTTGGTAATTGTTTATCCAAGAAAATTGGTAATTAAAATTTAATATTACATAAATTATTTATTTTTAAAATTTTAACTTTCGCGTACATACATTAATCTTTCTTCCATAAAACTCCACGATGATCTTTCATTACATAAATTGATGATGCTACGAAAGCCACAATCAAATTTGAGCTTTACTTGCAATTAGTTCCAATATAAGACGAGACGAACGCTATATACAAAATTACAAATAGAGTCCATGGGATAATCAATTGCATTCTCTGGTCAACTCTTCTGAACAAGAACTCCGATCTGTAGTAGTAAATCGAGCATGGCTTCCTGCAACGGCGGTATGTAATTTCAACTTCTGATTCTTTTTCCGGTCTAACTAATGCTCAAATTGAATGATAATTGTGGTTAATTTCGCATACTACTAACGTTTTCTCTCTCTCTCTCTCTCTCTCTAGTTGCAGGTTCAGCTGCTGTAATTATGGGCGTCAGTGGTGCCGGGAAAACGTAAGCGTCGAACTCGAACCTTGTTTGAATTGTTCCGATTTTTCTTGTTTGTGAATGAATGTGAGTTCTGGTTAGGAATCGAAGTTGTTCTGTTGGGCGATACGACGATTAAGTTGATAGGTAATAGGAAAGGAATCAAGAAATAGGTTTTATCTATTTCGAATTTCTTCATGCTCCATTGCTTTATATTATTATTACTAGCTTCTGAAGTTATCTGGCAATTCTTCAAGAAGCTCTAAAAACTTGGAATGATTTTGAGAACTCAGAAGTATACTGTGCAATCTCTTAATTCTAGTGTAAATTAATGATAAAATCTCTCAATATTAAAATGGTCCCAATGTCAGGAGAGTTTCTTCGAATTGGTAATTGTAAGCCTAAATAGCCACTTTCTCATAACTGAGACATGTCTAGGTAACATTTTCCTCTAGTGTCATTTAAGCGATCTTTCACTTAGCATGAATCATTTTAACAATAACTTAACTTAATAAAATTTTTCCAAATCACGTTGTTTTAGAAAAATATGTCAACTAGACAAATTTATTCATGAGTAATATTCATGTTGAATTTTGTTTTCAATTGGGGAAATTTTGCCTAGGTCATTTTGATTGAGAGAAATATTTGAAGGACTAAATTGAGAGTTTTTATTTTTGAAAGGCTAAATTAAAAAATAGTAATCTTTCAAGGACTAAATCATTAATTTACTCTTAATTCAAAAAAGTTTTATAGCATTACTTCCTGCTTGTGAACATTTTTTTCTCTAAGTAGATTCTTAGAGTTAGCATTACTTCCTGCTTGGGTATAGTAGATTCTTCACCAATTACTACCTTTTAAAAGAGTTAGCAGATAGATAGGCCTCTGAAAAACTAGTCAATAGCAGAACCAACTTCAGTTTTTTAACAGCTCTCATAGACGAAATAAATGAGATATTATCAACTAATTGGCAGATTTCTGAGAGAATATACAGTTAAAACTTTTGCTATTTAAAAAATGCTTATATTGATCGAATTTGTGAAAGATAATTATAAAAGTTTCCCAGAGTTGGGCTTGTCACATTCAAGGGGGAATATATGGAAGGCCAGAAAAATTATATCACAAAAGGTATGTGAAGTCTAGGGATAACGAAAAATAATGCTGCCATCAAGTGAAGCTTAAGATTACAGAGTGATGAAAAATGGATAATCTCTCCCATTTTAATGTGCTTCAGTGAGAAAATGCTTCTTCTCTCTCCTTAAGTTAGAGATAAGCAATGGCAAACTTCATCAGATACGGAAAAAACATGTAACTAGAAGGAAATTGCTAGCCAGGGAACTATCTAGAGTCTAGACATATGTGAACCATATTATGTTTCATGATTCGTCCTTATTCTTCTAATAGGTAAGCATCAACACTCAAAACTAAGTGGAATATATGTAATGTCTTTTTGAGAATGGAAAGGCAATGTTAAACCTTGTTAAAACTAGTGGCTATGAGTTTGAGCTAACAGTTTATGCTTTGCTTCACTTGGACTGAAATATCGAACATTTTGGTATTTCAGTGTATCCCATTATTTACTTCAACCTCTTTTCTGGTTGTTTTCGCTTCCATATAACTGTTAACTTTGCTATATATAAGTAAGAGGCAACATTGAGATTTGAGAGTACAGGCAACACTGGACAAGGAAATTTACTGATTTAGAAAGTAGCTGCGTGAGAAGTACTGCAGGTTTGCTATGAAGAAACAGTGATTATAAAATCAAATATCATTTATTGCTCATACTTTATTTTTCACTCAGAAGCACAATAGGAAGAGGATCATGACTTGATTACTTGTTCAAGTGATAAGTAGATACTGCATGTTTCACTGCAGTTCTTTTTTCCTTTTTGTTATAGACAAGGGCTACAAGTCTCTAAATGGAATTTTGTTTTACGCGATATAATTTTTTAGATAGGCACAGATGAAGTTTCCAGAAGGAATGACTTTATGTCCTAAAGAAAAAATAATTAGTGTATGCTTGAGTTCAGATATGTTCAAACCAGAAACAGAAACAAACATAAATGAACATATCTGACATATTTGTCATGCCCCTACTTAGTGTTTTATCATCGTTTTAAATCTGACTTGTTCTTGTATCATCCTTTCTTGTTATTGGCTCCTGCATTGGTGTGTAATTGAGTGTCTCTAGATCTGCAAGTGTACAAAAAGTTTGATTTTCTCAATTGGTGCTTAGTGATTTCTTGCTCTGGTTCTTCTGGACTACTCTTTTTGAGTTAAAAATCTGTCTGAGAGAATGTTTCACATTTAACTTGTTCTATTATAATTATTCAACAGCACAATTGGTCAGATGCTGGCAATGGAGAAAAAATATACTTATCTTGATGCCGATGATTTTCATCCCCAATCAAACAAAGGTGCGTGTATAAATAAGTTCATAAAATTGCACATTATAAAGGAACTATTTCTATCTTTATCCATCTTTTCTGTTTCTTCAGTTCCTTTTAAGTAATTTACATTCCATTTTTCTTCAATTATAACTAAGGTTGTCAAACTCGAGAGTTTTAAACTTGCGAGGAGAGGGTGAACTCAACTTGTAAACTTGTACGAGTTTTATGAAGTCAATAGAAAAAATGGACGGCACAGTGCACGGAACTCCCTCTAGGTGGGGCCTGGGAATGATAAGATGTAGGCAGCCTTACCCCTACAGGTAGAGAGGTTGTTTCTAGGATTTGAACCCGTGACCTTTAGGTCAGATGGCAATAGTAAGCCAATCCAAGGTTTACCCTCTTTTTTTAAGTCAATAAAGGACTATAAAAAATATATATTCTTATTATAATTAATACAAATAAAATAAAGTTCAAATAATATAAATTTAAATGTAATATAAATACTTAATATAAATCCTTTAAAATCTTAGACTTACATACATAATTTTATGTTTATTATGAATTTAGTCATTTATATTTAGAACTTTTTTTTATTGAGTTTGGACAATAGAATTAAAGAAAAAAAAATTGATGAAGACAACTTTAGTTGTTAGGTTTCAACATAAACAAAAAAGAAAATGCCTAAAATAAATTTAATTAAACTTTCTACGAGTTTACCACACACACGTCCACTGAATTCACCTCCTGAGTTTGATGAGTTAACTAGTTTTGCCTATATATTCATGTAAACTCATACAGGTTTACAAATTAGCGTGCGAACCTAACAGTGATTATAACAGATAAAATGCATATGGGAATACCACTTTCGGAGGAAGACCGGATTCCATGGCTTAAATCTCTCCGCGATGTTTTAAGGGAATACTCAGCTAACAGAAAGGGTGTGGTTCTTAGTTGCTCTGCTTTGAAGAAGCAATATAGAGAAATCCTTAGATCTGCTGACCCTAATTATAAATTGGGAAGTTATGTAAGCTCTATTAGTTTTATTCTGTTGGATGCTCCTGCTGAAGTGCTAAGGATTCGTTTACAGAAAAGGGCAGCAGAAGGAAACCATTTTATGCCTGCGTCTCTTTTGCAGTCTCAATTAGACTTGCTTGAGATTGAGGAGTCTGAAGGAGTTCTTAAAGTTGATGCTACTTCAAGTCCAGAAACCATCGTCCATACCATTCAGAAAATGCTACAGTTTTAGAGCATGTTAATACCATTCATAAAAGATCGAGTATTGGAACTCATCATTCATCAATGTGAAATAAGAATCTTTCATAGGTTTCATTTCAACAATAGTTGCTCAATATCACTTGGATGGATTCATTCATGTAATGCATTTTTTGTTTGTAATTTGTGTTTGCTCAGTTGCTATAATGGAATTGTAAATTGTTTTGTGAATGACTTAATATAATATATTGTAAGTTTTATGGAATAGTTTGCTACTAGTGCTAAATATATGTGTATGCCACTGGTTAAAATTTCACAAAAGCAAGGCAGAAATCTTGATCATGGGGAAGGAAAGGGAATGTTAACAATACATGTTATATTTTTAAAACACATAACCATGTGATGTGTGCCTCACAATAAAAGTTATTTCATATAAATTCTTTTAAATAACTCTCCCAATTTGGGGGAATCAAAATTAAGAAAGGATGAGAGTTAATGCAAAATACTCTAGTTTTTTTTTTTTTCCTTTTAAAGTTTTAACAAATAAACAAGGGGAAGGATAGTCAAATTCCTTCCCTTCTGTTCCCATCCCCTCCATTTTTCAACTCTCAAGTACACCCTAAAATATTCCGTCAATCAACTTATTAGTCATTGAGTCATTAACGATTCAGGTGATGTGGTCTGTTAAATGTTGATGTGCCAACATTATTAAATTCTTTGTTGGACGTCTAATTAATTGTCTACATGAAAAAATGGTCTATTCAATGTCATGTGGATTCCAATTAAGCCGAAGAAAAGCTAATTGGACATCCAGAAAAGAATTTGACATTGCTACATGGATTATGAATATGCTATTTTTTTTTCACGTAAGCAAATGATTGGATATTCAAAAAAGCCCTTAATGCTGCCACCCTAGCGCTACGTCACCTGGGGTTGTTAACAGCTAATGGCTCAGGGCTTAATGAATTCATTGACATGATCTTTTAGGAAACAAAAACTATATTACGATATTTCATGGACTAAATCAAGGTATTGCTATTACATATCTTTCATGAATCAAAATGTAAATTTATTCAATCATCACTTAACTTTTCATTTCTTCTCCTTTCCTTTCCCTCCTCACTCCCTTTATATTAAGGGTTTGTTTGGACTATGGTTTTGAAAATTGTATTAGAAAATTAGTGAATCGACTATGATACTGATGCAAAATTATCTTCAAAATTGGTGTTGAGAAAAATAGGTGAATTAACAGTTTTAATCGGTTTAAAAAAAGACGTGACGTTCAAATATTTGGTGGACAAGAAAAAGAAGAGGATCACATCAAGCACGTGGATCAACTGGTAAGAAGGTGTTATAGCTTAACTAAAGGTCTCGAGTTCGAGTCTTAAGAATGCAGCTGTGTTAAAACTTGGTTATGAGAGTTTTGCCGCCTTTGTGGTCCTACCCAGCTTGATTGGGATTAGTTTTCGCTTAGACCGTTAAAACGGATAGGTGGAGCCGTGGAGGACACCCATAGTTCACAACAACAAAAAAAGAAGAGGGGAAGAGTGGGGCATGTGGCTTAAAATGAGAAGAACAACAACAAAATAAGAGAAGAGAGAGAAAGACATGTCTTTGAGGAGAAGAGATCAGGAAAAAAAAAGAACATGGAACTAGAGAAAATAAAGAGAGGCATAGCTAGAAGAAAAAATGAAGGGAAAAGAAAATAGAATAAGGGAGGCATAAAAGGAGTAGGAGAGGACTAAGGAGAGAAGAGGAGAAAATTATCTTTGTATGAAGTTTTTTAATATAAATAAGATATGTGACAAAAAAATTGTATGATCAATCATGGATGAAGAGAAAATATAAAAAAGTATATTTTACGTGATTAATTATAATAGAGAAAATATAATTAATAAGTATTATAATTGGAGAAATTTCATATAAACATATATAAAAAATTTTACCTGAATTTTTTCTTCATATTGCCATCAAATGAGGGCATTTTCGTCAATTGTGTTGAAAATTCAAATGCATTGAATGGATATTGCAAGGTTTTTCTCTTAAAGAAAATACAAATCTAATTTAGACTAAAGTGTATTTTTACGGCAGAAATGAAAAGTGAATGAGAATGGAATATATATGTTATGTTTGGTAGTAAAAATTGGGAATGAAAATAGAATGAGAATGTATTAAAATTACCACTTTGCCCTTTATATTAAAATAATAAAAAGAAAAAAATTATGATTGTGTCAAATCAAAGGGTATAATAGATATTTTGTATTTTTTTTCTTTTTTTTTATAAAAAAGTTGATGAAAATGAAAAAATAAAAAAATAGGTGGGACCAGTGGGCCCCACCCATTCCTTCCTCTTCTCCTTCCTTATTTTCACCTAAAGAACACCACCTTTAGCTTGTTATAATTTCTTAAAGAGAGGAATGTAATATTTTGAAATAGAGTATAAAAAGAGTATAATTTACTCTTTCTTTGATTTTACTTGATTAGGTAGGACTATAGGGATAAATATCCATATATCATCAAGGTCAGAACAAACCTTTCAATCTTATAGAGTTGGAATCCTCACCACGATAAAATAAATCTACGAACCTTAATTAATTGTGTCATTGTTATTACATAGTTGAATGTGTTTATTGAACTCGTAGTCGTAATAAGTGTTGACTTTTATTATACGTTTTTTATGCAGAAATGAAAAAGAAAAGGGAATGCATTTATTGTGTTTGTTAGTAAAGTTTAGAAATGGAAATAGAATTGAAATGTATTAGAGATATCCATTAATAAATTGCATTAAAAAAAATGAAGAAGAAAACAAAGAAATTAGGATGAATTATAATGAAAGTAGAAAAGAACAATTAATGTGATATAACTGATAACTCCAACCAGAGGAATGACAGCTCAGCAGCCTCAGCCTATTGATGCTTCATTAATTGTGAGCCTAAATTGTGTCATGCACTGGTGGTTGCCACTGCAAGAAGTTATGGGTCTTTTGGTCTAGGATTATAAATGAGCTTAGCCAAATTTTAGATGTTTAATTTCGGCTCATTTAAAATAAGGCGAGTTCGAACTCGAGTTCGAGTTCTTAAACGAACAAAAATTTGTTTTTAAGCTCAGCTCATTTAATTAACCGAGATGTTCACGAGCTTAACGAGCCAAGCTAAATAATTATCAACTTTCATAGAATATAGATGCATATAAGAAAATTAACTTATATCTTATATTAATTTATAGATTTTATCTTTTAATATGTTTTATTGATTATGGATGACTCTATCTAGTAGGAAAAGGCTTTGATTGTTGTTGTTATTATATTTGAACACAATAACATAACAAATTCAATATATATATATATGTGTGTGTGTGTGTGTGTGAGTGTATGAGTGTAGAATGAGTGTTCATTACATATTTAAATATAATAATACATGTAAGATAGAGAAAAAATATTTTTATATTATTTTATTCTTAAACGAGCCGTTCATGAACTAAACAAGCCGAGCCTTAAATATTCAAGCTCAACTCGTTTAACTAAATGAGCTTATTTTTATGTTCAAGCTCGGCTCGTTTAATAAACAAACGAACTCGATCGAGCTTTTATACGAGCCGAGCCCGAGCCGTTCACGAACGACTTGTTTCATTTACACCCCTACTTTGGTCTATTTATGAAAAGGGTGGGTATTGGTGTCGTTGATACGATTCTTATTGGGTATGTGGTATCAATGGCACAAGCACTAATTGTGTCATATACCCATTGCACAATGCAACAAGTTGTATCATAAACTCATACTTATAAAAAAAGATGTTAGTAATACAGTATTATTATTAAATTTCAAATCCTAAATTTATGGGTTCATTATTATACTAATTGAGGCAATATATAGCTGTAACATGGGATAAAACTTTAGTGCTACCGTACTACTGAAGTTTAATATATTCCTCTAATCACATATAGTTGTTTATTAATATTAATATAAATTCACATTAATAAGGATCCACCTTAAATGATTTAGAGACCAACTGATTAGAAGAATGTATTAAAATTCAGTACTATCGTACTACTGAACATCTCTTCAAAAATGTGATAAGAGAACACAAGAAATGAAAATTAGACAAATTAATATTAGAAGAGATTAATCCCTCGTAATATAGTCAATCAAAATTTAAATATTCATTGCTTTTCAAAAAAAAAGATTTAAATGTTTGTAAAAAAAAAAAATCACTTTGCAAATATTTTAAACAAAATTATCTTCAATAAAATATAGATAATTGAAAAGTTGAAAAGGTCAAAGAAATCAAATCAAGTAATTAAATAGGAAATGAAAGGATTGGGGCCCTCTGAATGGATGAAGTGTAGCCAGAGTGCACTATCTCAGTGGTTAGATTCATTTGGTCATTGTATTTATGACATGTATCCATACAATTGTTTTTTTTTTTTTGAAATTGAATATAAAATATAATTATATATTAAAATAATAAATTAAATAACTAAATATTTTTTTAACTTCTCTCTTATTATTTTTCTAATAATTACTCTATCTATTATATACACTTTCTTTATCATATATTCTCCCAAATGTATTTTATTTTAGAAACAAGTTATTTTATATCCCCAAATCTTATATCAAATTTTAATTTCATTTTTGAAATTTTTTGTGATTAATTTTATTTCCAAAATTTTAAATTTTGTCCTAACACCTGATATAGTCCAAATTATTAACGCCAAATGATTACATGATCATTACACTTGTAATATTAATATTAATTCATCACTCAAAACAACGGTACTAGCTTCTTTATATTCTTCTTTTTAATAGGAAGAAACAATGTAATTTTAAATGATGAGTTGTTATTAATTATATGAATAAATAACAACATTTTGAGTGATGAATTAGTATTAATATTACATGTATGATATCATATCATCATTTTTCATTATTAGTAACTTAGACAATATTAGATCTTATGACAAAATTCGGGGTTTAAGACAAAAGGGTACCATCCAATACCTGAAAAATCAAAATCATACCAAGCAAGACTTAAAGGACAAAAGCATGACAAATTACTGTTCATTCTTTAAGCTATTTTTTTACAAAGAAGTCGCACGCGAGACGTGAGACTTGCTCAAAACAAGTCGCACGGCTCGCGTGCGACTTGTTCAGAAGAAAATGTCAAAAAATATGTGGGACCCGCTGTGGGCCCCACATCAAAAAATGCTGGCCAGCTTATTGTATCAGACGTGACCCATCAAGTCAAGAGACTGACTTGATGGGTCACATCTCTTTGAGAGATTCCTGACAGGAATCTCTCAGAGAGAGGTCCCTGGGGTGTTAGAACCATTGGTCACTGGGGTGTTTCACCCAGTGACCAATGCTTTAAATTTTTTTTAAAAAAAAATTAAATTATATATATATATATATATATATATATATATTCATATTATATATATAATTATAATTAAATTTAATATATTATATATAAAATTATAATTAAATAATTTTTAAATTATAATTTTAAATATATAATTATTTAATAATTAAATTTAATATTTTAAATATATAATTATAATTTTTTATTATTTATTTTAAATATAATTTATTATTTATTTTAAATATAATTTATTTTATAATTTTTTATTATTGCTTGGTCACTGGGGTGTTAGAACCATTGGTCACTGGGGTGTTTCACCCAGTGACCAATGCTTTAAATTTTTTTTAAAAAAAAATTAAATTATATATATATATATATATATATATATATATATATATTCATATTATATATATAATTATAATTAAATTTAATATATTATATATATAAAATTATAATTAAATAATTTTTAAATTATAATTTTAAATATATAATTATTTAATAATTAAATTTAATATTTTAAATATATAATTATAATTTTTTATTATTTATTTTAAATATAATTTATTTTAAATATAAACTCTATCAAATATATAAAAAAAACCCAACCCTCATATCCCAAAAAATAATAATTTATTTTTTAATTATTGAATATTATTATTTTAAATATATAATTATAATTTTTATTATTTTATTTAAATATATATTTTAAAATTATATTTTTTTAACAATTTCAAAATTCTTCTATATATATATATATCATCCTACACCTACCTCTCACACTTCCATTATACTCTCCCTCACTCCAACTTCCTCATTCTATTCTCTCAATTCTCATTTATTCATTCTTATTAAATAATCATCCTACCTCAAATTCTCTTGAATCACACTCAAAGTCTATTGGAAATGGATCATAAATATTGTGTCTTCTTGTACAAAGACGGAAACATATGCCAAGGGAACAACGGAATGGCTTTCGAAGGCGGACAACCACTTGGCATGATTATTGAGGAAGGTTGTAATTTAGACGGATTGATGCAACTGGTGAAGCAGAAGTTGGGTTTAACAGATTCTGAAGAGGTAGCAAAAATTATTTATCGTATGCCAATATCATTTAACCCCATAATGTATGGGGTTCTACATCTTCAGAATGATGAGCACATTCAAATGATGACAATGACGCACAATGTATTTTCTTCTGTAATGAATGTGATAGAACTTCTGGTTGAAACAAGGGCAGTCCGTTCTCAGCTTGACGTCAATGTAGAATCACAACTGATGTTGGAGGATATACCATCAAGTTTTCCATCCTTAACCCAAGGGGAGCCATCTGCGTACTATCGTCCAGATATGAATTTTAACAATACTCCCGATGTTGAGGCATCCCATGATTTAACAGCGATTGTCGGTGGTTCTACAGCACAACAAGCTCCGGATAACATTGGTTGTAGTAGTGGACATCGAATGCTAGATGTTGATGATGATGACGCTTGGAGCCTCGATTTTGATTTTGTACCAGAGGAGGAGATATCTGACTATAGTGAATTGTCTGGGTATGACGAAGAAGATGACGATGGTGACGAATATGGGAATGAAGACTATGATGGGACTGACAATGACGAGGAGGATAATAGGGAAAGAGATGTGGAGGAAGAACCAGAGCAGAGAGGTCCTCAAGTAGTTCGGCAGTACCATGAACGTGCTGCTCGTTTTATGTCAGATATTCATGTGGAGCGAATAGTTGAGGCTGATAATCTGTTCACAGAAGTCGAGATGGATGGTGTTGAGCTGGCAGAGGGAGCAATATTTCCAACAAAAGAAGCTCTTCGACATGCTGCTAAAATCTACTCAATCCGTATGCACCGTGATTATCAGATCATCAAAACATCTAAGCGGTATGTTGACTACCGTTGTACTAAATACCCGTCGTGTAGGTGGAAGATACGGGCTTGCAAAAGGAAAATGTTCTGGGAGATCACGAGGTACGGGGGGCCACATTCATGTGTTAACCTGGCTCTGACACAAGACCACAGGAAGTTGAAGTCTGACATAATTGCCTCATTCATCGTTAACTTGGTTTCGTGCTACCCTAATACACCAGTCAAGGCCATCATAACGGCAATAAACAATGAGTTCGGATATAATGTCAGCTATAAGAAGGCATTGCGAGGAAAACACAAGGCTATAGCAATGGCCTTTGGCAATTAGGATTCCTCATATGCCATGCTCCCTCGATGGATGGCCGCCATGCAACGCTTTATGCCCGGGACTGTGGTGGAGTGGGACAATGTTGATCACTCTGAAGATGAGAATCAGGTTGTGTTTCGTCGTGTATTTTGGGCTTATCAACAGTCTATTCAAGGCTTTGAACATGTGAAGCCCATTGTGCAAATAGATGGCACATTCTTGTATGGAAAATATACAGGAACATTGCTGATGGCCACGTCACAAGATGGAAACAGAAAATGTTTCCCTCTTGCATTTGCAGTTGTTGAGGGTGAGACTGGGGGTGCATGGCGCTTCTTCTTACGGCATCTGCGAACCCACGTGATTAGGACGAGAATGGGGGTCTGTCTTATCTCCGATCGCCATCGAGCGATCATGTCATCCGTGGCAGATGCGAACCTACTTTGGCAGCCACCGTATGCACATCATGTCTTCTGCATCCGACACCTGGCTAGTAATTTGCATAGTGAGGTTCAAAAGAAATGGCTAAAGAAGTTGTTCATTAACATTGGTGGGTTTGTATATTCTGTTCAATCCATTTAATTCATGATAGTTCTTCTGTATTTATATATTAATCAGGGTGTGTTCATGTTGATCAGGTTATGACCCACGAAGACACGCGGTTGAGTCTCAACTAGGTGAACTGCGCCTAATAGAAACTCAAGGTGTGGATTGGATTGATGGGATTCCTAGAGAGCAATGGACCCAAGCGTACGATGGGGGTAGGAGGTTTGGCCACATGACGACCAACCTAGCAGAGTCAATGAACGCTGTGTTCAAGGGTGTGCGGGCACTGCCTATTACAGGTTTGGTGAAGGCAACATATTATAGACTTAATACCTACTTCACCGAAAATTCAAGAATGTATGAGGCGCAATTGCAAGCTGGTCGAATATATAGTGAGAAAGTGCATGATCATCTCAACAAAGTTGCTAATGCTGCATCTGGATGTAGGGTTGTTAGATTTGATCGAGCTGAAAGTTCCTTCGAGGTGATGGAGCGCCAAGACCATTCAATCGACCAAATGGGTCGGACATGTCGTGTCAACCTTTTGGACGAGTATTGTGATTGTGGAAAATTCCAAGCACGCCATTATCCATGCCAACATGCCGGTGAATATGTCGAAGGGCCACTTGGGAATTGGTTAGAACTTACACCAAATCCACCAGCCATTGGGACACTGGACGAGCTGGCACCAAAGTTACCACCAACGTTACCAGCATCACCTTGAAAGCCATGTTGTTGAGGCATTGAACCCATGTAAAACCCCTCGGCAGGCAAAATGGGGTCCCTGGCTGCATGGTACCCTCGAGTCCCCCTCCTTGACCCGCCTTGTGGCATACGTGGAACATCGAACTGTTGACTCTGAGGAGCCATTTGTTGTTCCATATCTAACGTTTCAATTACCTCGCCAATTGATTGCAAAGTAGAAATGCAATGCCTATCCATTCTTTGATCTAATTCCTGGTCCTCGTGACCACGAATTAATTCCCGGGCAGCCACAGCCTCATTTGCCTGCACAAAAAAAAAAGATAAAATTATATAAATAAATAATGACATAATAAGAAAAACAAAATATACATTTACGCACCACATGTCCTGAAGTGGCCGAATCAGGATCAATCCACCGGCGTGTATGTCGGGAGTACCACCTCATATACTCGGAGTTTCTACGTAGTGGTCTCGCCATCCCATTTACGATGCTAACTCGGTGCTGCCAATTATTCCATTGCAATATATATATGTCATATTTTTCCAACCAGTTAATGTCAGTTTTCCCCGTTAGCTTGGTTGTGTGGGCGTGCTCAAGATCAACAGGTGCCTGTGGTATGGGTTGATCGTAACCAAACTGTCTTAAGACGCGGTCTGGTTGATGCCACTCAAGGATATGGAAGCAGAGAAGTGGAACATGGGCACGCCAAATAATGGAGAAATTGTTGTAGTATGGCGCTATTTGTAATGACTCATACGGGCGCCATACGATCTAACAATGAATAAAAGAATTAGGTTAACAAAAATACAAAACAATATTTTTTATTCACAGCCAATGAATATATCAAACCTCATCTTCAGTCATGAGATCAAATTTCATTCGGTATTGTTTTTTTACTATAACAGGAGGTCTAATACTCCTACTCATCCTTGCCCACCTACATGAACAAAAAAAAATGCCAATCATTACTGGTACTTTATTAATTTTATAACTTCAGTAAATTGAATTTAAAAAATTGATATTATACCGAATTCCTAGCGGTGGGGGGGTATCGTATTCATCAGTGTGAGGGTCCTCGTAAGGCATCTGTTGGGGAGCCATCCATGGGAAGTGATCCCATGCCCAAAAGTGAACCAATGTCAGGCAACCTGCAATTTCCTTTTGAGTAGGATTTGTTGCATTGCATAGCTCACGATACAGGTGTGCTAGAACTGCAGAACCCCAACTAAAATTCCTAGCATATTCTAGGTCAGCAAGCAATGGTAAATACATTAAGTATACATAGCGGCTAGAGTGGTCCACCATCAGAAACCCCCCGATGAGGCGTAATATGTAGGCCCTTGCAAACTGTTGAACAACTTCATCTGAGGCGTCTTCTGCCAAATCAGAAAAATTTTCTTGAAGCCATAAAAGGCTCACTCTCTGCCCTTTCATGTGCTCCGTTGGCGGTTCAACGCCCAACCACTGCCTACAACATATTCTCCAATCCAAGTCCGTTCTTGCAACAACGGGAATGCCTTCACATGGAAGCCCAAGTTGTAATGCAACATCCTCCAACGTGATGGTGCATTCTCCTTGTGGAAGGTGGAAGGTGTGTGTTTCTGGCCTCCATCTCTCGACCAAAGCAGATACAAGAGAGCTCTCAAAGTTGGTATGCGGCAAACGTGACACCCCATAAAATCCTGCCGCTTTCAAGTAGTGGACGATGCGGGCTGGGGGTCTTCCATCATTCTCTTTTCCCCATCGTCGGAATTTCAAGGTCCGCTCATCCTATAAAAAAAATCACAAGAGTTGGTAGAAATTAAGATATACAAAATAACTTACATGTCCATTTACGTGAAAAAAACAACTCACATGTCCTTGCCAAATAGCCTCTGAAATGTGTTTGGTTTGTAGAGTTAGTAACGAAGGATCTTCTGGACCTGGACGGATCATATTTCTTCTTTGTCTTGCTGCCATTTTATGTTGCAATGAGCTAAGAAAGAATAGAATTGAGAGAATAGAATGAGGAAGTTGGAGTGAGGGAGAGTATAATGGAAGTGTGAGAGGTAGGTGTAGGATGATATATATATATATATAGAAGAATTTTGAAATTGTTAAAAAAATATAATTTTAAAATATATATTTAAATAAAATAATAAAAATTATAATTATATATTTAAAATAATAATATTCAATAATTAAAAAATAAATTATTATTTTTTGGGATATGAGAGTTGGTTTTTTTTTTAATATTTGATAGAGTTTACATTTAAAATAAATTATATTTAAAATAAATAATAAAAAATTATAATTATATATTTAAAATATTAAATTTAATTATTAAATAATTATATATTTAAAATTATAATTTAAAAATTATTTAATTATAATTTTATATATATAATATATTAAATTTAATTATATATATAATATGAATATATATATATATATAATTTAATTTTTTTTTAAAAAAAATTTAAAGCATCGGTCACTGGGGTGAAACACCCCAGTGACCAATGGTTCTAACACCCCAGTGACCAATGGTCACTGGGGTGAAGGGACCTGAGAGATTCCTCTCAGGAATCTCTCAAAGAGATGTGACCCATCAAGTCAGTCTCTTGACTTGATGGGTCACGTCTGATGCATCAAGCTGGCCAGCATTTTTGATGTGGGGCCCACAGCGGGTCCCACATATTTTTTGACATTTTCTTCTGAACAAGTCGCACGCGAGCCGTGCGACTTGTTCTGAGCAAGTCTCACGTCTCGCGTGCGACTTCTTTGTAAAAAAATAGCTTAAAGAATGAACAGTAATTTGTCATGCTTTTGTCCTTTAAGTCTTGCTTGGTATGATTTTGATTTTTCAGGTATTGGATGGTACCCTTTTGTCTTAAACCCCAAAATTCGAAACTTTAGGGGATAAAATTGATTGCAACTCGAAACTTTTAGAATAAAATTGATCGCAAACAAAATTTAGGGACATAATTAAAAATTGTGTAAAGTTTGGAGAAATAACAAGTACTTTTGCCTTCAGGCAAAAAAAAAAAACAAGTACTTTTACCTTTATTTTATAATTTATTAATTATTAAATAGATATTTTGTGAGAATAATGGCCGTTAATATAATTGTTATCCTTTGTCATTGTTTATACTAGCTAGTTGCAACAAGTATTAAATAACTAACTATTATTTCTAAGTTCTTTTTCACTATTCTTTTTATAGCTACTGTATGTACTCATTATTTTTAAGTTGAAAAAAATATTATTTAGTCACTGAATTTGTAATTCTGCCAATTATTTAGTTCTCTGGACACCTGTTAGATAACTGAGTGACGTGACCGTTAATTGCTGACGTGGTGCCGTTAACAATGATGATGCGGGTGTCACCATCCACGTAAGAGAAGATCTTGTCATGAGGACCAGGTATGATGTGGCCACTATAGCTGTATATCAAGCGAAATTTAGCTCCGGAAACAAGGGGAAAGGGGGTCATCGACCCAATTTTTGACAACGCGGGAGGAGAAGCGAGAAGATGACTCCGGCCACGTCACTCAATTATTTAACGAGTATCGTCTAAAAGACTAAATAATTGAAAGAGATACAAATTCGATGACTAAATAATAATTTAATTAATAATTCAAAGACTAAACTATTTTACATCTATTTTATTTTATATTTTATTAATTATTAAATAGGTATTTTGTGAAGCCAATCATATAAAGGAAAACCACAATTTAAAATAGTTGGAGGATCAACAAAGGAAGTTTATATAATAGGTAGAGTAAATATTAAAAAATATTGAGAAAGAAATTAAAGATAATTGATAAGTATTTAATTTATTATTTTAAAAATAATAATAATACGTTTATATTCAATTTTAAAAAATATTATATGCCCCATGTCATAAATGTAATAACTAGATAATCCAACAGTGCACGGTAGCCAATTCCAATTAATATGCTATGACCTTAGATAAAATTAACTAATTTATCTTTCAATCTGGAAATCTATAAACTCATAATAAATATATTTGATAAACTAACCTGGTATCTTAGTGATAACTTTTTAAAAAATAAACCAAGCTTGTTTGTTTTTTTTTCTTATGATAAAATATTTTTTCTATTAAAAAATTGATTTAATAAAAACAATAATATATCATTATATATCCAAACTCAAGAAAAAAATATATATACTTTCCTCAAGAAAATTTTTATCTTGTTAACTTTTAATTTTTTTACCACTAAAAAATTGATTTATAAATTTTTTTTTATCTTGTTAACTTTTAATTTCGGTTACTATTTTATAAAACATTACAAAATTGTGACGAAATTGAGTCCCTATATATATACCCAAAAAAGAAAAAAGAAAAATGCTTAAAATTAATCGTTGTCAGTTGTGGACTTGTGACAAAATAATTAATGGCTGTCCCTTCATGATTCATCAAAACAGTTACTTATTTTTTCTGATATTACCCTCAAATTTTGTTGTAATGTTTATTCCTATTTTTAAATTTTTTTAGTTCATGCCTACCTCTAAATTTTTAATTTTGTTCATGCCCGCCCTTTTTGCTAGCACCATTAACTTGTTTGACGAAATTTTCTAACGTGAACGATGAATGTATATATCTTTTGTCATCTCACTAATACTATCCACCTCACATTTATCTTTTTACTTTTATTAAAAAAATTAACCTAATCCAAATAAAAAAATAAACCAAACTTTTATCCTAAAATATTTTTTTATTTGGATTAGATTAAATTTTTTTAATAAAAGCAAAAAATTTAAATGCGAGGTGAACAATGACTTGGCAAAAAAAATACACATTCATCGTCCATGTCAACAAATTCCATCAAGCAAGTTAACGGTGTTAGCAAAAAGGGCAGGCAGACATGAACAAAATTGAAAGTTTAGGGGTAGGCATGAGTCAAAAAAAAAGTTCGGGAGCATGAATGAACATTGCAACAAAGTTTGGGACAGTAAGGGTACTTTACCCTTTTTTTTTTTAATAATAAGAAAAGTTTAGGTGGGGAAAATACCATTATTTTATTAAGGACTTAAGGTAAGAAAAGATTTACATATTACCTATCAATAAGACCCTTACATCGATCATAAGATTTCAACCCTTAATTTTATATAATAAGAGCCAAAACTTAATCAATTCTATCCATTATAGTTCGCCAAAACAGTTACTTCACCACCTATATATAAAGGTTGTGGCCAAAGCATTCTTGGTGCATCAAATAAGCTTTTCTGTGTAAACCCTCAAACCAATAGAAAACAAAATGTCTCACTTGGGAAAGGTTGAAAGTGATGTACACATAAATGCTTCTGCTGAGAAGTTTCATGAAGTTATGAGCAGCAAGACTCACCATATTGGGAATGTTTCTAGCGTTGTGAATAGTGTTGAGATGCATGAAGGTGAATGGGGAAAAGTGGGCTCTATTCTGCTCTGGAATTATGTTCATGGTAAGCCAATTGTGAGATCTTATATATCTTTTAATTACTTGAAATTATTATTCTCCCAATGTGGATTAGCATAAACAAAAGGAGAAGGAGTTTATGTCCCTTAATTATTATCGGTCAAAACCCCAAATTGATCCTTTATATTTGCACGAAGTTTCATATTGGTCCTTTACGTTTCAAAAAGTTTAAATTGGTCCTTTATGTTTGTAAGAAGTTCCAAATTGGTCCTTCCGTCCAAGTCTGTTTATTTTTTCCGTTAAGTGCTGACGTGGACATATCATCTCTCCTGCGTGTCCATTTAAGCTGACGTGGCATTTATGTGGCAATGACGTGGCAGTTTAGATGGACACGTCAGCACGCCATGTCAGCACTTAACTTAAGAAATTGACGGAAGTGGACGGAAGGACCAATTTGGAACTTCTTGCAAACATAAAGGACCAATTTAAACTTTTTGAAATATAAAGGACCAATATGAAACTTTGTGCAAACATAAATGACAAATTTAAAGTTTTGACCATTATTATCTTCTGTGTTTAGATTGGGGGAGATGGAAATAAAAAGAATTTACTTGGAAGTCCTTCCCTTATCAATTTGATCCCTAAAAAAAAATACAGATTTTTTTTAATTTAATCATTGAAAGATAAAAATATTTAATTTAATTCCTGAAAGATACTTTTTTATCTCAGTTTAGTTTTTGAAAGATGCCACACATACATTGACGAAAAATAAACTATAATAACCAAATTGAGATAAAAAAACATCTTTTAAGAACTAAATTAAAAATTTTCATCTTTCAGGGATTGAATTGAAACAATATGTATCTTTGAGGGATTAAAATGGTAATTTTCAACCAAAAAAAAGGAATGATATATTCTCCATCTAACCAATGGTGAAAATTACACTACTAGAAAGAACTGATTTAGTGACGGACAATATTTTTCTAGGAGTGAAAAAGTTTGTAAGGATCGGACAATATAATTAAATTCTTATATACTTTTTTTTAATCTGGTTAAAACAATTTTCTTTTCCCTAATATGAATCCATATATATATATATATATATATATATATATAGATGGGAAAGCCTGTGTGGCCAAAGTTGTTATTGAAGCCATAGACCCAGCAAAGAACTTGATCACATTCAAGGTGATAGAAGGTGATATACTTGATCACTACAAGAGCTTCAAAGCTACAATTCAAGTGAGTCCAAAGGAGAAGGGAAGTGTGGCTCATTGGACCTTTGAGTACGAGAAGCTTCATGCCCAAATCCCAAACCCTCACTCATTGATGGAGATGGCAACCACAATGAGCAGAGAAATGGATGCACACCTTTCAGAGGGAGAAGGCCATCAAGAGCAATTGCATGGTAAGATTGAAGTTGATGTTCACATCAATGCTTCTGCTGACAAGTTTCATGAAATATTTAGCAGAAAGCCACAAGAAGTGCCCAAAATTTCCCCTAATAATATCAAGAACACTATTGTGGAAGGAGAATGGGGCAAGGAGGGTTCTATTGTTGTTATTCACTATGTCTATGGTAAGGAAATTCTCCAACTCATTTCTTTATATCTATATTAGGTTGTTATTGATGTGGAAGAGGAGAGCAGTAGTTCGATAGTATTGAATTTCAGTACATCTCTTCAATCAGTTGGCATCTAATCCATTTAAGGTGATATTAACAAATGATACTATATATGATTGAAAAAATGTACCAAAGTTCAGTACTATATATTGAAGTACTCAACTTTTATCTGTGGGAGTGAAACAAGAAAGATAGTGGGCGAAAAGTTGATAGAAGGATGTGAGAGAAAGACAAGATAATATGTAAGAAGTTACCGTATATATTATTCATATCAAATATTTAATTTATTATTATTTTTAAATATAATTTTATTAATTCTTAATTACCTTGTGATAAATTCAACATAATTTCAAAGTTTTGACATCTAATTACCGACTTAAATTCCTTCCTTATCTCAGTGAATTAAAATATTGTTTTGGAAAGTAATTTTTTTAGCAAAACTATTTTTTATGTCTCCAAAATTTAAGCCAAATTTTAATTTTGTCTAAAAACATATGAATTGCTATCGATTTCGTCCCAACCCCTTACGCTGTCTAAATTACTAACGAAAAATGATGACATGGACCAGACATATAACATTAATGATTTTTCATCACTTATAATCTCTAGGACCCACCAAAATAACATTGTTTCTTCTTCTTTATATATGAAGATGCAACATCGTTTTTAGTTATGAGTTGTCAGTATTTATGAACAAGCAATGTTATTTTGAGTGATGAGTTAGCATTAATATTGAAGTGTGATGCCACTATGTCATTTTCCATCAGTACATTGTATTGTGTTAATTAGGTATTGGGGACAAATATTTATTTTAATTCAATTCTTTTGGGACAAAAGTGACAGAAAAAAAGAGTTATGAACAAAATAAAAAAATTTTGTAAAGTTTAGGTACATAAAATATGTTTTTGCCTGATTTTTCCTCACAATTAGAATGAAGAATATGTTTTACTTTCAAACATGAATTCTTGAATCGATTCAATAACGAGTTTCTATTGTATAAATCCACAGATGGAAAAATTTGTGTGGGTAGAAATGTAATTGAAGCCATAGATCCAACAAAGAACTTGATCACTTTAAGAGTTTTGGAAGGAGATCTTCTAAATTATTACAAGAGCATCAAAATGACATTTCAAACGACTTCAAAGGAAAAAGGAAGTTTGGTTCATGTGACTGTGGAATATGAGAAGCTAAAAGGTCACATACCTGACCCTCATTCTCTGGCAAATTTGGGAGTTGAAGTGAGTAAAGATATCGATGCTCATCTTACCCAGTAATAGTTGATACAGAATCCTCTGAATTGTAAATTTTATGAAATACGTGCTTGAAGTACGTTGTTTTTACACATTAATTCGTATGTGGATTAATGTATAAAACCGACTCACTTCAACTCTTTATTACAAAAATGTGCACTTCAATTCAGAGGATCCCATCTCGAATCGTTTTAAGATTTGGATTCTCTCAATTTCATAAAAAATTGATTGCCTTAATTTTAGAAAATGAAATACACAATAATGTGCATATAGAACTCACTATGTATTAAACTCTAGAATAAGTATGAGTCTTATATACTCATTGTGTCTTTCTCTTTGAAATTAGTACTTTCAGTTTTTTTAAAATATATATATGCATATTCAGAGCATCCAAATCTTAATGTTGTGTGTACCTTTGATATTAAATAATAAACTTTAAAGAATTAAAAAAAAAACAGCTTCACTTAGAAGTTGTTTGTGATATTCAGTTGTTTGTGATATTCATTATGTGGCTGCTTTATTTATGTCATCAAAATAATTATAGACAGTTAGTTGAATTTTTGATATTTTGTTTTACATGAATAAGGCTTCGAGTATGAAAATATTTTCTTGGAAGAGCTTTATTTCCAAAATGAGAACTCAGTGGCTTTGATTAAAAAATAAAATAAAATTTATAGCATATCAATTTTAGGGATAACAGTTTAATATTATTGCAATACTGAATTTTTAGTATACTCCTCTATTTATTCAATATTATTTGTTAGTATTCGCATTAATAGAGACTCACCTTAAATAAATTATGAATCAAATTTCTATAAATATTAATGAATAACAAGTAATGAATAGAAAGAGCTCTGTAATTCCCATAATTCTGAACATCCTCTCCAACTTTGGCTACAAGCCAAAAATATATTTAAGAGTAAATTAATGATTTAGTCTTTGAATTAAAGATATATGTTCTTCCAAATTAATTTCTAAAATATAAATATGGTGGGTGGTGGTTATGAAAAATGTAAAGGGCAATTCTGTCAAAAAAAAAATTCAATTACATAAGTAAATATGTTTTACATCGCAATTTTAATATAATCTATTTTCATATATTTGATGTAAAACATGATTACAATATAATCATAATTGCATACCTTAAGGTCATGTTCTTTACCAAAAAATGATAAGGGAAATGACTCAGGAATGGGTGGGGCCCACTGGGTCCTACCTATTTTTTACTTTTTCATTTCCATCAATTTTTTAAAAAAAAGCAAAAAGAAAATAAAAAATATCTATTATATCATTTGATTTGACACAATCATACTTTTCTTTTCTTTTTATTATTTTAATATAAGGGGTAAAGTGGTAATTTTAATACATACACATTCCATTTCCATTCCCAAACTTTTACTAACAAACACAAGAAACGCATTTCGTTTCCGTTTCCGTTTCTGTTTTCATTTTCATTTCTGCGTAAAGAACGTGCCCTAAAGTCGGGTTTGGATCCCATAAAGTTAAAATTTGGTGAAGTTCATGAAGTTGTCTCAATATTAACTCTTGATTGATTCAAACTCTAAAAAAAAAACACACACACATTTTATACCTATAGAGATAACTTCATGAATAATTTTTTTAACTATCTAATTATATTAGAGTTTCGCTTGATGGATACTCTGATAAAAAATGAATAATTTGTTTGGCTATCCATTTAATTAGAACAATTGAATTAGACCAAAAAGCCAATCCGCCAATTTAACCCGAGGACAAGACTCGTAAACTGGTTCAGATTACTCATTTGGATCGCTTTGTGCCTAGTTGGGACATGACCCAAATTGATCCGCTCCTAATTCGGTGACCTAGCCCTAACGCGACCTGATATTCTTTTTCTTGTTCTTTTTTTTTTCTTTTGTCTAACTTCTTTATTTTTAATTATTTATGATATATTATATGATATTGATCAATTTATAATTGTTCCGAATATGCATTATATTTAATTGTCTACTTTCTATAGTGCTCATTAGTCATATAATCCTAGAAGTTGAAATATATGCTAGCCTTGAATATAGAGAACTTTAAATCTTTGGGCCAAGTATCTTACCTTTCAAGATACCTATAACTCAGCGAGGAGATTATTCACTATATGTACTTGACTGTGATTACTTTGATCTAGACCAAAATATAGTTCAAATAAAAGTATTATATTATAGTGAGTCTCAAATATACAAAAAAACTAGTTTATTATGCATCGTGTTTAATTTATAATTTTGTGATTTGTTACTTTTGCACATATAAAGGGTATAACTTTTGGCATTGTCAACGTTTGAATCTTCAGTCAAATATATCCATAACTTTTAATTTAATTGTGGTCAATTATGCCCAAACGTTTCAATTTTTGGACAATCTTATCATTTTCACTAACATCGTTAAAATATATAATAATTGTGGCTTGCGTGGCGTGATATCATATGAAACAAGTGGGTCAATAGGCCCAAAATAGAGCCACTAGAGATAAAGTGCTTTAAGCCCAATTTAGACATAAAGAGAAGAAGTATGATTACATACTTTTGGCTTTGAGAGTATGGAGGACATTTCCATATTTATCCTAACCTTTAATCTCTTAAATTTTTTTGAGAATGAATCACCCTAATCGCCCTATTTTTGTCATTATTGTATTCTAAAATACGACGATCTGATACATCTTCAACAACAGAAGAAATATCTCTTTGAAAACGAAGCTTTTTCTGGCATTTTCAACTGGCATTTAGGGTAAAGAACTTTTGTTAAAAAACCATGACTAACTAGCAACAAGTGGTAGAGTTCATTTCAATCTTCAGTGTAAGTTTGTTGCTTATTTTGTTTTTGTTTCACATATCAGTGTTCATTTCATATTCATATTCATATCCAATCCATTTCATTTAGTTTAAGCTTTACTGAAATCAAACTCTGATAATTAATTACATATACGATTGAAGCAGCTTATGTATCAGAATCAGAACCACATTATTATTGTTCCCACGTTTGTCCTGTACTCTCCATCCACAAATTAAGATGTATTATTATTATTATTAGAGACACTTCGAAGATGTATTGATTCGCCGAGTTCTAAAACAAAACTATAACAAAAATAGCGTGATTCTATGACAATCTTCTGCTTTGTATTGACTATTGAGGGACATGGAGGGTAGAAAAAAAAGATAACATGGCAAAAATGGACCTAATCAAATTTTTTTGTCATGTGTCATGCCACACAAGTCACAACCATTATTTATTTTAACAGATTTAGTGAACAGGGTAAGAGATTGCTCGAAAATGGGATCCTGTGCATTTCGTTTTCCTACAATTTTTTGAAAATGAACATTTTTGTTTCATTTTGTGAAGTAATGATAGGAACTCACGATAATAGGCTAATTAACTAATATGTCTTGATAAGTGGGGCGTGGGGCTAGGGGTGAACACCGGTTCGGGCTGGCCCGCCAACCCGTCAAATCCAATCCAACCCGCCATGTTGGGTTGGTTTGGTTCGGGCAGGCGGGTTGGTTCGGGCAGGCGGGTTGGTTCGGGTTGAAAATTTTCAACCCGAACCATGGCGGTTTGGGTTGCGGTTTTATCAATATTGAGTCCGCCGGAACCGAACCAAACCGCCAACCCGCTAAAAATTACTTTTTTATTTTTTTTATATACATTTATGATTAAATTTTTTTTTGATAGGTTAATTTCAAAATATTCTTCTATGATTTTTTTATCATTCCATTACCCAACACGCAAATCTCTCCAATCATAAAATTAATTAGACAACCACATAGTTGAATTATAAATATATTATGTGCATAATGCATTGAAACTTCAAATAACAAGATCACAATTAGTTAGATTAATCATAATTCAAATAAATTTGAAAAAAAAGAATGAAACGTGATACTAAAAAGTTTATGAAATATAATTTATTAAACTATATTTTATTTTATATTAAGCATTTTTCAAATTTTGGCTAGTGCTGCTCAATGAATCAAGGAAGAAGAAAAAAAAAAGTTGGCCCGCCAACCTGAACCAACCCAAACCGCCAGTGAATGGTTTGGGTTGATTGATGCATTTTTCTCCAGTCCGAACCAATCCAATCCGCTGATATTTTTCTCCAGCCCGAACCAACCCGCCCCTAACCCGAACTAACCCAAACCGTGTGCACCTTCGTCCTTGTTGGGGTGAAAGCCCCCTTACACACACACACACACACATATATATATATATATATAATAAATATAAGAAAATATTTAGATTTTAAAAATTGTATATTTTTTATTAAATTTTTAGGATATAAAAATTTTATTAACAAATGATTTGAGGATATTTTTTTAAGGTTTTTTATCAGTAAAAAAGAATTTAAGGTGTCTCTGTTTTTATTTTATTTTAAGAAGCTTAAAAATTTAATAATTATTTATTTGTAAATGATTACATAAAAATATAAACAATGATTATAATAAAAATTATGATAATTGTGAGAATTTACACTAATTAATATATAAAAATACAAACAATGATTAGTGTAAATTCTCACAATTATCATAATTTTTATTATAATTATTGTTTATATTTTTATGTACTCATTTACAGATAAATAATTTTATGTGTACATATATCACAATTCTTATATAAACATATATAAACGTAACCCCTGCAGAGCACGGGTCGTACGCTAGTATCTATTAACTTTAAAAATTATATTCTTATACTATATTTATACTTTTAATTTAAAAAAATATTTTATCTTTAAAAATAAATTTAACTTACAATTTTTTTAAAAAAGAAAAATATAGAGTGTTTATTATAAAATTCATATTTTTTCTTTTATTTTTTTTTAATTGTCTCATTTAGAACTATTACGCTAAATTAAGCTTCTCAAAATAAAAAAAATACCAAAAATACCCTAGATTTTTTATCAATAATAGAAAACCTTAAAAGAATATCCTCAAATAATTTGTTAATAAAATTCTTATGTCTTAAAAATTTAATTAAAAAGCATACAATTTTTAAAAATTAAATAAATATTTTTTATATTTATTATTATATAATATATAATTATATATTATTATATTATATAAATAATATATATATATATATATATATATATATATATATATATATATATATATATATATATATAGATATATGTAAGGAGGGACGAAGGCCCCACTTGTCGAGACCTTGGGGCGAAGGTCCAATAAATCATAATTATTTATTTTGATGTTTTTGGAGGTGCAGTATATTACGAAATAAGATTTTTGATATTTTATTTTGATATATAATTTATTTAAAAATTATATATCAGTGACTAATTCTCTTGTTGAATTGTAGTTAGGCACCTCAAAGGGTGGGATAATTGGACCAAGGAATTAAAGCTGCTCCATACCCAAGGCTGGGATCAAACCCGGCCCTGACACTTAGTTAAGGATGGATGAGTCCCTTCCACTCAACCACACCCTTTGGGTTTAATACGGATTCACTATGAATGTATATATTAGGGATCAAATTATTATTATTGACAAATAACATCCATCATCGAATACAGTGATTAATCTCCTCGCTGAATTATAAGCACCTCAAAAGTGAGACATTTGACTCAATAATTTAAAGTTGCTCTATACTCAAAGTTGGATCTCTTCTTGGTAGGCTGAACAACAATTCTTGTCCGTCGATCTGCCAAACTCAATCCAACTCGTCGTATCGGGTTGGCGCTTTATAATCAACCCAAATTATAATGGTTCGGTTAATAAGTTTTATGTTTATGTTTATGACATTAATTTCGAATAATATATTTATAAAAGCCATTCATTTATTTTAATATATTTAAAATATTTACAAATAAAAGATATATTAACATATAAAAATCAACTTTAATTAAGAATATGATTGAACAGAAGAGACTCATCCATCCATAATTAAATTTCAAATATTCAATTTTTGATTTTAAATATAGAGTAATTGTAAATTTTTAAGTCGGTTGTATGTATAAGTTGCACGAAAAAATAAGAAAATATATAAAAAATTGAAAATGACAACTAAACATTAATTTAATGTAATAATAAATGAGCTCAACCACTGACGTACAATATTAATAGTCAATAATGTAATGTTGTTTCTCAAATTTTGCTATATAAAGGTTGTGGCCAAAGCCTTCTTAGTGCATCAAACAAGAATATATTATATTTATATCCATATATATATATATTGCTTCAAAAAATGTCTCACTTCGGAAAGGTTGAAACTGATGTACACATTAATGCTTCTGCTGAGAAGTTTCATGAAGTTATGAGCAGCAAGCCTCACCATTTTGGGAATGTTTCTAGCGTTGTGAACAGTGTTGAAATGCATGAAGGTGACTGGGGAAAAATGGACTCTATTCAGCTCTGGAATTATGTTCAGGGTAAGGCTTTAATTTTATAAGTCATTTGATTCATATAGTCGATTTTATTTAAAAAAAACATTTTGATTATATTGATGTTATTGTGTTTAGGTTATTGGCCAAAATTGGTGTGTTTGGTTTGTTAAAATATTTCTAGTTTTAATCTTCAAGGAGAGAAGATGATGTGGGATGAGGTGGCAGTGATGTGTCATGCCACGTCATTAAAATATGACACAAAAGAGAGAGGGTGTGCCACATAAGCATGTTACGTCATCATTTAATTTAACGGCAAAAGTTAACAATGTTACGCTCGATGACCAAAATCGATAAAAAAAAAAACTTTGAGGACCAACATTAAACTTTTGAAACATTGACGACCAACATTAAACTTCATGCAAACATTGAGGACCAATATTAAACTTCATGCAAACATTGAGGACCAAAATAGTATTTTAGCCTAGGGGTGGCAAAATGGGTGGGTTGGGTGGGTTTGGATTGGGTTAAATTTGGGTTAGGTCATAAATGGATTGAGTTATAAATGGGTCAAATTTTAAATGGGTTGTAATGGGTCATGACCCATTAATTATGGGTCAAACCCACCAACCCATTAATTTTTCTTTTGTTATTTTATTTGATTTATTTTAATTTATTTGGTCTATCAATCATTCTACTTTATGTTTATATCAATAAAGATAATAAAAATCAAATTCACTAGACAAAGTGTATAAAGTTCAACACTGATACAATTCTCCACCAGACATAAGAAACAATAAAATCAAATCCTACAACTACTTGTCAACAATGACTGATTTCTCTTGGAAATCTAACTCCAACATAGTTAGCATGAAAACATGCTTTCAAAAAATTAGCCAATACTTTTGTTATGTAATCAAAATTGGGTTTTGCTAAGAGCACTAGTTAAGGAGGCATTTAATGAGGTTGGATAGTGAAAAAATGCCTAGAAATCACAACTTGTAATAAATGTGTTTTTTGTTTTTCTTAAAAACATAAATGTCCTTCACTTACTTTTTAATAAACACTTATATAAATTACATCTCTATCTCTTTATTTTAATTATTATAGTAATTATTTTTATATTTTTATTTATATTTATCACTCTAATTTATTATTTATTTATATTTTCTTATTTTTAATTTATTATTACTGCAGTTATCCTATTTTTTTTAAGTTCTTATATGTAACTTAAATGCCTAAATGATATTATTATGTGATTTCAAAATTTATACGAAAAAAATGAAACGTCACAAATGAAAAAAATTTATTATGTGATTTAAAAACTGAATAGATTTAGGATAAGTACAGTAATATAAATTGAAAATAAAAGAATATAGTTCCTCAAAAAAAAAATTTGGGCCCAAATGCAATTATTATAAAAATTGGGGTCAAAATGTAATTTTTAAAAATTTGAAATTGAGGTCAAAATGCAATTTTGAAAAGTTTCTATGGCTTAAATTCAAATGAAAAACTAAAATGTAATTTGGGCCAAAAATGTAATTATGATAAAAGTTAGGGTCAAACTGTAATTTTGAAAATTTTGGAAGAAGGGAGAAAATATGAATATAGAAATTTTCTGGGTCAAAAATCAAATAAAGAATGAAAATTGGAACTAAAATACAACTTGGGGCAAAACTATAATTTTGAAAAGTTGAATCCGAGAGAAAAATGAAAATACAAAATGCATTAGATGGGTTATTGGGTTAATCATGTATTTTACCCAATCCAACCCATATTTGCTTGGGTAAATTCTGACCCAACTCACATGATCCATTTATTAATTGGGTTGGGTTGGGTCAAAATGCAGTTGAGTTAGTGGGTTTGGGTCAAAATTATCACCCCTACTTTAACCTTTTAATTTTTTATGTATTTTTTCAAGTTTTTAATATTTTTAAGATATGTTTGTTATGTAAAGTTAGAATTTTATTCATTTTTATATTCTAAGTCAAATAACTTAAATAACAATAGGTTTTTTTATTGTCTTTTTGAGTTTGGCTGTGTAATTAAATGATAATATCTATATGATAAAGTAATTTACTTTTTTCAAAATTAACATTAATTATTTTTTTAAAATACTAGAAAAGTCTTTTAGACGTTTTCTGTTTTCAACTTATGTTTTAAAATGTGTTTAAAAATTATTTTTTTATTAAATTGTACCAAATATATTTTTTATCGTATTTTTTGTTTTCAATGAAAACGAAAACAGATGAAAGCAAACGTGCCTAACTCTGAATAAAATTTTAATTCCATCTCTTATCTTTTTCTTTTTTGATTTTTGTATTTGTCCTTTATTTTTACTAATTGAAGCAATTTCTTTCTCTAGTCAAATATATGAAATCTTACTCTAATTTTATTGGTCTATGATCGAGATATTTATTAGAGAGGGTCTAATAACTAATTTTTTAGGCACTGCGGGGTCATTATTGAGAGTGACCTTCTTAACGGACGGCGCTCCATTTCCATCCTAGGATCCAACTAAATTATGAATTCACTTTGTAGATGGGAAAGCCTGTGTGGCCAAAGTTGTTAATGAAGCCATAGACCCAGCAAAAAAGTTGATCACATTCAAGGTGATAGAAGGTGATGTACTTGATCACTACAAGACCTTCAAAGCTACAATTCAAGTGAGTCCAAAGGAGAAGGGAAGTGTGGTTCATTGGATCTTTGAATATGAGAAGCTTCATGCCCAAATCCCAAACCCTCACACATTGATGCAGCTTGCAACCACAATGAGCAGAGAAATGGATGCACATCTTTCAGAGGGAGAAGGCCATGAAGACCAATTGCTTGGAAAGGTTGAAGTTGATGTTCACATCAATGCCTCTGCTGAGAAATTTCATGAAATATTTATCACCAAGTTTCATGAAGTGCCCAACATTTCCCCTAATAATGTCAAAAACAGTACTATTGTGGAAGGAGAATGGGGCAAGGAGGGTTCTATTGTTGTTATTCATTATGTCCATCGTAAGGAAATTCTCCCACTCATTTCCTTTATATCTATATTAATATGTCTGTTTTCTTTTATCATACTTTTATTTTGGTGTCACAAAATAGTTATTATATAAAATAAATTATATAATGAAAAGATGTGTGGGAGCTAGAGGAGAGCATGCTCAATAGTACGATAGTACTGAATTTCAGTACATCCCTCCAATTAGTTGTTCCTAATTCATTTAACGTGGATTTTTATTAATGTGAGTTTCTATTAAAATTAATTAATGGCATTATATGATTGGAGAGATGTACCGAAGTTCAGTACTACTGTAGTACTGAACTTTTATCCGTGAGAAATAGACAAGAAAGATAGTGGGTGAGAAGTTACCGAAGAGATGTGAGAGGAAGACAAGGTAATAGGTGAAAAGTTATCACATACAATAGTTAAGAATTAAAAAACTATCAAATATTTAATTTATTATTATTTTTAAATATAATTTTTATAATTATTAATTACCTTGTGATTAATTCAACGTATATTTCAAAGTTTTGAGATCTAATTACCCACTTAAATTCTTTGTCTGATAGCAAAACTATTTTTTATGTCTCCAAAATTCATATCAATTTTCAGTTTTGGTTCAAAAGTTATAAATAACTATCTATTTCGTCCCCATGATAACATGGACCACAGATATAATACTAATGATTCATCATCACTTATAATTTACAGGATAAGTTTAAATAACGTTATTCCTTCTTCTTTATATATGAAGATGCAACATCGTTTTTAGTAATGAGTTGGCAATATTTATGAAGAAGCGACATTGTTTTGAATTATAAGTCAACATTAATATTGAATATATGATGCCGTGGTGTTAATTAGGTGTTGGGACCAAATTGATTTTAATTTGAATCTTTAGTTTTGGTACAAATTTGACAAAAAAAATAAAATTTTATGTAAAGTTTAGGGACATAAAATACGTCTTTGTCGAATTTTCCTAACAATTAGAATGAAGAATATGTTTTACTTTCAAACAAGATTGATGCTGAGATCCAATAACGAGAGTTTCTGTTGTATAAATCCACAGATGGGAAAAATTGTGTAGCTAAGCATGTAATTGAAGTCATAGATCCAACAAACAACTTGATCACTTATAGGCTTATAGACGGAGATCTTCTAAATGACTACAAGAGCGTCAAAATAACATTTCAAGCTACTCCAAATGATAAAAAAAAGTTTGGTTCATGTGACTGTGGAATATGAGAAGCTAAAAGGTCATATTCCTGACCCTCATTCTTTGATAGATATGTTAGTTCAAGTGTGCAGAGACATTGATACTCATCTTACCTAGTAGCCGAGATGAAGAGTCCGATCCTCTGCTGTCCAAGTAGTATTGTCCGCTAATCGTGGTTAATTGAATATCATGATCGGACAATAGCAGAAGATCCAGTCTCCTGATCGATGAGATCTTAATGTTATGTGTGCCTTTTTGTTAAGTAATAAACTTTAAGAATAAGAAAAAAGGTTGACTTAGAAGTTGTTTGTAATATTCAGTTGTCTCTTCCTATGTTATATTATTTGCCATGTATTTGAGATCAAAATATGGTTAAGTTGTTTGTGTGAAATCTAATTCTGTGATTCTTATATATAAGCATGTCTCATTAATTATTTGGCTTCTTTATTTATCTCAATGGACAGAACTAATATATTATCAAAATAATTATAAACAGGGTAGTATAGCTGAAGATTGAAATTGTGGATATTTTGTTTTTCTTAAATAAAATCTTTCGAGTTAAAATTTTACGTATAAAAATATTATGTTAGAGAGCTCAATCTCCAAAATGAAGCTTCAGTCAGGAGAACCAAATTTTTGGATACTAGTGATTTTGATTTTATTTTTTAAAAAAGATAGTTATATATAGTGCATAAACTTTTGCTACTAGCTAAGCTAAGAATATATTTAAGAGTAAATTAATGATTTAGTATTTGAAAGATATATGTTCTTTCAAATTAATTTATAAAAGATAAAGATACTAGTGATTTTGATTTTATTTTTTAAAAAAGATAGTTATATATAGTGCATAAACTTTTGCTACTAGCTAAGCTAAGAATATATTTAAGAGTAAATTAATGATTTAGTATTTGAAAGATATATGTTCTTTCAAATTAATTTATAAAAGATAAAATATTTTAATTTGGTCTCTAAAAGATTAATTCTTAATTAGTTTGATCATGCTTTGATTAATATATATTGTTGATCATAGAAAGTTAACTGACAATATTATGATTGTTAAACTCTCGAGTTATATAACTCTAACGAGTTTACATTTGTACATAAGGAAAATGAGTTGACTCATGTCAAACTCATAAATATGTAAACTCATGTTTCGAGTTAACTCTTAAACTCTTACGAGTTTACATTTATAAATAGACAAAACGAGTAACTCGTGCTGAACTCACTAAACATGGTAAATTCGTGAAAAATATTATTTTTTGACACTCTTGATTTTTATTAAACTCACTCACCAAAGTCTTCTCTATTCAAAAAATAATTTTAAAAAAATTGTATATATTTCAATGTTCAAATTCAAAAGAAATATAAATATTTAAATATAAATCACTAGTATCTATAAATTATGAATAACAGTCTATAGATTGAAATTAAGAATTTGTATTCAATATTTATATATCAATTGTATTTGAATTTTTATTATTTAAAATTTTACTTTATTTATATTAATTATGATAGAAATATATATTTTAATAAGGTTAAATGCCCATTTTGGTCCTCTATGTTTCACACAAGTTTTAAATTGGTCCTTTATCTTTCAAAAGTTCTATATTGGTCCTTTATGTTTCCCAAAAGTTTTATATTTGTCCTTCAGGTTTCATTGAAGTTCTATATTGGTCCTTTATGTTTCATTGAAGTTCTATATTGATCCTTTATGTTTCATTGAAGTTCTATATTAGTCCTTTATGTTTCATTGAAGTTTTATATTAGTCCTTTATGTTTCATTAAAGTTTCATATTGGTCCTCTCAGCATGATTTTATTTTTGGCTTAAACGACGTCGTTTGAGTGTTTTTAGTGTATCTAAGGCCAGGTCAACTATCTAATACACGTAGGAGAGATTATGTGTCCATCTCGGCACGTCACATCAGCAGTTAACTTAAGAAATTGACGAAAGTGGACGGAAGGACCAATTTGAAACTTCTTGTAAACATAAAGGACCAATTTAAACTTTTTGAAACATAAAAGACCAATATGAAACTTCGTGCAAACATAAAGGACCAATTTAGAGTTTTGACCTTTTAATAACTACTTGTTGATTAGTTGAGTTTACTTTACGAGTTTACTTAAATTCTTGAATTTGACAACCTTAGCATGGAAAACGGGTAAAAAAGGTAGGAATTGGATGGAAAAGATGAAAATGCCCTCACGCCCATTCAGCAAGCGAGATTTGAGCAAAAGCTGGATTGGGTCACCGAGAAGCATGGCCACACCTTATCATGACACCAACAAGAAGAAAGAAAAGGGGATTTGACAGATCTGAACCTAGCTTTGCTATAAATTTGGGTTAATTCAAATATTGCATTTGGGAGTTCAGTTTGGGAGTTTATATAGATCTGGGAAATATCAAATCTTGCAAAATAATAAGCAAAAATACCAGCATTGAACCTCAAAAAATTGGAGAGGGAATAACTATATCAGATATATAAACATACATCAACTCAGACGGTCGGTGGTGGAGCTAAGAGTTGAAACAACGTCTTCTGATGTGCGAGCTAGAGCTGAGAGTGAGTTGAGAGTAATGAGTGAGGTGAGAGCGAAGAGTAATGAAGTGGGTGGATGAGTAGGAGAGGCTGGTTTTGTTCTTTTACTATTGTTTGTGAAATTGTTTTTATTTATTTAATAGAAATAATAAAAAGATAAATAATTTTTTATTATTTAATAAGGGGCACATTTGTCTTTTTATCCTACAATCTTTATCAAACTTTTAATTCTATCTTTTCCAACTAAACACACTTTTTAATTCAAATAATTTAATTCAAATCCCATTTTATCAATTCCAATTCTAATTCTAACTCCAATTCCAATTCAAATTCCTTACAAAATTTGAACCAAAGATAGCCTTCAAAGGAAGAAGGCCATGAAGAGCAATTAGTTGGTAAGATTGAAGTTGATGTTCACATCAATGCGGCTTGATACTCTTTTTCTTGTTCTTTTCTTTTTTCTCTTTTGTCTAAGTTCTTTATTTTTAATTATTTATGATATATTATATGAAATTGATCAATTTATAATTTGTTCCGAATATGCATTATATTTAATTGTCTACTTTTTATAGTGCTCATTAGTAATATATATAATCCTAGAAGTTGAAATATATATTAGTCTTGGATATGGAGAACTTTAAATTTTTGGGCCAAGTATTCCACCTTTTGAGATGCCTACAATTCAGCCAAGGAATTATTCACTATATATACTTGACTGTGAGTACTTTAATCTAGACCAAAACATAGTTCAAATAAATATATTATATTATAGCGAGTCTCAAATATACAAAAAAACTAGTTTATTATGCCTCGCATTTAATTTACGATTTTGTGATTTGTTACTTTTGCACATATAAAGGGTATAACTTTTGGCACTCTCAACGTTTGAGTCTTCAGTCAAATATACTCATAATTTTTAATTTAATTACAATCAATTATGCTCCAAACGTTTTAATTTTCGGACAATTTTATACTTTTCACTAACATCGTTAGAATATATAATAATTATGGCTTATGTAGCGTGATATCATACAAAAACAAGTGGGTCAACATGCCCAAAATAGAGCCACTAAAGATAAAGGGCTTTGAGCCCAATTTAGACATAAAGAGATCGAAGAAGTATGATTACATACTTTTGGGTTTGAGAGCATCGATGACATTGATGAATTTCTCTCTATTCGAATGGAAACTACTTTTTTTTTTGTATATTTTTCTTCTATTGGAATTTGATATATGTTCATCCATCTTCATGCTTTTAATCTGTCCATTTTTCTCATTTAATTTTCTTGCTACTCTTTTTTCTCTGATATTTTGTTGCTCAATTTTGGGGTATAACATGATACATGACAAGAAATATGATTAGATCCATTTTTGCCACGTTATATTTTTTCTACTCTCCATGTCACACAGAAGAAAACTCTATAATTTATCCTAACCCTTAATCACTTAAATTTTACAGAGAATTACCTTAGTCGTTCCATTTTTGCCATTATTTTACTCTAAAATATGACGTTCCGACACATCTTCAACAACAAAAGAAATATCTCTGTGAAAACGAAGCTTTTGTTAAAAAGCATCACTAACTAGCAACAAGTGGTAGAGTTCATTTCAATCTTCAGTGTAAGTTTGTTGCTTATTCTCTGTTTTTGTTTCACCAAAAAACATAAAAAAGATGCATAGATTATTATTCATATTCATATCCCCAAATTAAGATGTATTATTATTATTATTATTATTATTATTATTATTATTATTATTATTATTATTATTATTATTATTATTATTATCAGAGAGATACTTCTTTTATTATTGAAGATGTATTGATTCGTTGAGTTTCAAAACAAAACGATAACAAAAATAACGTGATTCTATGGTAATCTTCTGCTTTGTATTCAGGGACATGGACGGTAGAAAAAAAGATAACATGGTAAAAAAGGATATAATCAAATTTTTTTGTCATGTGTCATGCCACATAAGTCACAATCATTATCTATTTTAATAGGGTTCGTGAACAGGTTAAGGGATTGCTTGAAAATTAGATCTGGTGCATTTTGTTTCCCTGCAATTCTTTAAAAATTGACATTTTTGTTTCATTTGTGAAATAATGATAAGACTCACACTAATAGGCTAATTAACTAATATATAATTTTAAAATAAATTATATATCAAAATAAAATATAAAAAATCTTATTTCTTAATCTTCTACACCTCTAAAAACACCAAAAAAATTAATTATTATTTATTAGACCTTCGCCCCACATTAGGGCGATGGTCCTAATAAGTGGGGCCTTGGTCCCTTGTTGGGGCCAAGGTCCCATACATACATATATAATAATAATAATAATGATAATAATAAAAATATAAAAAAAATTATTTAATATTTAAAATTGTATATTTTTTAATTAAATTTTTAAGATATAAGAATTTTATTAACAAATGATCTGAGGATATTTTTTAAAGGTTTTTCATTAGTAAAAAAGAATTTAGGATGTCTTTGTTTTTTTTTTTAATTTTAAGAAGTTTCAAAATTTAACAAAATTATTTATTTGTAAATGAGTACATAAAAATATAAACAATTATTATAATAAAAATTATGATAATTGCGAGAATTTACACTAATTAATACATAAAAATATAAACAATGATTAGTGTAAATTTTTGCAATTATTATAATTTTTATTATAATCGTTGTTTATATTTTTATGTACTCATTTACAAATAAATAATTTTATGTATACTTATTTCACAATTTTTATATGAACATATATAAACGTAATCCATGTAGAGCACATGCTAGTATCTATTAAAATTAAAAATTATATTCTTATATCATATTTATACTTTTAATTTAAAAAATATTTTAACTTTAAAAATAAATTTAACTTACAAAATTTATTAAAAAAAATATAGAGTTTCTATTATAAAGTTTATATATATTTTTCTTTTAATTTTCTTTAAATTGTCTCATTTAAAACTATCACGCTAAATTAAGCTACTCAAAATTAAAAAAAAAATACTAAAAACACCCTAGATTCTTTATTACTAATAAAAATCTTTAAAA
This sequence comes from Senna tora, assembly GCA_014851425.1. NCBI lineage: Eukaryota > Viridiplantae > Streptophyta > Magnoliopsida > Fabales > Fabaceae > Senna > Senna tora. The sequence continues at coordinate 32,964,939 of CM026265.1, read as the reverse complement.
AAAAATCCTCAAATAATTTGTAATAAAATTCTTATATCTTAAAAATTTAATTAAAAAAATACAATTTTCAAAAATTAAATAAATTCTTTTTATATTTATTATTATATAATATATATATATATAGGCCCCACTTGTCAGGACCTTGGGGCGAGGTCCAATAAATCATAATTATTTTATTTTTGGTGTTTTTGGAGGTGTAGTAGATTATGAAATAAGATTTTTTATATTTTATTTTGATATATAATTTATTTTAAAATTATATATATTAGTTAAATATCTTACACTAATAAAGATTCATTATGAATGAATATATTAGGGATCAAATTATTATTATTATTGACAAATAACATCAACAAATGATATTAATAATAATTTAGTCCCTAACCCATTTAAAATGATGCTACGATAGACCCCTATAGCTATCATAACCTCAATAATTCCTTTAATTTAACACATATCATGATCCATGAAAAGTGAAAGATTTGAGTGACTCCCTCCTAAAAAATAGGAGTATATATAATATCTATTAAGAAATTACATCAGTAAATTAAAATAGTCTAAAAGCAGTGAAAAATGAACAATTTCAGCTGACAATTAGAGAAATGATTAATTAGAAGTTATAACATTAATTTCGAATAAGATATTTATAAAAGCTATTAATTTATTTTAATATATTTAGAATATTTGCAAATAAAAGATATATTAACATATAAATACCAACTTTAATTAGGAATATAATTAAATAGAAGAGACTCATTTATCCTTAACTAAATTTTATTTGCACGGATCGCATGCAAATAAAAGATATATTAACATATAAATACCAACTTTAATTAGGAATATAATTAAATAGAAGAGACTCATCTATCCTTAACTAAATTTTATTTGCACGGATCGCATGCAAATAAAAGATATATTAACATATAAATACCAACTGTAAATTTTTAAGTCGGTTGTATGTACAAGTTGTATGAAAAAAATAAGGCAATATATAAAAAATTGAAAATGACAACTAGACATTAATTTATTGTTATAATAAATGAGCTCAACCAACTGACGTACCATATTAATAATCAATAATGTAATGTTGTTTCTCAAATTTTCCTATATAAAGGTTGTGGCCAAAGCCTTCTTAGTGCATCAAACAAGATTTGTAATATCTGCATTATATTATATTTATATATATTCCTTCAAAAAAAATGTCTCACTTGGGAAAGGTTGAAACTGATGTACACATTAATGCATCAGCTGAGAAGTTTCATGAACTTATGAGCAGCAAGACTCACCATATTGGGAATGTTTCTAGCGTTGTGAATAGTGTTGAGATGCATGAAGGTGACTGGGGAAAAGTGGGCTCTATTCTACTCTGGAATTATGCTCAGGGTAAAGCTTTAATTTTACGGGTCATTTGATTTATATAGTCGACTTTATTTAAAATAGAAACACTTTGATTATATTGTTGTTATTGTGTTTAGGTTATTGACCAAAATTGGCGTGTTTGGTTTGTGAAAATATTTGTGGTTTTAATTTTTTTTTAATATTTTTTTTAAGTTTTTAATATTTTTAAAATATGTTTGTTATGTAAAGTTAGAATTTTATTCATTTTCATATTCTAAGTCAAATAACTTAAATAACAATAAGCTTTTTTATTGTCTTTATGAGTTTGACTGTAATTAAATGATAAAGTAATTTACTTTCTTCTAAAATAATAGGTTAAATTACTCTTTTGGTCCTTAATATTTGCATGAAGTTTAATATTGGTCCTCAACTTTTCAAAAAGTTATTTTAGATCTTCAACGTTTTTTTTTTATCAAAATTGGTCCTCTAGCGTAATATCCGTCTGGTTTTGCCATTCATTTAAATGAACCAACAACAACAACAACAATCAAAGCCTTTTCCCACTAGGTGGGGTCGGCTATATGGATCAAGCGACGCTAACATGTTCTGTCTTTGCACATTTCTATGTATTTATGACTAGATCCCTCTTAATCGTTTCTCCTATTGTTTTCTTTGGTCTTCCCCTACCTCTAGTTATTAAGTTATCTTCCATTTGGTCAACTCTACGTACCGGAGCCTCTTCCGGCCGCCTTTGTACATGACCAAACCACCTAAGGCGTGTTTCGACTAATTTTTCGACAATAGGTGCTATCCCCACTTTCTCTCTAATATAATAATTCCTAATCCTATCCATTCTAGTGTGACCACTCATCCAGCGCAACATTCTCATTTATGCCACGTTGAATTTAATTGTGCTCATGCTGGCTTTTTATCGCCCAGCATTCAGTTCCATACAGTAAAGCTGGTCTTATCGCGGTGCGATAAAACTTCTCCTTAAGCTTAAGCGGTGCGTTCTTATCACAAATAACCCCTGATGCCTTCCTCCATTTCATCCATCCTGCTTGGATCCTATGGTTTACATCTTCCTCTATTTCTCCATTATTTTGTATTATCTTTCCCAAATACTTAAAACTTGTGACTTCTCGCATGGGGTGATCTCCAAGTTTCACCTCACTCCTAGAATCAGCGTCTATACTACTAAATTTACATTTCATATACTCCGTTTTGCTTCGACTTATGCGAAATCCATATGTCTCCAAAGCTTGTCTCCATCTCTCTAATTTTTCATTTACTTGTTCTTTGGAATCTCCAACCAAGACTATATCATCAGCAAAAAGCATACACCTTGGTACTGCCTCTTGTATATGTTCAGTGAGCACATCCAATACCAAATTGAAGAGGTAAAAGCTCAAAGCTAAACCTTGATGTAGTCTTATGGTTATAGGAAAATCCTTCGTAACACAACCTTGTGTTCTCACACAAGTCGTAACTCCACCGTACATGTCTTTGAATACTCGGATATAGGCTACTCGTACTCCTTTCTTTTCCAAAGCCTTCCATAATACTTCTCTCGGTACTCTATCATAGGTCTTTTCCAAATCAATAAAAACCATATATAGATCCTTATGAGACCTCTGGTATGTCTCCATCAATCTTCTTAATAGATATATTGCCTCTATGGTTGACCTCCCTGGCATGATCCCAAATTGATTCTCTGTAATTCGCGTCTCCACCCTCAGCCTCCGCTCGATAACATTCTCCCATAGCTTCATAGTATGGCTCATGAGTTTGATCCCCCTATAATTTGCACAATTTTGTATATCCCCCTTGTTCTTATACACTGGGATCAAAGTACTTTTCCTCCATTCATTCGGTATTTTCTTGGATCTCAATATCACATTAAAAAGCTTTGTTAACCAAATTACGCTTTTGCTTCCTAGGCTCTTCCACACCTCAATGGATATATTATCTGGTCCTACTGCTTTGCTATTATCCATTCTCTTCAATGCTTGTGCCACCTCGTGCTCTTATTCTCCGATAGAAACTATAATTGAGATCCTCTTCGTTAGTACTTAGCCCAAATTAAATAAAACTAAAGTTTATTTTGACTAAATCTAACAAATTGTGAATCCACTTTGTAGATGGGAAAGCTTGTGTGGCCAAAGCTATTCTTGAAGCCATAGACCCAGCAAAAAACTTGATCACATTCAAGGTAAAAGAAGGTGATTTACTTGATCACTACAAGAGCTTCAAAGCTACAATTCAAGTGAGTCCAAAGGAGAAGGGAAGTGTGGTTCATTGGACCTTTGAGTATGAGAAGCTTCATGGCCAAATTCCAAACCCTCACTCATTGATGCAGGTTGCAGCCACAATGAGCAGAGAAATGGATGCACATCTTTCAGTGGGAGAAGGCCATGAAGACCAATTAGTTGGTAAGATTGAAGTTGATGTTCACATCAATGCTTTTGCTGACAAATTTCATGAAATATTTAGCAGCAAGCCACATGAAGTGCCCAAAATTTCCCCTAATAATATCAAGAATACTATTGTGGAAGGAGAATGGGGCAAGGTGGGTTCTATTGTTGTTATTCATTATGTCCATGGTAAGGAAATATTCCCACTCATTCTTTTTTTTTTTACCTGCCTGCTTGGTTTTTGAGGTATTGCCTCGACTAATTCAGACTCGACCTGGTTATGGTGGGAGAGTCTCCCAATGAAAATAGATACATTCACAAAATCTTGAACCTGAAATTTTACTTAAGCTATACCAACTCATTATATATATGTAGATAGATAATTAATTAATTACCTTGTGATTAATTCAACATATATTTCAAAGTTTCTGGCATCTAATTACCAACTTAAATTCCTTATCTCAGTAAGGCAAATTCAACACATAACACTATGCCACTCATTCCATTTTATATATGTGTTAATAGATATAATTAATTCAACACACACACACACACACAAATATATATATATATATATATATATATATATATATATATATATAAAGTTGACATCTATATTTACCAACAATTAGATTCCTTATCTCAGTGAAACATCTTGTTTTGACATTTAGCTAATTTATTTTGGCAAAACTATTTTTTATGTCTCTAAATTTAACACTGATTTTCAATTTTGTCCATAAACTTTTTTAATAAAAAATTTTGTCTTAAAATTTATGAATTAATATCAATTTCATCACAACTCTTAATGGCGTCCAATTTATTAACAGTAAATGATGACATGGCGCTAATGACTTCATAATCGTCTATAATATCCAGGTTACACCAGACTGTTGTTTCTTTTTCTTAATATGAATTAGATGCGACACCATTTTGAGTACTAGCTAGTTAGCATTAATTAATATAAAAAGTGACTTATTTTGAGTGATAAATTAGCATTAATACTAAATATGTGATGTCATATCATTATTTGTCATGCTTGGGGACATAAAATGCTCTTTTCTCTAACTTTTCTAACAATAAGAATGAAAATGAAGAACATGTTTTACTATCTGGGATGCTGAATTGCTGATAAAAGAAAAAATACTAACGAATCTCTATTGTATAAATCCACAGAAGGGAAAAATTGTGTGGATAAGGATGTAATTGAAGCCATAGATCCAGCAAAGAACTTATTCACTTTAAGAGTTTTAGAAGGAGATCTTCTAAATGACTACAAGAGCGTCAAAGTAACATTTCAAGCTACTCCAAAGGATAAAGGAAGTTTGGTGCATGTGACCGTGGAATATGAGAAGCTAAAAGGTCACACTCCTGACCTTCATTCTATTGCAGATTTGGCAGTTGAAGTGAGCAAAGATATCGATGCTCACCTTACCCAGTAATAGTCGATATGGGATTCTTTGAATTGCAAATTTTATGAAATGCGTGCGTGAAGTGCGTTGCTTTTGCACATTAATTCATATCTGGATTAATGTATAAAACCGACTCACTTCAACACTTTGTTATAAAAATGTGCAGTTCAATACAGAGGATCCCATCTCGTATGGTTTTAAGATTTGGATTCTCTCAATTTCATAAAAAATTGATTGCCTTAATTTTCAGAAAATGAAATACACAATAATGTGCATATAGGACTCACTAAACTCTAGAATAAGTGTGAGTCTTATATACTCATTGTGTCTTTTGTCTTTGAAATTAGTACTTTCAGTTTTTTTAAAATAAATATATGCTGCATCCAAATCTTAATGTTGTGTGTACCTTTGATATTAAATAATAGACTTTAAAGAATAAAAAAAAAACAGCTTCACTTAGAAGTTGTCTGTGATATTCAGTTGTCTCTTCCTTTGTTAATTATATATGGCTAAGATGTATGTGCGAATAGGGTGTTCAGAACCGAACAAAACCGACGCACATGAACCAAATCAAACTGAATAAAACTGATCAATGTCTGGTTTGGTTCGGTTTGGTATGTTGAAAAATCGAACCAAATCGCATACACATACATGTATATATATGTACATATTCTGTTAAAATTCTTAAATAATAAAGTTTAAAATTTGTTTTTAGAAGGTTAGATTAAATTTTGTCAATCTAAAAATTTAATTTTATAACTAAGTTGATTGTATATTGTAAGTAAATGAAGTATTACTATACTTTTTTATTATTTATATTGAATAAAATTATATTTTTTATTAATAAACTTAAATATGTAAGTTTGATGACATAAAAGTCCTAAATCGTCAAACCGAACCGCTCAAAATCGCTCGTTTATGGTTTAGTTTGGTTTGACACTATTAACTTAAACCGATAGGTGCATTAAATTTTCACAAAAAACCGCCCAAATCCCCCGCGAACACCCTATTTGTGAAGGCTACTTCTTTGATTCTAATGTATAAGCATGTCTCTTTGAAAACGAAGCTTTCTCTAGCATTTAGGGTATAGAACTTTTGTTAAAAAAGCATCACTAACTAGCAACAAGTGGTAGAGTTCATTTCAATCTTCAGTGTAAGTTTGTTGCTTATTCTCTGTTTTTGTTTTCACCAAAAACAGAAAAAAGATGCATAGATTATTATTCATATTCATATCCAATCCATTTCATTTAGTTTAAGCTTTACTAAAATCAAACTGATAATTAATTACATATACGATTGAAGCAGCTTATGTATCAGAATCAGAACCACATTATTATTGTTCCCACGTTTGTCCTGTACTCTCCATCCACAAATTAAGATGTATTATTATTATTATTAGAGAGACACTTCTTCTATTATTGAAGATGTATTGATTCGCCGAGTTTCAAAATAAAACTATATATATAACAAAAATAGCGTGATTCTATGATAATCTTCTGCTTTGTATCGAGGGACATGGAGGGTAAAAAAAAAAAGATAACATGGCAAAAATGGATCTAATCAAACTTTGTTGTCATGTGTCATGCCACATATGTCACAAACATGATCTATTTTAACAGAGTTTATGAATAGGGTAAGAGATTGCTCGAAAATTGAATTCGGTGCATTTCGTTTTCCTGCAATTCTTTGAAAATGAACATTTTTGTTTCATTTGTAAAATAATGATAGGGACTCACGATAATAGGCTAATTAACTCATATATAATTTTAAAATAAATTATGTATCAAAATAAAATATAAAAAAATCTTATTTCCTAATCTATTTTATTTATTGGACCATTGGGGCGAAGGCCCCCTTACATTTACATACATACACACACACACACACATATATATATATATATAAAATATAATTATATATTATATAATAATAAATATAAAAAAATTATTTAGTTTTTAAAAATTGTATATTTTTTAATTAAAATTTTAAGATATAAGAATTTTATTAACAAATGATTTGAGGATATTTTTTAAAGGTTTTTTATTAGTAAAAACAATTTAGGGTGTCTTTGTTTTTTTTTAAAAAATTTTAAGAAGCTTAAAAATTTAATAAAATTATTTATTTGTAAATGAGTACATAAAAATAAAAATAAAAACAATGATTATAATAAAAATTAGGATATCTGTGATAATTTACACTAATTAATACATAAAAATATAAACAATGATTAGTGTAAATTCTCACAATTATCATAATTTTTATTTAATAATTGTTTATATTTTTATGTACTCATTTATAAATAAATAATTTTATGTATACATATATTATAATTCTTATATAAACATATTTAAACGTAACCCCTGCAGAGCACGGGTCGCAATCTAGTATCTATTAACATTAAAAATTATATTTTTATACCATATATATACTTTTAATTAAAAAAAATATTTTAACTTTAAAAATAAATTTAACTTAAAAAATTTATAAAAAAATATAGAGTGTCTATTATAAAATTCATATTTTTTTTTCTTTTAATTTTCTTTAAATTGTCTCATTTAGAACTATCACGCTAAATTAAACTTCTCAAAATTAAAAAAAAATACCAAAAACACTCTAAATTCTTTATTATTAATAAAAAATATTTAAAAAAATATCCTCAAATAATTTGATAATAAAATTCTTATATCTTAAAAATTTAATTAAAAATCATACAATTTTTAAAAGTTAAATAATTTTTTTATATTTATTATATATATATGGACCTCGATCTATCATATATATATATATAGATAGATAAATATATGTAAGGAGGGACGAAGGTCCACTTGTCACTTGTCAGGACCTTGGGACGAAGGTTCAATAAATCATAATTTTTTTTGGGTGTTTTTAGAGGTGTAGTAGATTATGAAATAAAATTTTTGATATTTTATTTTGATATATAATTTATTTTAAAATTATATATTAGTTAAATATCCCATACTAATACGGATTCATTATGAATATATATATTAGACATCAAATTATTATTATTATTATTGATCAATAACATCAACAAACGATATTAATAATAATTTGGTCCCTACTCCATTTAAAATGATGTTATTATAGACACCTACGCCTATCATAACCTCAATAATTCCTTTAATTTAACAGATACCATGATCCATGAAAAGTGAAAGATTTGACTAATTCCCTCCTAAAAAAAATAGGAGTATATATAATATCTATTAAAAAATTACATCAGTAAAATAGTCTAAAAGCTGCAGTGAAAAATGAACAATTTCAGCTGGCAATTAGAAAAATGATTAATTAGAACCATATTGATTAAGAAGTTTTTTTTTTTCTAGACCTGAGTATCCAACATTAAACACAATGATTAATCTCTTCGCTAAATTATAGGCATTTTAAAAGTGAGATAGTTGACTCAATAATTTAAAGTTACTCTATATATACTCAAAGTTATAGATTGATCCTTTGACACTTTGATAGATGGTAGTTACTTGTAAGCCTTTCCATATACAATAAGATTTTCAAATGAGAAACTTTTCAAATATGTCATATTAAGCTCAACACTTGAAAATCCAGCTTTTGATATATTATCTCCTGTGTCCCTAATGAGCTCACACCCATCTTTATACATTTTTTATAGAGGATTACAAAGTCTGATCTCTGGAAACGTCTGAGGATTCTTTTTTCTGGGAATCCATCACCATTCAAACACCAAAAAAAAAAACCAAAACTAATTAAATTAAGTTATAATTTTACTAATATTACAACATTAATTACATTTCAAAAGTGAATTAAGGGCACGTTTTTTACGCAGAAATAAAAAGGGAAAGGGAATGCGAATGTATTTGTTGTGTTTAGTAGTAAAAATTAAGAATAAAAATAGAATAGGAATGTATTAAAATTATCACTTTGCCCCTTATATATATATTAAAATAATAAAAAGAAAAAAGTTTTTGATTGTGTCAAATCAAAGGGTATAATAGAGATTTTATATTTTATTTATTTTTCTTTTTTTTTTTTTAATTTTAAATAAAGGAAAGAAAAAAAAAAAAAGTAAGTGAGGCTCCTTTAATCTTTTATTAACTCCTTTCCATTGATTCAATAAGCGAACGTGACCTAAAAGTTTCCATTATGCTTACACGCCTTTTTCAGCCACATGTTCCATGAATATATAAAATCCATTGGGTCGAACCACTTTCATTATTTCTACGGGTAAAGTATCTTTGCTGCCCTTAAATTTTGTTGCAATGTTTATTTCTGCCCCAAGTTTTTGTTTGTTCATGCTTACCCTCAAACTTTCAATTTTGTTCATGTCTGCCCTTTTTGCTAACACCGTTAACTTTATTGACAGAATTTGTTGACGTGGACGATGAATGTGTATTTTTTTGCCAAATCATTGTCCACCTCACATTTAACTTTTTACTTTTATTTAAAAAAATTAACTTAATCCAAATAAAAAAACATTTTAGGGTAAAAGTTTGGTTTTTTTATTTAGATTAGGTTAACTTTTTTAATAAAAGTAAAAAGTTAAATGTGAGGTGGAAAATGAGGGGGACAGTGAGGTGGCAAAAGAGATGCACATTCATTGTCCACGTCACCAAATTCTGTCAAGCAAGTTAACGGCATTAGCAAAAAGGGCAGGCATGAACAAAATTGAAAGTTCGGGGGTAGGCATGAACCAAAAAACAATTTGGGGACAAGAATGAACATTGCAGCAAAGTTTTGAGACAGCAAGAGTACTTTACCCTTATTTAAATTTAACTTTCTTGGATTAATATAATCATAATAATAATGCAATACATAATTAATTAAAGGAACATATATAAATGAGTGGCACTAGAGAAATTAAAGTTGAACCTCTTCTTCGTACGCTGAACAACAGTTCATGTGGATCGATCTGCCAAACTCAGTCCAACTCGTCGTATATTGACAATTTATAATCAACCCAAATTATAACGGTTCGGTTAATAAGTTTTATGTCTATGCTTATGACATTAATTTCGAATAATATATTTATAAAAGCTATTCATTTATTTTAATATATTTAGAATATTTGCAAATAAAAGATATATTAACATATAAATAACAAATTTAATCAAGAATATGATTGAATAGAAGAGACTTATCCATTCATAATTAAATTTCAAATATTCAAATTTTGATTTTAAATATAGAGTAACTGAAAATTTTAAGTCGGTTGTATGTACAAGTTGCACGAAGAAAATAAGACAATATATAAAAAAATTGAAAAAGACAACTAAACATTAATTTAATGTTATAATAAATGAGCTCAACCAACTGACGTAAAACACTAATAATCAATAATGTAATGTTGTTTCTCAAATTTTCCTATATAAAGGTTGTGGCCAAAGCCTTGTTAGTGCATCAAACAAGATTTGTAATATCTGCATTATATTATATATATATATATAGCTTCAAAAAATGTCTCACTTGGGAAAGGTTGAAACTGATGTACACATAAATGCTTCTGCTGAGAAGTTTCATGAACTTATGAGCAGCAAGCCTCACCATATTGGGAATGTTTCTAGCGTTGTGAATAGTGTTGAAATGGATCAAGGTGAATGGGGAAAAGTTGACTCTATTCTGCTATGGAATTATGTTCAGGGTAAGGCTTTAACTTTACAGATCATTTGATTCATATAATCGATTTCATTTAAAAGAAAAATTCTAATATTTTAAAGGCTTTAATTGTGTTTAGGTTATTGACCAAAATTGATGTGTTTGCTTCGTTAAAATATTTGTAGTTTTATTTTTTTTTCAAGTTTTTAATATTTTAAAGGCCAAATTACTCTTTTGATCTTCAACGTTTCAACGTTTCAAAACAAAACATTTAAATGAATCAAAATAACGTCGTTTTGCTGAGTTTGAGTGAGAAATGGTGTCATGTCATTTAAATATGACACGTGGGAGAGAGGGTGTGCCAGATAAGTCTTTAACGTCAGCATTTAATGACAAAATCAGACAGATATTACGTCAGAGGGCCAATTTTGACAAAAAAAAACGTTGAGGACTTAAAATAACTTTTTGAAATGTTGAGAATCAATATTAAACTTCGTGCAAACATTGAGGACTAAAAGAATAATTTAGCCTATTTTAAAAATATGTTTGTTATGTAAAGTTAAAATTTTATTCATTTTATATTCTAAGTCAAATAACTTAAATAACAATAAGTTTTTTCTTGTCTTTTTGAGTTTGGCTGTGTAATTAAATGATAATATCTATATGATAAAGTAATTTACTTTCTTAAAAAATAACAAAAATAACATTAATTATTTTTTGAAAATACTAAAAAAAGTCTTTTAGACGTTTTCAGTTTTCAGCTTACGTTTCAAAATGTTTTCAAAAAATATCTTTTATTAAATCGTACTGAATATATTTTTTATGGTATTTTTTGTTTTCAAGGAAAAGAAAAACACATAAAGCACTTCAAATTGGTCTCTTATGTTGTTATCAAGTTTCATATTGATCCTTTATATTTCGAAAGCTTTAAATTGGTCCTTTATGTTTGCAAGAAGTTCCAAATTGGTCCTTCCGTCCAATTTCGTTTAGTTCTGCCGTTAAGTGATGACGTGTTACACTATCTCTCCTACATGTACTGCTTAGTTGATGTGGCCTTAGTTAACAAAAAAACAGAGACTAAAATGAAATAAAATAATTTCTTACAAAACAAAAATATAATTTCTCCACTTTCCCATCTACTCCTCCTTCCTCATTGTGCTGCTGCTTGAGCCATCCATGGCTTCTTCCTCCTATGGTAATCTTATCCCAATCTAAGGTCCCTCCTCTCAATTCGAAAAAATATGGCTCTTCCACCACGCTAGAGTTTCTTCTTCATTTTCTTTATCATTCAAATTCCATTTTTCCTTTTTTTTTTCAAAATTCAATTTCTCTCCTTCAATTTTCAATCACACAATTTCTGGATTCGAGAACTAGAGGCCATACAATTTCTGGATTCGAGATGGTGGGGGATGCGACCTCGTGGTCGAGGGCGCTGGTGAAGATCTCTCCCTATATGTTCTCCGCCGTTGGCATCGCCGTCGCTATCGGCGTCTTTGTTCTCGACGCTTCCTGGTACGCTTTGATTTCCATTCGTAAATTTCATTTTTCTTCTTCTATTATCGAGTTATGATCAACTCGTATAATTGCATCGACTGGGCATCAATGGCGATGGAGAAGAAGATGAAGATGGAATAATGGGAAAATTATACTTTTGTTTCTTGAAAAATTATTTTATGTCATTTTAGTCCTTGATTTTAGATTAACTAAAGCCACGTCAGCTAAGTAGTACACGTAGGAGAGAAAGTATGACACCTCAGTAGGACACGTCATCACTTAAGGGGAAAACTAGACAGAATTTGATGAAAGGACCAATTTGGAACTTCTTGCAAACATAAAGGACCATTTTAAACTTTTTGAAACATAAAGGATCAATATGAAACTTGGTGACAAAATAAAGGACCAATTTGGAGTTTTGACCTATGATTAAAATTTTATTTCCATCTCGTGTCGTTTTCCTTTTTGATTTTTGTATTTGTCCCTTATTTTTACTAATTGAAGCAATTTCTTTCTTATCAGTACTCAATTTTTTTTGTCTATGATCGAGATATTCATTAGAGCGGGCTTGATGATTAATCCTTTGGATAATGCGGGGTCATTATTGAGAGCGACCCTCTTAACGGATTACACTCCATTTCCATCTAGGGATCAAACTCATGAGTCAATAATGGCAAAAGTACCTTTCTTGCCCCCAATGTTTGGGGCTCCTGTCACTTTCGCCCCTAACGTATTTTCACTGTAAATTGTATCCCTAACGGTTTGTGTTTCTCCTAATATCAGGTTTTTGGCTAACACCGTTAATTTTTAAACGGTTTTTGATGACATGACATCCTATATGGCCAACAATTCTGACTAGACTTAATTTTTTCCACATCAGCAGTCAATAGTACTGAGTTTTTGGGGTCCATTTTAATGATGCAATGAGTATTTTGGTGTACTGGATTTACTGATGTACTGAGTTTTTGGGGTATATTGTACCCCTAAAATATATTGCTGATGTGAAAAAATGAAGTCCAGTTAGAATTGTTGGCCATTATAGGATGTCACGTCATCAAAATCCGTCCAAAAATTGACGGTGTTAGCCAAAAGCATGACATTGGGAGAAATACAAAACATTAGGGGTACAATTGACATCGAAAAAATATTAAGGGCGAAAGTAACAGGACCCCCAAATGTTAGGGACAAGAAAAATACTTTTGCCATCAATAATTAAGAAAATACATAGCCCTTACTATTTATACCACACCAAGTTAATAATAGAACAAGCCAAAATATGAAAAGCTTAAATGAGTTCAAAATGCTATCTATTGAAACCCCAAAATTAGGAATGCCCAAATTTTTTTTTTCAGAAACATGGAAATTAACTTCAAAACAAATTGTTTTATAGCCTACTCTTCTCATTTAAATTTGTCAGTCAACTCAATTATGTTTAGCTAAGAATAATTTCATGTTATATATGACTTTGCACTTGGTTAAGTTAAAAACAATATTAGATTAAAAAAAAGGGCAAAATTAAAACTTCAATACAAAATGAATCAAATTAAATAAAACTAAAGTTTATTTTGACCAAATCTAACAATTATGAATCCACTCTGTAGATGGGAAAGCCTGTGTGGCCAAAGTTGTTATTGAAGCCATAGACCCAGCAAAAAAGTTGATCACTTTGAAGGTAAAAGAAGGTGATATACTTGAACACTACAAGAGCTTCAAAGCTACAATTCAAGCGAGTCCAAAGGAGAAGGGAAGTGTGGTTCATTGGACCTTTGAGTATGAGAAGCTTCATGCCCAAATTCCAAACCCTCACTCATTGATGCAGCTTGCAGCCATCACCAGCAGAGAAATGGATGCACATCTTACAGAGGGAGAAGGCCATGAAGAGCAGTTAGTTGGTAAGATTGAAGTTGATGTTCACATCAATGCTTCTGCTGAGAAGTTTCATGAAATATTTAGCAGCAAGCCACATGAAGTGCCCAACATTTCCCCTAATAATGTCAAGAACACTATTGTGGAAGGAGAATGGGGCAAGGAGGGTTCTATTTTTGTTGTTCATTATGTCCATGGTAAGGAAATTCTCCCACTCATTCTTTTATATCTAGAGGTAAAACTTGTTTTTGGTCTCAAAATTGTTGGTCAAACTACTATTTAGTCCCTCCCGTAAAACATCTTGTTTTGACATGTAACTAAATTTTTTGGCAAAACTATTTTTTATGTCTCCAAATTTAACAATAATTTTAAATTTTGTCCGTAAACTTTTTTAAATACCAATTTTGTCTTAAAAGTTATGAATTGATATTAGTTTCGTTACAAAGGTATTAAGTATTGGGTATTAGGTACTCTGGCAAAAACTAATTGGACGGTATTAGGTATTGGACGACGAAAATGATTGTTATTCAAAACTTTTGGGACAAGATTAACGGCAAAAATCGTTTAGGGATGAAATTGAAAGGTGTAAAGTTTGAGGATATAAAATGTGCTTTCCTCTGATTTTTCTAACAATAATAATGAAAATGAAGAATGTGTTTTACTTTCTGAAATTAACGACTAACGAGCGAGTTTCTGTTGTATAAATCCACAGAAGGGAAAAACTGTGTAAGTAAGGATGTAATCGAAGCCATAGATCCAGCAAAGAACTTGATCACTTTAAGAGTCTTAGAAGGAGATATTCTAAATGACTACAAGAGCATCAAAGTAACATTTCAAGCTACTCCAAAGGATCAAGGAAGTTTGGTCCATGTGACTGTGGAATATGAAAAGCTAAAAGGTCATATTCCTGACCCTCATTCTCTGGCAGATTTGGGAGTTGAAGTGGCCAAAGACATTGATGCTCATCTTACCCAGTAGCCGAGATGAGAGGATTCGGTCTCTTGAGAAGAGACCTTCTGAATTACAAATTTTGTGAAGTGCGTGCGTAAAGTGTATTGTTTTTGCACATTAATTTGTATGCGAGTTAATGCGTAAAATCAATGCACTTCAACGCTTTACAAAATACAGACTTCAAAGGATCCGTTCTCGTATAATAGCCTTACTTAAAACTTAAAAGACTATGTTTGGCTCTTAGTTCATAAGATGTCAGTGTCATTTTAAGATTTGAATTCTCTAAGTTTCTTAAAAAGTTGATTTCCTTAATCTCAAAAAATTAAACGTAACTCTACACTATGTGTGTGTCTTATAAATATAGAGTCATTGTGTCTCTCTCTTTAAAATTAAGTCTTATATGTATATATATAATGTTTTTTTTTTGTCAAAATATATATAATGTTATTTGTGCCTTTTTATAAGTAATAAACTTTAAGAATAAAAAAAAAACAGCTTCGCTTAGAAGTTGTTTGCAATATATTCATTTGTCTCCTAGCTTCCGCCTATGTTATATTATCTGCCATGTATGTGACATAATATATGATTAAATTAAAACTCATTAAATTTTACATAGCTAGTATGGGTGAAGAAAGTATAAAAATTAAATTTTGCATGATTAATTATTAAAGAAAAAGAGTATAAATAAAATTTATTATTAGAGGAATTTCATAGTACACACATAAAGAACATCAGCTTACCCTATTTTTATCGACCAAAATAATATTTTTGTCAAAAAAAAAATTATGAAGGGGAAGAATATGTACATACGCCAGAAACAACACCTTATACCTTTTAAAAAAACATGTACAAAATAATAGTTTTTTTGTCAACTATTTTAAAATATTATTTTGTAATTAAAATAGTTTTTGAAAATAGGGTTTTTTTAAAAGGTGCTGTTTTTGTCCTAATTTAGTTCTTTCTATAAAAATAGTTTTTAATAATATTTTTAAAAATTATGAAGGGGGAAGAATATGACCTGGCGAGGAAAAATACAATATGCCATCTATCCATATGTCACTGATCGTTTACTAAATTGACAAAAAAGTTAAAAATGACTAAATTGGGACAAAAAACTATCTTTCAAGATTAAATTAGGTATTTGCATATTTTAGGAATTAAATTAGAACAATTTTAATCTTTTAGGAACCAACTTGATGATTTATATCCTGATCCAACGCTATTTGAAGGCTTCTTACCAACAGCAACCATGAAAGCTTGATTTTGTCTTTTTGTCTAAATTGAAATTTATTATGCATGGATTATAGATTAATTTTTTAGTTCATGATAAAGATAGTCTCTAAATCATTGGTGGTAGATTTTGATTTGTATGAATTTTTTATTTTTATTTTTGTGCATCTAGATTTCTCTTTAAAAATTTACAATTTCTCAAATTTAAATAAAAAAAATAAAAAGATTATTAAAAAAAGGCTAACATAATAATGCCCTCATACAGCTAAATAATCGAATAATAAGAAGAATGGAAAGAATTAAAAAATAATGAATGAATCGAAATATATGACTGGGGTACGTTTGTTAACGACCTCAAATAGTAAAATTATGATATTTTACGATTCTTAAAAATACTTTATATCATATTTTATAGGCTAAATTACTCTTTTGGTCCTTAACGTTGCACGAAGTTTAATATTGGTCCACACCGTTTCAAAAAGTTATTTTAGGTCCTCAACTTTTTTTTTGTCAAAATTGGTCCTCCAGCGTAACTCCGTATGATTTTTTTGTTAAATGTTGACGTGGAAGGCTTATATGACACACTCTCTCTCCTACGAGTCATATTGGATGATATGACACCCAATTTCACTCCAACTTAGCAAAACGACGCTGTTTTGAATCACTTCTCTCTCACTCCAATTAACTCAGCAAAAAGGCGTCGTTTTGCTGAGTTGGAGTGAGAGAGAGTGTCATATCATCCAGATATAACACGTAGGAGAGAGGGTGCATGTGCCACATAAGCCTTCTACGTCAGCATTTAACAAAAAAAATCATACAGAGTTACGCTCGAGGACCAATTTTGACAAAAGAAAACGTTGAGGACCAATATTAAACTTCGTGCAAACGTTGAGGATCAAAAGAGTAATTTGACCTATTTTATACATACCAAATACACTTTTTATCATATTTTTTCTCTCCCGTCACTTTTCTCACTTCTCTCTCGTCACTTTTCTCACTTTTCTTTATCAAATCTTTCTATACAGACTCAACAGTATGAATCAGAGCGTAGATGTGTGTGTGTGATATTAATGCTAGGCATTGCATTAATAACTTCTTGACATCCTTTAGAACGGATTCAGTACTTGGCTTTTTTATGCATTAGTACGTTAAGTCTATTTTTTTTTTCATAATTTTCTTCATTTTTTTTAATTTAAACTTAAAAAATTATAAACTTACTCTAAAGAATAAGAGATATAGACTTCTAACTGGTAAATCTGCAGCCACAACCCACATATGTCATGCGCCAAATTATGTAACTTGAAAAATAATATCCGTCAATTGATACCAAAATTCTATACAATAGATATAAATAAAAGGAAAATAAATTCTGAGGATTCAATATGCCAATTGTCTCTGCTGGTTAAGTTTGTTTGCCATAGATCTATATATATATATATATAACATAAAGTATATGATTCAGTACCCTTTATCAATTGTCTCTGCTGGTTAATTCTGAGGCAATAGATTTGTTAATTCTGTTCAGTACCCTTTATCAAAAAAATAATTCTGTTCAGTACCCCAATGACCCTATCAAGCTGCAGGTCATGGCAATTAAACAAGCTCTGCAGCTGGCTCTTAAGTTCGCAAGTGAACATGTGATCATGGAAGGAGATGCAAGACTAGCTATGGACATGTTACAAATGCTAGTGTCAAAAACCGGCCGGGTCGGCCCGGTCTGTTTATTAGGCGGGTTTGAGAAGTGATATCTAAACCTGTCCGTATTGGTTCGCGGGTCACTTTTTATATTTTTTTTTAAAAATTAATTATAAAATTATATATTTACTTAAAAATTAGTATTTTTCGTTTAAATTAATATTTTATTAATTTTAATTATTATTTATCCACGTTATTAGAATAAAATTATTATTTAACACATAAAATTACATAAAACATATATAATTATACATATTTTAAACAAATGAATATTAATTTTTATTTTTTTTTAAAATTTTTAACGGGTTGGCCCGCAGATTAAACGAGCCAACCCGTTTAGACCTATTTTTTGAATACCTAAACCCGTCTATTTAGTGGGCGGACCGGGCTAACCCGTGGGCTCAAACCCATTTTGACAATACTAGTTACAAACCCCTTGTAACCAATCTTCATCACTGAATGCACTGTGCAAGGACCTTAGTTCAAAGGAACATTGTATGTACTGATTCAGTCCCATTTTTCCTGTTTGAGAATTATTTTGTTGATTGATAAAGCTCTCTAGGTATCCCTCTGGTTTTTTTAAAAAATTACAAATATTTGAATGGAGGGTTTAGGATAGAAGGGGAGGGAAGGGGAGGGTTAAAATAGGTTGATAGTGTATTTGGAAGTTTTTTTAAGTATGGAGGGGGAAGGAAGGGAAGGGTCTCTCAAATCCTTCTTGATCCTCCAAAAGTCTCATTTCGTAGGCTATGTTTGGATGGAGGGTTTAGGATGGAAGGAGAGCGGAGGATAAAAAAATATTAAAAGTATGTTTGGATGATTTCTTTAATACGGAGAGGGATGGAAGGGGAAGGTATCTCAAATCATCATTGACCTTCCAAAAACCTCATTTTCTAGACCCCTCGATTTGGGGGGTTTAAAATGAAAGGGTGTGGCTCATTCCATTCCTTCTATCCAATTCCTCGTTAAAACTCTCAAACAACATTTCTATCCATACCAC
Organism: Senna tora; assembly: GCA_014851425.1. Classification (NCBI taxonomy): domain Eukaryota; kingdom Viridiplantae; phylum Streptophyta; class Magnoliopsida; order Fabales; family Fabaceae; genus Senna; species Senna tora. The sequence continues at coordinate 32,945,953 of CM026265.1, read as the reverse complement.
TCCATTCCGCTCCTCACCTCGATCTCCATCCCTTTCCATTACGCTTATTGTGAGAGATCTTGGGGCTTGTTTTTTGTTTTAATTTTTTTTGGCTAAAGGTCTATTTTGGTCCTCAATATTTACATGAAGTTTAATGTTGGTCCTCAATGTTTCAAAAGTTTAATGTTGGTCCTCAAAGTTTTTATTTTTGGTCGATTTTGGTCCTCGAGCGTAACACTGTTAACTTTTTGCCGTTAAATGATGACGTGGCATGTTTATATGGCACACCTTGTCTCCTACATGTCATATTTTTTAATGACGTGACATGACACATCACTGCCATGTCACCCCAGATTACCACATCATCATCTTCTCTCCTTCATCAGAATCATTATCATCATCATCTGAGGTGACGTGGCAGTGATGTGTCATGCCACGTCATTAAAATATGACATGTAGGAGAGAGGGTGTACCATATAAGCATGCTACGTCAGCATTTAACGGCAAAAAGTTAACGGTGTTACACTCGTGGACCAAAATCGACCAAAAATAAAAACTTTGAGGACCAACATTAAACTTTTGAAACATTGAGGACCAACATTAAACTTCATGCAAACATTGAGGACCAAAATAGTACTTTAGTCATTTTTTTTAAAAAAAAAACAAAAGAATAAAAATATCTGTTTGCTATTTTGTTTTCACATTTAAAAAAAAACAAACATTTGTGTTTTAAAAATTAAAAAATTAGAACAACAAAAAGATGTTTTGGGCTCATTTGACCATAGTCATTGGACCCGGACCGGTCACTGACCCGGTGAAAGGCTCGGATCACTGGTCCAACCGGTTGGCCCGGTAAAATGTGTGTGTGTGTGTGTGTGTATATATATTGAAATATATTAATGCATAAGTTCATACTTGAAATTTTTAAAAAAAACAACAATCGTATTTTATGATTAGTCAAATCCATTCAAGCAACCAAATACATTCATACTTGAGATTGTAACAAAACTAAATAGCCACACTTCACACTAATACATAGAAATTAAACCAGACAATTATCATAATTTATAAATAAGTTTTTGTCTTTAGTTGATTAAAAGGGATACCAAAAGTATTAACTAATGATCTATGGTCTTCAACTAGTGGTCTATCGGCTTCAATGTCATTATACTCTTCTTCCTCCTCCTCCTCATCAACTAGCTTATCCAAATTTAGTTATGTAATAAATAAATAATATTAGGATTACGCTAAATACATATTATTGTATCTTTTGAATTAAGAATTCTAACTTGAAAAATTTATTATTAATTAAAAGGATCATAAAATAGGTATTACATTCATTCACATTGCAATAATGCAGTTGATACAAATATCTCAGTATCCCAATATACTTGGGTCTCTAAAAAATTCTGCAATTTGCTTAAGCGGCACATGGATCAATTTATGAGTATCAGCATCCCTAATAACACTACTTTCTCTGTCCAAATCCCTGTTAATAAGGCTCCCCATAAATCCCTTTGTGTTTACCATATAATACATGAATTGACCCTAAACTTGAGCGACTGTATTTGAGGCACAAAAAATGTTTTTAAAAAAAAAAAAATTTGCACCGGGTCCCGGGTCACTACCGGGTCAATGTAATTCAGGTCCTTTGAAGTGACCCGGATCGATTTTGGCTCCTGGTTAGCGGTCCACCGGTCCGACCGTCCGGGTCGGTCCGAGTTTCAATACTAAGCATTTGACAACTGTTTTATGTTTTTTAAAAACATTTTAAGAATTAATTATTGTATTTTTTTTATGAAAAGGATTAATTATTGTAAACACAATTCTAAGAATTATTTTTAAAAACAAGTTTTTGTAGAACAAAAATAAAAGAATTTTTTAATTGATTTTTTAAAAAATAGTTTTGAAAATAAAAAAAAATAATCAAAGTTTTTTCTACTAGTTTTGAAAATAAAAGAACAAAAAATTTTGTTTAATATAAAAGAGAGAATTCCAATTTGGTCTCTGAAGGATATAAACTGTTCCAATTTCGTCCCTAAAAGATGCTTTTTTTTTATCCCAATTTGGTCCTTTTAATTTTTTTGTCAGTATATTTGTGACTTTTTTAAGGACAAAAAAGATAAGATTGAGACAAAAAAGCATCTTTAAGGAACTAAATTCTACATTTTCATCATTTAAAAACTAAATTAGAACAATTTGTATCTTTGAAGGACCAAATTAATAATTTTCTCATAAAACTATTCTGAAATCAAGTTTTGGAAGCAAGAAAATAATAAAATCCATGAATCGATGACCCCCTTCCTCTGTTCTGAAGCTAAGTTTTGTTTGATGTGCAGCTGTGGCGGCCACATCATACCTCGTCTTCACAATAAAATCATCTCCTACGTCGACGGCGACACTTGCATCGTCATTGTTAACAGTGTTACGTTAGTAGTTAAACGTCACGTCACTCAGTTATCTAACGGGTAACGTCCAGGGGACTAAATAGTTGACATTGTTGTAAATTTGGAGACTAGACTAAATTGTAGTTTGATCAACAATTCAAAGACTAAAAAGTAATTTATCTCTGTTTTTACTACATTACATGTATTTAATTATAGCTTATGACATTAATTTCGAATAATATAGTGATCAAAGCTATTTTTACTTTAATATATTTAAAATATTTGCAAATAAAAGATATATTAACATAAATATCTTGATTTTAAATATGGAATAACTTTAAATTTTTAAGTCTGTTGTTTCACTCGAATAAAAGTTTAATAGTACGATAATACTAAATTTTAGTAGATCTTTTCAATTATATAATAATATTTATTAATAAATACTCGTATTAATAAAGACATACCTTAATCCCTCAAAAAAAAAATAAAGACATACCTTAAATAATAGAAATTTCCTAATACTAGTGAACATCTAAACGTCTCACTCTCAGCCATGGAAGTATGTACAATACAAGTTGCACAAAGAAGATAAGACAATATGTAAAAAAATAGAAAAGGACAACTAAATATTAATTTAATGTTATAATAAATGAGCTCAACCAACTGACGTGCAATATCAATAATGTAATATTGTTTGTCAAATTTTGCTATATAAAGGTTGTGGCCAAAGCCTTGTTGGTGCATCAAATAAGCTTTTGCAACATCTGCATTATATATCCATTCAAAAAATGTGTCATTTCGGAAAGGTTGAAACTGATGTACACATCAATGCTTCAGCTGAGAAGTTTCATGAACTTTACAGCAGCAGGCCTCACCATATTGGGAATGTTTCTAGCGTTATAGACAGTGTTGAAATGCATCAAGGTGAATGGGGTAAAGTGGGATCTATTCTAGTCTGGAATTTTGTTCAAGGTAAGCCTCTAATTTTAATCATAGAAATATGTATAAACATGATATGCTAAGTCATTTAATTTGTATAGTCGACTTCATTTAAAAGAAAAACACTTTGATTATATTGTTGTTATATTGTATTTAGGGTATTGGCCAAAATTGGTGTGTTCGGTTTGTGAAAATATTTGTAGTTATTTCATTAGGTCAAAATTTCAAATTGGTCCTTTATGTTTTCACGAAGTTTTATATTGGTCCTTTATGTTTCAAAAAGTCTAAATTGGTCCTTTATGTTTGCAAGAAGTTCCAAATTGGTCATTCCGTCCACTTCTGTCAATTTTTTAAGTTAAGTGCTGACGTGGTGTGCTGACGTGTCCATCTAAGCTGGCGTGTCATGTCACGTCAACGCCATGTCATTGCCACATCATCACATATGAAATTGGATGATGACATGGCGATGACGTGGCGCTTATGTGGCAATGACGTGGCATGACACATCAGTTTCAATTGACACATAGGAGAGATGGTGTGTCCATGTCAGCACGCCACGTCAGCACTTAACTTAAAAAATAAATGGATTTGGACGGAAGGACCAATTTGGAACTTCTTGCAAACATAAAGGACCAATTTAGACTTTTTGAAACATAAAGGACCAATATAAAACTTCGTGCAAACATAAATGACCAATTTGGAATTTTGATCATTTTACTTTTCATATATTTTCAAGTTCTTGATATTTTTGAAATATGTTTGTTATGTAAAGTTAAAATTTTATTCATTTCTATATTCTAAGTCAAATAACTTAAATAACAGTAAGTTTTTTTTTATTTTCTTTTTGAGTTTGACCGTAATTAAATGATTATATATATATATGATAAAGTAATTTACTTTCTTAAAAAATAACATTAATTATTTTTTAAAAATACTAGAAAAGTCTTTTAGACGTTTTCTGCTTTCAGCCTACGTTTTAAAATGTTTTTTTAAAAAATACTTTTTATTAAATTGTATCAAATACACTTTTGAACGTATTTTTTTGTTTTCAATGGGAATAAAAATAGATCAAAGTAAACGTGCCTAACAATGATTAAAATTTGAAGGTCAAAAGCTAATTTTAGTCTTTTATCTTGTCGCTAAGTTTTATATTGGTCCTTTTTGTTTTAAAAGTTTTAAATTGGTCCTTTATATTTTTCAGAAGTTTCAAATTAATCCTTCCGTCTAATTTTGCAATTAAGTGACGACGTGTCCTACTGAAGTGTAACACTATCTCTCCTACATGTACTGCTAGACTGACATGGCTTGAGTTACCCTAAAACCAAAGACTAAAATAAAATAAAATAATTTTTCACAAATAAAAAATATAATTTTCTCACTTTCCCATCTTCTTCCTCCTCCTCCTCATTATTTTCTGCAATCTTCACCGTTTTTAGCTTCTGAAGATTCAATTCAACCCACTTTTTTTCGATTCCCCACTAATTTATTTTCCAATACTACAAACTCAAAATAGAGATTCAACAAGAAGAAGAATAAGAAGAAGGAGCACCCTCAAGAAGATACTCCTCTTTCAACTCCTAAACACATCGAATTAAGACTCCAGAAAAAAGAAATCGCGCGCTCCAGTCCTTCTACTGCTCCCATGACTCCAACCACATCGATTCCATTTTCGAAAACCCTAGCTCAATCGCCGTTGCTGACAAGCTGCGTCTTCTTGTTTCGGAATTCAGGTCTCTGCCGGAGCCGATGATCGAGTGAGGAGGCTATTGGATTTTGCAACGCTTCTGCCTCTATTAGAGGAATCAGATCGCGTGGTGGAGAATCATGTGAGAGGATGCATGACGCAGGTGTGTTTGATGGCGGAGATGGACGAGTTTGGGAGGATGAGATTCAAAGTGGATAGTGATTCGGAGATATCGAAGGGACTCTGTTGGTGCTTGGTGTGGATGTTGGACGGCGTGGAGGGGGAGGAGGTGATAGTCAAGAGGAAGAAGAAGAAGATGAGGAAAGTGGGGAAATTTATTTTTTATTTGTGAAAAATCATTTTGTTCATTTTAGTCTTTGGTTTTAGGGTAACTTACGCCACGTCACCAAGCAGTACACGTAGGAGAAATAGTGTTACACCTCAGCAGAACACGTCATCACTTAACGAAAAAACTAGACGGAATTGGATGGAAGGACCAATTTAAAACTTTTAAAACATAAAGGACCAATATGAAACTTGGTGACAACATAAGGGACCAAAATGGACTTTTGACCAAATTTTAATTCCATCTCTTACTTTTTGCTTTTTGATTTTGTATTTGTCCTTTATTTTTACTAATTGAAGCAATTTCTTTCTCTAGCCAAATAGATGAAGTCTTAACAATACTCTAATTTTTGTGTCTATGATCGAGATATTCATTAGAGCGGACCTGTTGACTAGTTCTTTGGGTACTGCGGGGTCATTATTGAGAGCGACCCTCTTAATAGATGACGCTCTATTTTCATCCTTCTAAGGATCGAACTTGAAAAACAATAATTAAATAAACACATACTCCTTAATCTTTGTGTCACACCATGTTAGTAATAGAACAAATCAAAATATGAAAAGCTTAAATGAGTTCAAAATGCTATCTACTGAAACCCCAAAATTAGGAATGCCCAAATTTTTTTGCAGAAACATGGAAATTAACTTCAAAGCAAATTGTTTTATAGCCTACTATCATTTAAATTTATCAGTCAACTCAATTATGTTTAGCTAAAAATAATTTCATGTTATATATGACTTTACACTTGGTCAAGTTAAAAACAATATCAAATTAAAAAAAGGGCAAAATTAAAACTTTAATTTATACAAAATGAATCAAATTAAATTAAATAAAATTAAAGTTTATTTTGACAAAATCCAACAAATTGTGAATCCACTTTGTAGATGGGAAAGCCTGTGTGGCCAAAGCTGTTATTGAAGCCATAGACCCAGCAAAAAAGTTGATCACATTCAAGGTGATAGAAGGTGATGTACTTGATCACTACAAGAGCTTCAAAGCTACAATTCAAGTGAGTCCAAAGGAGAAGGGAAGTGTGATTCATTGGACCTATGAATATGAGAAGCTTCATGGGGCAATTCCAAACCCTCACACATTGATGGAGATTGTAGCCACAATGAGCAGAGAAATTGATGCACATCTTACAGAGGGAGAAGGCCATGAAGAGCAATTGGTTGGTAAGATTGAAGTTGATGTTCACATCAATGTCTCTGCTGAGAAGTTTCATGAAATATTTAGCAGCAAGCCACATGAAGTGCCCAACATTTCCCCTAATAATATCAAGAACACTATTGTGGAAGGAGAATGGGGCAAGGAGGGTTCTATTTTTGTTGTTCATTATGTCCATGGTAAGGAAATTCTCCAATTTTTTCTTTTATATCTATATTAATTAATATGGTTATTGTCTTTTGGGTAAAGTATCATTGTTGCTCTCAAACTTTGCTGCAATGTTTATTCATGCCCCCAAACCTTTTTTTGGTTCATGCCTACCCCCAAACTTTCAATTTTGTTCATACCTGCCCTTTTTGCTCACACCGTTAACTTGTTTGAAGGAATTTATTGACATGGACGATGAATGTGCATCTCTTTTGCCACGTCATTGTCCACCTCACATTTAACTTTTTACTTTTATTAAAAAAAATTAACCTAATCCAAAAAAAAAACCAAACTTTTACCCTAAAATATTTTTTTATTTGGATTAGGTTGATTTTTTTAATAAAAGTAAAAAGGTAAATGTGAGGTGAACAATGACGTGGCAAAAGAAATACACATTCATCGTCCACATCAACAAATTCTGTCAAACAAGTTAACGGTGTTAGCAAAAAGGGTAGGCATGAACAAAATTGAAAGTTTAGGGGTAGGCATGAACCCAAAAATAATTTTGGGCAGGAATGAACATTGCAGCAAAGTTTGGGGACAGCAAGAGTACTTTACCCTTGTCTTTTTTGATGCCACACTTTTTTCGGTGTCACAAAACAGTTAATCACAAGGTAATTAATTATATCTAGAGGTAAAACTAATTTTTGGTCTCTAAATTGTTGGTCAAACTACTGTTTAGTCCCTCCCGTAAAACATCTTGTTTTGACATGTAACTAAATTTTTTGGCAAAACTTTTTTTTTATGTCTCCAAATTTAACAATAATCTTAAATTTTTTCCCTAAACTTTTTTAAATACCAATTTTGTCTTAAAATTTATAAATTGATATCAATTTCGTACAATGGTATTAAGTATTGGATATTAGGTATTCCGGCAAAAACTAATTGGACGGTATTAGGTATTGGACGACGAAAACGATTGTTATTCAAAACTTTTGGGACAAGATTAACTGCAAAAAATGTTTAGGGATGAAATTGAAATGTGTGAAGTTTGAGGATATAAAATGTGCTTTTCCCTAATTTTTCTAACAAAAATAATGAAAATGTAGAATGTGTTTACTTTCTACCATTAACGACTAACGAGCAAGTTTTTAATGTATAAATCCACAGAAGGGAAAAACTGTGTAAGTAAGGATGTAATCGAAGCCATAGATCCAGCAAAGAACTTGATCACTTTAAGAGTTTTAGAAGGAGATATTCTAAATGACTACAAGAGCATCAAAATGACATTTCAAGCTACTCCAAAGATAAAGGAAGTTTGGTCCATGTGACTGTGGAATATGAGAAGCTAAAAGGTCATATTCCTGATCCTCATTCTCTGGCAGATTTGGGAGTTGAAGTGGCCAAAGACATTGATACTCATCTTACCCAGTAGCCGAGATGAGAGGATTCGGTCTCTGGAAATGAGACTTTCTGAATTACAAGTTTTGTGAAGTGCGTGCGTAAAGTGTATTGTTTTTACACATTAATTTATATACGAGTTAATGTGTAAAATTAATGTACTTCAACGCTTTACAAAATGCATACTTCAAAGGATCCGTTCTCATATAATAGCCTTACTTAAAACTTAAAAGGCTATGTTTGACACTACTTATATGTTTGGCTCTTAGTTCATAAGATGTCAGTGTCGTTTTAAGATTTGAATTCTCTTAGTTTCTTAAAAAGTTGATTTCCTTAATTTCAAAAAATTAAACGTAACTCTACACTATATGTGTGTCTTATATGTATAGACTCATTGTGTCTCTCTCTCTAAAATTAAGTCTTATATGTATATATATATATATAATGTTATTTGTGCTTTTTGGTAAGTAATAAACTTTAAGAATAAAAAAAAACAGCTTCGCTTAGAAGTTGTTTGCAATATATTCATTTGTTTCTTAGCTTCCGCCTATTTTATATGATCTGCCATGTGTGTGACATAATATATGGTTACATTAAAACTCAGTAAATTTTACATAGCTAATTATGGATGGAGAGAATACGAAAATTTAATTTTACATGACTAATTATTAAAGAAAAAAGGCAAGCTCTGGTAGGGTTTGGTGAAAATGGTGTTTTTCCGGCGAGCCGTGACTGTTATCGCGTGAGCAACACAGACTTGTTTCTCTCCGGCTTTTCGAAAGGCGGAGATGGCTGATAACGTGGGGACAATGGGGGGTCGACATAAGGAGAGGGAAGTGGTAGTTTCCTTCGATGAAGAAGACGTTGATGTGGGGCTGAGGGAATGTGAGAATTGTCTCGTAGGTAGGATTGTTACTGTGAAAACAATCAATAAGCAGGCGATGGAATCAGCGTTGAGGAATATCTAGGGGGTGTCGAGTAGCTTTAAGGTGGAAGAGATTGCCGACCGCACATATCAATTCTTTTTCGGCAGTAGAATGGAAGTCGATAAGGTGCTGAAAGGAGGACCATGGATATTTTGAAACAGTTGGTTGTTAGTGCAACCATGGCAGAGGGATGCAGATAGCTTGGAACGAGGATTTGAGAAGGTGCGAGTGTGGGTGCAGTTGTGGGGTTTATCGCCGCACTGTAAGACGAAGGCGATGGCGAGAAAGTTAGCGGCAGTGCTGGGAGAAGTAATTGAATGTGGAGTGTACTTTGCACAGAATGATCAAACACGATTCCTGAGAGCACAAGTCAAAATGCCGATAGATCGATCGCTGCTGGATGGAGTTCTTGCTGCGGGTAAGACAGATGGAAGTGTGTGGGTTGACTTTAAATATGAAGAATGATGATGTGGAGGATGAGGTGGTGAAGGAAAAAGGAATGGGTGGTATGGTGATTCTCAAAGAGATTCAAAATACTATAAATGGGACATGTGCAGGAATAAATGACAAGGAAAATGTGGACCCAAAGACAATATGAGGCAAGTTGCGTAAATGGAAGAGAGAGGCACTAAAGAGGTTAGTGGGATGGTGGGGCCAAGTAAGAGAAAAAGAGAAAGTGGTACAGTAGGGGCAGCGCATCAAAATGAAGATGGAATAATGAAGAGGATGAAGGGAGTAACGGAAGGAGGGAAGGAGGGTGATGACGGATATGGCAATGAACTTATGGTCTGCCGATCACAATGAAAATCTTATCGTGGAACTGCCACGGGCTTGAGAACCAGCGGGCAGTTAGATCACTGAAGCTCCTACTGAGACAAAATAATCCGGATATAGTATTCTTGTGTGAAACAAAACAGTCGGTGGGCGAGGCGGAAAGATTAAAGGAAAGGCTAGAGTTTCAAAATTGCATTATTCAACCTTGTGAGGGAAGGAGAGGGGGGCTTATGTTAATGTGGAGGCGAGAAATCAAATTAAACTTGTGTTCTGTTTCTAATTACCATATCGATGTGCATGTAGAGGAGGACGGAGTGGAAATTAAAAATGGCGGTTTACATGGTTCTACGGGGAATCAGTTACGCATCTGCGATATCGTAGTTGGAACATGCTACGAACGTTAAAATCGATGTCTGATAAACCATGGATGATTCTGGGGGATTTTAATGAGATAATTAAATCGGAGGAGCAACAAGGAGAGAATGAGTGGCCGGAGAACCAAATGCAGTTAATTAGGGACGTAATGGATGATTGTGGGTTGATAGATATGTGCTATTATGGATTCCCGTTCACTTGGAGTAAAGGGAGTAGGAGGAACGTGAAGGAGAGACTTGATAGAGGGTTAGCGGAGGTGGGGTGGATGACATTATTCCCGGATGCACAAGTTGTTCATTTACAGAAATACTCCTCTGACCATCTTCCCATTCTGTGTAATCTTGAATGGTTCTGAGAAAACAGGAGTAGGGAGGGTAGGAAGAAGCGAGATTTTCGGTTTGAGCAAGTGTGGTGCAGGTTTGAGGAGTGCGAGGAATTGATAAGAGAACAGTGGAGGGAGGTAACGGTCACATCGAAAAGCGAGAAGGTTAAGTGTAAACTAAAAGCTATGCAGGAACATCTGACGGGTTGGAGTAGGGAGAAATTTGGCAGTTACAAACGTAGAATTGAATGGCTCCAGAAGGATATTGATGAAGCTTTTCGTGACCTTGAGTCCAATCAAGAAAGGATAAGGGGATTAGAGAAGGAATTAAATCGTGTCTTACGAGAGGAGGAGACGTATTGGATGCAACGCTCTCGGGTTAAATAGTTAGGGGAGGGTGATAGAAACACTGAATTCTTTCATGCAACTGCTACGCAGAGAGCAAGGAAAAACATGATTAATAAGTTTCGGAGGGAGGATGGAAGCTGGGCACTGGATCAGAGAGACTTAAAAGAGGTAGCTCAGAATTATTTTACCAATATTTTCACTTCGGCACACCCAGAGGAAATGGAAAGGGTGATCAATATGATTCCATGCAGAGTAACAGATGATATGAATTCTTCCCTCAGTAGACCATTCACTACAGAGGAGGTGAAAGATGCGGTTTTTCAGATGGGAGCGACGAAAGCACCAGGTATTGACGGATTCCCTACTCTCTTTTACCAAAAATATTGGGGCATTGAAGCAAGAGATGTAATAAATGCTACTCTGAGATTTTTAAATGATGGTATTTTTTATGATGAAATTAACAAAACTAGGATTGTGCTAATTCCTAAAAAGAAGAACCCGGAGGATCTAACCCAATTTAGACCAATTAGTCTATGTAATGTTCTTTACAAAATTATAGCCAAGACTCTTGCTAACAGGCTTAAAGGTATCTTACCTGATGTGATTTCTCTTAATCAAAGTGCCTTTGTATCGAATCGACAAATTGCTAACAATGTGTTAATAGCTTAAGAGCTTGTTCATGCTCTAAAAGGCAGGAGATCCGGGAAGGATAGCTTTATGGCAGTTAAATTGGATATGAGTAAGGCGTATGATAGAGTAGAGTGGGCTTTTCTGGAGAAGGCGATGTTGGGATTGGGTTTCCATGAAAATTGGGTGGAGAGTATTATGAAGTGTGTGACAACAGTAAATTTCCAGGTTCGAATTAATGGGGAAGACACTGAAAGCTTTACACCGGAAAGGGGACTTAAGCAGGGGGTTCCATTATCACCCTACTTGTTTTTAATATGTGCTGAAGGTTTAAGCTCATTGATTAAGTTTTGTGAGGATACTGGGTTACTTCACGGGGCCAAGGCCTCATTCCGAGGCCCTAGTATATCTCATTTATTTTTCGCGGATGATAGCTTAATCTTCCTTAAAGCAAATGATGTTGAATCACAGGTGTTGAAGGATATTTTGGTGCACTATGAGAAGGCCTCGGGTCAGAAAATTAATTTCGAAAAGTCATCAATTTATTTTAGTTCGAATTGCTCGCATGAATCCCGGGCCACGATCTTGAACAGATTGAATATACGAGTATAGGCTTTTAATGAAAAATATCTAGGCTTGCCTACGGTGATTGGTAGAAACAAGGGAAGTGCCTTTAAATCTATAAAAGAACGGCTTTGGAAGAGAATGCAGGGATGGAAGGAAAAATTATTGTCAAAGACAGGTAAAGAAATTTTAATTAAAGCAGTGGCTCAATCAATCCCAACATACTCTATGAGTTACTTTTTATTGCCACAGGGACTATATGTAACACAATTGATGGCCAAATTTTGGTGGGGTTCAACTGAGAATCAGTCAAAAATACATTGGCTTCGGTGGGATAAGTTGACGGTACCAAAGTGTGATGGAGGCATGGGGTTTAGAGATTTGTTAATATTTAACAAGTCCCTGTTAGCCAAGCAAGGATGGAGGATCCTGTGTAATGAGCACTCGCTAGTCCACAAAGTGTGAATGAGTTAAATTCCGCAGATCATCATCCGTCCTTGTTGCACTCAATTTGTTCTCAGATTAAGGATTTTTGTTCTTGTTTTGATTGTATTTATTTTGAATGGGTGCTTAGGAACTATAATAAGGCTGCTCATGTTTTAGTTGTTTTGTTAAAGTTACTCATTTTAACTTTTGGTAGGAGGATCATATTCCTCTTTTTCTTTCAGATGTATTGATTTTTGATTTGGATGAATGAAGTCTCCAGGTACCGCCTTGTTCTCTCAAAAAAAAAATTATTAAAGAAAAAAATATAAATAAAATATATTATTAGAGTAACTTTATAGCACACATAAAGAACTTTAGTTTAGTTTAGTTTTTTTTTTAAAAAAAAAAAACCCTATTTTTATCCACCAAAATAATATTTTTGCCAAAAGAAAAATTATGAAGGGGGAAGAATATGTACATACGCATACGCCAGAAACAGCACCTTTTACCTTTAAAAAAAACATGTACAAAATAATAGTTTTTTGTCAACTTTTTTAAAAATAGTATTTTAAAATATTATTTTGTAATTAAAATAGGTTTTGAAAATAGGGTTTTTCTTAAAGGTGCTGCTTTTGTCCCAATTTAATCCTTTTTAGGAATATGTCAACTTATAAAAATTATGAAGGGGAAGAATATGACATGGCGAGGTAAAATACGAAGGAATATGTCACCCGTTCATATGTTATTGATCGTTTATTAAACTGACGAAAAAACTAAAAATGACTAAATTAGAACAAAAAACTATATTTCAGGATTAAATAAGGTATTTGCATCTTTTAAGAATTAAATTAGAACAATTTCAATCTTTTAGGAACCAACTTGATGATTTACTCTTTTTTGTTTTTGATTTTGATGCAAAACAAATTATAGAGCAATGCAGTTGATTTATATCCTGATCCAACGCTATTTGCGAACAAGTGAACAACAACCATGAAAGTTTGATGTTTTGTCTCTGTCTAAATTGAGATTTATTATGAATGAATTATAGATTAATTTTTTAGTTTCTGATGTAGATAATCTCTAAACTATTGATGATAGATTTTGATTTATGTGAAATTTTTATTTTTAATTTTTTGTGTCAATATTTCTTTAAAAAAATTTATAATTTTTCAAATTAAAAAAAATTATTAAAAAAAAGGCTAACATAATAATGCACTCATACAGCTAAATAATCAAATAATAAGAAGAATGGAAAGTTCAGGCCAAAAAAAAAAAAGAATGGAAAGAATTAAGAAATGAATGAATGAATCGAAATATGAGTGGGGATAAGTTTGTTAAGGACCCCAAATAATAAAATTATGGTGTTTTATGATTCTCAAAAAAATTTTATATCATATTTTATACACACTAAACATATTTTTTATCTTTTTTTTCTCTCTTCACTTTTCTCTACAGTATTTTTTTTAATTCTACAGTACTTTCTTTATTGTACTTTACATCCGTACATTATACTAAGCATACCCTGAGTAATGCTAAATGGAATTAACGTGATAAGTGATAACCCTCTTTCAACTAGAAATTGGATCTAATAAAATATAAAAAGTGTAAAGTGTATAAAGTGAGATGCAGATCATTAAATAAAAAGAAACAACCCAGCAACAGTACGCGCCAAGCAACTGATGAGCATCAAGGCACATACTCATTCATCGACTTGGGCCTTCTACGCAGCCCATTACGGCCCACTTCCTCTTCAGCTGCTATATCAGGTTCTTCGGCCCTGTTGACTTGAGACCTATTTTGGGTTCTGTGTAATGCATAAAAGAGCCAAACACTGAATTCGTTCTCCTCTTAAACCAATAACAAATTTCTGCAAGCAGAAGGTGCAGAACAACTTCAAAGCATCCCTTCGGGATCCCCATGACTTTAAATAAATTTAAAATTTTAATTAATTTTTTTAAAAAATATATTAAAAAATAAAAAGTGTCGACAGGCTAGCCTGTTTAGCCCGCGGGCCAATGCGAACAGGTTTGGACATCACTTTTTAAGCCAGTCTAATAAAAGGCCGTCCGACTTATGACGGACTGGTGCGGGCCGAGCTGGCCCGTTGTGATAGTGCTACGCTTAATGCAGAGCATATTAATTGTGGATTGACATGTTTTGATTTGTATTTAAACACTCTCATAAAACTAATGGACTCAATAAATTATTCCCAATTAAAATATAGAATATCAAATACAATGTACATATATTTACAGGTGGTTGATTGGAGTAATAGGTACTCCATTCTCTTTAAATAAGGTCTTGAGTTTGAAACTTGCGTATAGAAAATTCTCTGTTGGGAAAACTCTATCCCCGTTATGGAATCTCAACTAGCTTAAACATGATTGCATCCAATAAAAAGATACATGCGGAAAACGAAAAAAATACAATGTACATATTAAAAACATTTAAAACATATGTTTTATATCACAAAAGTAAATATGTAAGTGATGATACTACATAAAATATTTTAGCATATTGTAATTTGAACTATTTAAATACTAAAATATAACTTATGCAATTCATAATCATTGTGTTATTATTATAATTTATATAATTAAGTGAACTATAAAAACAAACCTATACGCATGCATAGCCTGGTCATAATCTACTTATATATATATATATATATATATGTGGAAAAAACTTAGTCCATTTCTTTATTTTCATTTCATCAAGTTCCCCAATATAAATATGACACATGGCAAAAAGTGTTTAAATGACCAATCACAATAGAGAGAGAGTATAGAAGACCACCTTTTATATGACCAATCATAGAAGAAAGAGAGTGTAAATACAATATATGATTGATAGAACTTGATGAAATAGATATAGAAAAACGGACCTAAGTTTTTTCCTATATATATGTATATGTTTGTATATATCATATATGTATGTATGTCGTGGTGCATGGTGGTCCTCAAAAAATTCATGGTGTAATCCATTGATTTACATATTAGTTATATTCCATTTTCATGTATGTATATTTAAATTTTAAAGAAACTCCATTATAATTTAGATTTTTTCGCTTAAAATTTTGGTTAATCTACGATTTAATTTTTGAAGAATTACCATGCATTATCAATTATTTAATTCTTAAAAGGTTAGTCGTTATCTTTCAAATGATTTGACTATTAATTAAATATTAATATGACACCGTTGAATATAACATTTTGCTCTTAAATTAAATTGTCATATCATCTTAAAATAATAATTAAAAAAAATAAGAAAACACATAATATAAAAATGTTTACTTGCTCAAACTTAAATTTACTGATTTATGCCCAAAATGGTTTGATCTTTGGATGATTTAGGCTATTTTCTATTGGTTTTACTTTGTAATGTGATATTATATGATCTTATGGCTGTGAAATATATAACTGCAATAATTAGTTGTGCATCAAGTATTTGTTATTAAAACAATTGTGTATACTATTCCACATGCAAATTAAATACTGTCATGTTATTTTCAAGTACCGTTAGATTTCTAAATAGTTGAAAAGGATTGTATGGTCCAAAATTTGAACTTTTATGATTTCTCAATAATTCAAAGACAACATAGTATAAATTTTCAATCATACAAGGATTGCACTTTTCAATCATTCAAGGACCATTTAATTAGTATGAGTTTAATTGGTTATTTTTTATTGATTTGTTTTTTTACATGTATTATTTTATTAGAGACAGTTCTAGTTGATGCATTGTTAAATGTTAATCATTAAATATGAGTACCTTTTTCATTGGAGATTAGAATATAAATTTATTATGAAGGACTAATTCTTTCCACTAAACCTAACTCCTATATTATTTTATTATTTTTTTTATGAAAGTTTTGATTTTTCTTTTTTGACAAACAAAGAAAACCTTAGTACAAGTTCCAACGTTTAATACAGTTATCCCTACATCTATGCCTAACAAAATTATTATTTTTAAATAGAGAAGACTTTGATGAGTGAGTTTAATAAAAATCAAGAGTGTCAAAAAATAATATTTTTCACGAGTTTACCATGTTTAGTGAATTCAACATGAGTTACTCATTTAATTTTGTCTATTTATAAATGTAAACTCGTAAGAGTTTAAGAGGTTAAGAGTTAACTTGAAACATGAGTTTAAATATTTATAAGTTTGACACGAGTCAACTTGTTTTCCTTATGTATATACGTAAACTCGTTAGAGTTAACTCGGGAGTTTAACAATCATAATATTGTTGGTTAACTTTCTACGATCAACTATATTAATCAAATCATAATCAAACTAATTTAGGAATTAATATTTTAGAGACCAAATTAAAATATTATATATTTTATAAACTAATTTGAAAGAACATATATCTTTCAAATACTAAATCATTAATTTACTCTTAAATATATTCTTGACTTAGCTTGTAGCAAAAGTTTATGCACTAAAACTATCTTTTTTAAAAGAAAAAAATCAAAATCACTAATATCCAAAAATTTACTACGTTTTAATCAATTTGGTTCATGTGACTGAATTGAAGCTTCATTTTGGAGATTGAGCTCTCCAACATGATATTTTTATACGTAAAATTTTAACTCGAAAGATTTTATTTAAGGAAAACAAAATATCCACAATTATTTCAATTTTAAGCTATACTATCCTGTTTATAATTATTTAATTTTGATAATATATTAGTTCTATCCATTGAGATAAATAAAGCCAAATAATTAATGAGACATGCTTATATGTAAGAATCACAGAATTAGACTTCACACAAACAACTTAACCATATATTGATCTCACATACATGGCAGGTAATATAACATAGGAAGAGACAACTGAATATTACAAACAACTTTTAAGTGAAGCTTTTTTCTTATTCTTAAAGTTTATTACTTATCAAAAAGGCACACACAACATTAAGATTTGGATGCTCTCAATGTGTATATTAAAGAACTGAAAGTAATAATTTCAAAGAGAAAAACACAATAAGTACATATATATATATATATATATATATATAAGACCCACACATAGTGTAGAGTATGTGATTCACATTGTGTGTTTCATTTTCTGAAATTAAGGCAATCAATTTTTTAAGAAACTGAGAGAATCCAAATCTAAAAACCACATTGACATCTTATGAATTAAGAGTGTCAAACATAGCCTTTTAGGAAAGACTATTATGAGACCAGATCCTTTGAATTATGCATTTCGTGAAGCGTTGAAGTGCATTGATCTTATGCATCATTAACTTGCATGCAATTTAATGTGCAAAAACAGCACAATTCACACGTGTATTTTATAAATTTTGCAATTCAAAGAATCCCATATCGACTATTACTGGGTAAGATGAGCATCGATATCCTTGCTCACTTCAACTGCCATATTTGCAATAGAGTGAAGGTCAGGAATGTGACCTTTTAGCTTCTCATATTCCACAGTCACATGCACCAAACTTCCTTTATCCTTTGGAGTAGCTTGAAATGTTACTTTGACGCTCTTGTAGTCATTTAGAAGATCCCCTTCTAAAACTCTTAAAGTGAACAAGTTCTTTGTTGGATCTATGGCTTCAATTACATCCTTATCCACAAAGTTTTTTCCTTCTCTAGATTTATACAACAGAAATTCGTTAGTAATTTTTTTTATCAATAATTCAGCATCCCAGAAAATAAAACATATTCTTCATTTTCATTCTTATTGTTAGAAAAGTTAGAGAAAAGCGCATTTTATGTCCCCAAACATGATAAGTAATGACATAACATAACATCACATATTTAATATTAATGCTAATTTATCACTCAAAACAAAGTCACTTTTTATATTAATTAATGCTAACTAGTAATCAAAATGGCGTCACATCCAGTTCATATTAAGAAAAAGAAACAACATTCTGATGTAACCTGGAGATTATAGATGATTACGAGTCATTGGTGCCATGTCATCATTTAGTGTTAGAAATTAAAATTGGACGGCATTAAGAGTTGTGACGAAATTGATATTAATTCATAAATTCTAAGACAAATTTTTTTATTAAAAAAGTTTATGGACAAAATTGAAATTCAGTGTTAAATTTAGAGACATAAAAAATAGTTTTGCCAAAATAAATTAGCTACATGTCAAAACAAGATGTTTCAATGAGATAAGGAATCTAATTGTTGGTAAATATAGATGTCAAAATTTTTATATATATATATATTGAACTAATTATATCTATTAACACATATATAAAAAGGAATGAGTGGCATAGTGTTATGTGTTGAAGTTGCCTTACTGAGATAAAGAATTTAAGTTGGTAATTAGATGCCAAAAATTTTGATAGGCCAAATTATTCTTTTGGTCCTCAACGTTTGCGCGAAGTTTAATATTAGTCTTCAACGTTTCAAAAAGTTATTTTAGGTCCTCAACGTTTTGTTTTTTGTTAAAATTGGTCTTCTAGCGTAACATCTGTCCGATTTTGCCATTAAATGCTGACGTGGAAGGTTTATATGGCACACTTTTTCTCCTACGTGTCATATTTAAATGACATAGCACCCTCTCTCACTCCAACTCAGCAAAACGACGTCGTTTTAATTTGATTCAAAACAGAATATTTAAATGAATCAAAACGGCGTTGTTTTGCTGAGTTTGAGTGAGAGAGGGTGCCATGTCATTTAAATATGACACGTAGGAGAGAGGGTGTGCCACATAAACCTTCCACGTCAGCATTTAATGGCAAAACCAGACAGATGTTAAGCTAGAGGAACAATTTTAACAAAAAAAAAACGTTGATCACCTAAAATAACTTTTTGAAACGTTAAGGACCAATATTAAACTTCATGCAAACGTTGAGAACCAAAAGAGTAATTTGGCCAACTTTGAAATATATGTTGAATTAATCACAAGGTAATAAATTAATTATCTATATATATATAAAGGAATGTATTTAGCACTCAGAGGTTGACCCATGTGATAAACGAGTTAGTATTGCTTAAGCAAGATCTCGGGTTCGAGATCTTGTGAATGCATCTATTCCCGTTGGGAGACTCTCCCATTATAACCGGGTCGAATCCGAATTAATCGAGACAGTACCTAAAAAGCAAGCGGGTAAAAAGAAAAAAAGAATGAGTGGGAGAAATTCCTTACCATGGACATAATGAATAACAACAATAGAACCCACCTTGCCCCATTCTCCTTCCACAATAGTATTCTTGATATTATTAGGGGAAATTTTGGGCACTTCATGTGGCTTGCTGCTAAATATTTCATGAAACTTGTCAGCAGAGGCATTGATGTGAACATCAACTTCAATCTTACCATGCAATTGCTCTTCATGGGCTTCTCCCTCTGAAAGATGTGCATCCATTTCTCTGCTCATTGTGGCTGCAATCTCCATCAATGAGTGAGGGTTTGGGATTTGGCCATGAAGCTTCTCATACTCAAAGGTCCAATGAGCCACACATCCCTTCTCCTTTGGATTCACTTGAATTGTAACTTTGAAGGTCTTGTAGTGTTCAAGTATATCACCCTCAACCAACTTGAATGTGATCAAGTTTTTTTCTGGGTCTATAGCTTCAATGACTTCCTTGGCCACACAGGCTTTCCCATCTATGAAGTTTGTAGAAAAATTGTTCATTTGAATATGATCATCATCATGGCTCAAAGGTTAATTAGCAATTTGTTAGATGTGGTCAAAATCAACTTTAATTTGATTAATTTTGTATGAATTAAAGTTTTAATATATATATATATATATATATATATATATATATATATATATATAATTTTGCCCTTTTTTTATCTAGTATTGTTTTTAACTTTACCAAGTGAAGAGTTATTCTTAAGTCTTAACTGAACTTAATTACTGAGCTGACTGATAAATATGAATGAGAGTAGCGAAACCAATTTGTTTTGAAGTTTTTTCATGTTTCTTCAAACTAAAAAAGGCAATAAAAAACTTATAATTATCGAGTTATTTGACTTGCAATAGAATCTTGCTTAAATGATACCAAGTCAGTTATCACTTAGACTAACTCCTCGTTGGTAAAATGAATAAAAATTTAACTTTACATAACAAACATATTTTAAAAATGAAAATACAAATTAAAACTACAAATAGTTTCACAAACCAAACACGCCAATTTTGGCCAAGAACCTAAAAATAATAACGACAATTAAAATTCTTTTTATTAAGTGAAGTCGACTATATATAGATCAAACGGACGCGTATATATATCTTGATGCATTTCAACACTGTTTATAAGGCTGGAAACATTCCCAATATGGTGAGGCCTGCCGCTGTAAAGTTCATGAAACTTCTCAGCTGAAGCATTGATGTGTACATCAGTTTCAACCTTTCCAAAGTGAGACATCTTTTGAATATATAGATATAATGCAGATGTTGCAAAAGCTTATTTGATTGCACCAAGAAGCCTTTGGCCACAACCTTTATATAGGAAAATTTGAGAAACAATATTACATTTTTTTATGAGGCAAAATACTATTTAGTCACTGAATTGTTGGTCAAACTATTATTTAGTCCTTGAATTTATCAAAAATACTATTTAATTCTCGAAATTTGTAATTATGTCAACTATTTAGTCCCCGAATTTGTAATTATGTCAACTATTTAGTCCCCAAACTTGACAAAAATACTATTTAATCCTCGAATTTGCAACTCTGTCAACTCTAACGGGTAACAGTCAGGAGACTAATTAATTAATAGAGTTACAAATTCGGGAATTAAATAGTATTTTTGCCAAGTTTGGGGACTAAATAGTTGACATAGTTACAAATTTTGAGGACTAAATAGTATTTTTGATAAATTTAGGACTAAATAGTAGTTTGACCAACAATTTAAGGACTAAATAGTATTTTACCTTTTTTATTTTTAATACTCTACGTCAGTTGGTTGAGCTCAGTTATTATAACATTAAATTAATATTTAGTTGTCCTTTTTCTATTTTTCATATATATTGTCCTATCTTCTTTGTGAAATAATTGATCTAAAAATTTTAAGTGATTAGATATTTAAAATCAAGGATTGAACACTTGAAATTTGATTAAGAATAGATGAGCATCTTCTACTCAATAATACTCCTGATTAAAGTTGATAGTTTTTTGTTTATGACAGGGTATCCATCAAAGCGTCTTGATGACTAATCTCTCAGATACTGCAGGGTCTATTATTGGGGGCAACCCTCCCAAAGAAGGATGCTCCATTCCTATCTCTTCAAAGATCGAACCCGAAAAATGATAGTTAAGATAATAAAAACCCTTTTTCATCTATGTCGTTATTAGTTTAAAGTTGATATTTATGTTAATATATCTTTTAGGATAAAGTACTCTTGCTGCCCCCAAACTTTACTGCAATGTTCATTCCTGCCCCCAAACTTTTTTTTGGTTCATGCCTGCCCTTTTTGCTAATACCGTTAACTTACTTGACGAAATTTGCTGGCATGGATGATGAATGTGAATTTCTTTTGCCGCGTCATTGTCCACCTCACATTTATGTTTTTATTTTTATTAAAAAAGTTTAACCTAATCCAAAAATATATATATATTTTAGGGTAAAATTTTGGTTTGTTTGTTTTTATTTAGATTAGGTTAATTTTTTTTAATAAAAATGAAAAGTTAAATGTAATATGGAAAATGAGGTGAACAATGGACGATGAATGTGTATTTCTACTCCCTTCAGAGGAGTATGATCATTCACCACTATTAACTTGCTTGACGGAATTTGCTGACATGGACGATGAATGTGTATTTCTTTATGCTTATAATTTATATAGTTAAATATGTATTTGATTAATATAAAAAAATATTTTAAAAATTATAGTAAAATAATTATTTTTAAGTCAAAATTAATAATATTGAAATGATAATTTGAAAAAAATGTTTAATAATACTAATAAGGGCATTTTAGTCAAGAAGGATTAAATTATAGGTTTTTCAATCTTTTAAGAGAAGAAAGTGTAGATTTTCAAAATAGAGTGGAGAAGAATGTAATTTAAGAATCTCTCAAAAAAAAATTTATTCATATATATATATATACACGCGATATGATATAGAAGGCTGAAAATAACCCATTAATATAAATGAAAATTTGTTTTAGTCCTTAAAAAAGTGGTCCTTGAAAATACGAGGGCAAATATTCTTTTAGGGCAAATTTAGTTTGTTATTTTGTCTATGTAATGTGTTTTATAATTCTAAGAGTACGCTTGGTATAAATGGACAGATGTAAAGTACTGTAAAAAAAAAGTATTGTAGAGTAAAGTACTGTAGAATAAATGAAAGTACGTACTGTAGAGAAAAGTGAGTAGAGAGATAGAGAGAAAAATTAGGAAAGAGAAAAAATGTGATAAAAAAGATGTTTGATATGTATAAAATATAATGTAAAATATTTTTGAGAATCGTGACATTACATATAATATATTGTTTGGTAATCTTTCCAAACGTGCCCCAAATATTCAATATGATTGCATATTTAAAATACGTTTTGCAATTAGCATTAAGTGTGATTAACTTTTAATATGATTGCATATTTAAAATATTGAAATTCATCATATCAGTAATAAATGACAAATAGAATATAACATCTTGGAGCCAATTAATTAGCATTAAGAGTGATTAAAATTATTTTATTAAAATCATTGGCGGGTCAAGAGAATTCAAATTTGTGTCCGTAGATTTCTTGCATTTTGCTGATGTGGCATGTTTGCATAGAAAGAGGTTTAGGACACATATTTAGCTCTTATAGTTCAAAATCTCAAATTAGTTCCTTATGTTTGCACGAAGTTTTATATTGGTCATTTATGTTTCAAAAGTTTAAATTGGTCCTTTATGTTTGCAAGAAGTTCCAAATTGGTCCTTCCGTCCACTTCCGTCAATTTCTTAAGTTAAGTGCTGACGTGGCGTGCTGACATGTCATGCCACATCAGCACCACGTCATCACATATGATAATAGATGATGACGTGGTGATGATGTGACGATGACGTGGCATGACACGCCAGCTTAAATGGACACGTAGGAGAGATAATATGTCCACCCTCAGCACGTTACGTCAGCACTTAACGGAGGAAATAAACGGACTTGGACGGAAAGACCAATTTGAAACTTCTTGCAAATATAAAGGACCAATATAAAACTTCGTGCAAACATGAGAAAACAATTTAAAATTTTGACTACTCTTATATCATCCCTTTTACTTTAATAATATATATATAGATATATAGATAGTATATATTACTTATTTAATATATATAAAATTATAGAAGTTTTTTTTTAATACAATAGGAACAGAACATTAATAAATAATAATAAGTCCAATTTCGAAAAATTAAGCAACAGCCTATTTATATACTTCCAACAAATTATTGTGACTAACTTATTTATGTGCTGATCCAACGCTATTTGAAGGCTTTAATTTCTGGCGAACAGCAACCATGAAAGCTTGATGTTTTGTCTTGCAGCCTAAATTGAAATTTATCGTGAATGGATTAGGAATTAATTTTTTAATCTTAATAAAAGTAGCCATAAATCATTCGAGTTAGATTTTGGTTTTTGTGAAAATTTTAATTTCTTGTGTTGATATCTCTTATATTTTTTTAAAAAAATTATAATTTTTTCAAATTTAAATAAAAATTGTGAAGAAAATTATATAAAAAAAATGCCTAACATTCTAATACACAGTTAAATAATCGAATAATCGGAAGAATGGAATGAATGAATCAAAATATGACTGGGTAATGAGAAATGGAATTAACATGATAACCTCTTTCCAGTAGAGGAAACTTCAGTCATCATATTGTAATTTGAACTATTTAAATACTAATAATTTAACTTATGCAATTTATAATTATTATATTATCAGTATAATTTATATAATTAAGTGAACTATAATAACAAACCCAAACGCATGCATAGCCTAGGTCATGATCTAGTTATATAGGGTATGTTTGGTTAGTGACATGGATGATGTAATGAGATTGCACAATAGAATGAAAAAAAGTAATATGAAAGCGATATAATATGATGTGAATAGAATAAAAATAGGTAAAATGATCATTTTATCCATATATTAAAAGTGAAAATGGAATAAGTTTGATAAAAAGTAATGGCAAAAATATAATTTCATCACATTACAAAAAGTAAAGTGTATCTGGTTAGAAGGATGTAAAAGAATTTCGTCTACGCTTACGTTGACAAAACTGCCAACCAAACGTCCCAATAATATATATATTTGGTGAGAAAGGCCTAGCAACAAGCTAGGGGAAACAAGGGCCTAACCGGCTATTCTACGAGGAAAGCCAAGCTTCCTTCTATCATCTTGGAAGAAATTGTAACAAGCATCAGGGACATTGTCAAGCAAGACATAATCTTCAAGAGATCCATGACCCAAGGAGGCGAGAGCATCAGCTAAGTGATTGGACTCTCTAAAGATGTGCATCAGCTTGAAGTTGACACGGGTAAGAAAGGAGCGAATGTAGTTAATCACAGGACATAGAGGATGGGAACTAGAGCAGCCTTCCTTAATGAGCTTGATAGCCAGAGAAGAATCGCCTTCAAAGAAGATCTTGTCAAAACCTTTATCGATTCCTAATTTAATGCCCAAAAGGAGGCCCCACATCTCAGCTTGCAAAGAATCACCAACCCTCAGATTTCTGTAAAAACCCGTAACCCAAGAGCCATTGTGATCCCTGAAAACACCACCACAGCTAATCTTGTTGCTATTTAACCTTTGCGAACCATCAAAGTTAAACTTCAACCAACCTTCCTCAGGAGGGACCCAGCTAACCATGATATTTCTATGGAGGGGCTTACTCGCCACCTCAATATTGTGGGAGTAAGCTTCTCTCAGATAATTGACATGGGCTCTGATATGCGAGAGTAAAGCCATGGCGTTATCTTGAACGCCGTAAAAAACACACGTGTTGCGCTGTTTCCAAATGAACCAGCAAGTAGAGCCGAAGATCAAATTCCACATTCCACTCTTGTCTCCACTCCAGTCCTTATTAAGATTGTCCTGAATCCAAGCCTTGATGTCCAGAGCAAAGAAATCCGACCATAGGAGAGGGTGCACCAGGGATTTCCACAAACAACTGACCCGAGAACAGTCTCTAATTGCATGCAGAGCCGTTTCAGAATTCTGTAAGCACCTAACACAGCGAGCATCAATGGAATGCTTCCTATTCACCCTCTCTTGATTAGTAAAAATGGCTTCATGAGATAGACTCCATAGGAAAACCCGAGCTCTCTCAATGATATCACTTCTCCAGACATCCTTCCACTTGAAGTTACCAACCCAAAGGGCACTGGGAGCGAGAACTTTGTAACCGGACTTTACCGAGAACGAACCATTCGGAGCGACACCCCAAACGAAGACGTCCTGACCCGCATTGGGATCTGGAGGCAAGATAGCCTTGATCGAGAGGATGATGTCATCGGGTAAGAGGCTGCTAAAAGCACCCCAGTCCCAGTCACCTGAAGCAGAAGTAAACTCACTGACAGGTTTATTTATCTCGTGTTGAGGAATAAAGGAAGTGGCAACGGAAGAGAGGCAAGGGAACCCTTTGACCCAATTGTCCAGCCAGAATCTAGTGTTATTACCATTACGGATAAGCTTGAAGCCTTGTTCTTCAACATGACTCCAAACCGTATTAATTCCCCTCCACATAACTTGTATTTGCTTTTTAAGATATTAACCCAAACAGCCTCAGGTTTAGAGATCAGACCCCACACAGCCTTGAGTAAGAAAGCCTTATCCATCTCCCTGAGTTTGCGAACACCCAGACCACCCTCATTCTTCAGAGAACAAACCTTAACCCAATTAATCAGGTGCGGTTTGTTACTATCATTATCAGAGCCCCAAATGAAATTTCTAGCCTTCTGCTCAATGTTGTCCAGTAGGCTACAAGGCAGCAGAGCAGTCTGCATCGAATAAGCAGGGATCGCCGTGATGACAGAATTGGCCAAGGTTATCCGAGCAGCGGTGAAGAGGCTTTTCTGCTTCCAATTTGAAAGCTTCTTGTCAATTTTCTCCAAGATGTGAGTGTAAGAGTCCCTCGTCACTCTTCCATTGTGTAAAGGAACACCTAGGTACGCACCTGGATCAACAGAGGGAGAAAAACCAAGTAAATTACATATTTGGTTTGCCTTATCTTGCATCACATTGCTAGAGAAAAAAACTTTAATTAGTTTTATCCTGGTTTATTTGTTGGCCAGAATAAGCGCAAAAACAGTCTAAACAGTTTTTAACAATCTCAGCTTGATCCATATCCGCTTCAGCGAAAAGGAATAAGTCATCCACAAAGAATAAATGAAAAATTGGAGGCCCATTCTTATTTAGTTTAATAGGTTTCCAATGGCCTGTGTTAACAGCATCCTCAAAAATATGGGCAAGCCTCTCAATGCATAAAACAAATAAATACGGTGAGAGGGGATCTCCTTGTCTAATCCCCCTAGAGGGTTTGAATTTTTCACGTTTACCCCCATTCCACAAGATCTGCATAGAACAGGAGGAAACACAGCTCATGATAATTGAAACAATCTTTTCAGGAAATTTAAAGAAGTAAAGAGTTTCTTCAAGGAACTTCCATTCTATTCGGTCATAAGCTTTTTCAAGATCGATTTTTAGAGCCATAAATCCAGCTTTACCTTTCTTAATTTTCATGGAGTGAAAGACTTCTTGGGCAATAATAATATTATCCGAGCTCAACCTTCCCAGAATAAAACTAGCTTGGAAAGGGGAAATGAGATTGTCAAGATACGGCTTTATCCTATTTGCAATGAGCTTAGTAATTGCTTTGTACACCACGTTGCACAAGCTAATAATAGGACGAAATTGTTTTATCTTCGTAGGAGCATCAAGTTTTGGGATTAAAACTATAAGGGTTTGATTAATCTCTACAATCTTTTTAGGATCATAGAAAATCTCTTTTATAAGCCTAATGACCGATGGGCCTATTGTATCCCAAAAATTTTGGAGGAAGAAAGCATGTAATCCATCCTCGGCCTTATGTGGACTTATACTAAAGATAATATTTTTAATTTCTTCATTAGAAATATCCTGCACAAGGTTGTTTGCCTTAGTGGGGTCTAAACCTGGGAAGCTAAAACTAAGGTTGAAACTATTTTGTGAAAAAGAATCAGACGTGTATAGATCACAATAAAAGTTCCTAACCATTCTCTTAAGGTCCTCTTCATCATATATCCAATTATCATTATCATCCTGAAGCGAAATGATCCCCGTAATATATTTATATATATGTATTTATGTCGTCGTGGTAGTCCTCAGAAAATTCATTGTGGAATCCGTTATTGATTTATGTATTAGTGTCATTTTCATGGATGTATTTAGGACACGTTTGTTAGGTAAAAAGGAATGGGAATAGGTTTGATGTGTTTGGTAGTAAAAATTTGAAATGGAAATGTATTAAAATTACCACTTTACCCTTTATATTAAAATAATAAAAAGAAAAGAAGGTTAGGATTGTGTTAAATCAAAAGTTATAATAGATGTTTTATATTTTATTTTATTTTTTTAATTTTATGTGAAAGAAAGAAAAAAGTAAAAGTGAGTGGGGCGATTGTATTCCTTTCCATTGTCCATTCTTGTAAGCCAATGAGTACTTAAATTTGAAAGAAATTCCATTATACAGTATTTTACTCTACAGTACTTTATTTTACAGTACTTTTTTACGGTACTTTACATCCGTACATTTATACCAAGACTTTGTTATTAAAACAAAAATTGTGTATATTATTCCACGTGCTGTCATGTTATTTTCAAGTACTGTTAGATTTTTAAATAGCTGAAAAGGATTGTGTGGTCCAAAATTTGTACTTTTATGGCTTTTCAATAATTCAAAGACGACAAATTTTCAATCATACAAGGATGACGTAATGGGACTTTCGAATAATTTAAGAACCATTTAATTTGTATAAGTTATTTTGATTTATTTTATTGGTTTGGTTTTTTTTATAGGTATATTTATATTAGAAGTAGAGCTGTTAAAACATGTTCAATATACCGAGTTGACCTGTTTAACCTATCAATTTGGTAGATTGGATTGTAAAATCTGAGCTCGTTTAATAAACGGATTGAAAAAACCTGATCCACCTAACCTGCGAGTTAGGTGGGTTAGCTTGCGGGTTAGGTGGATTGACTCGTGACCCACCTAACTATTAAAAAAATATTTATTTAATATATTAATAAAAAGGAAAAGAAAATACTAAGCATCTTGTATTTCATATCTCATATATTAATATATTAATAAAAATTATTTAATATATTTCATACTTTCATTATTTTGTATTTAATTATTTGTAAGTGACATGATGAATGATGAATATTTTCTTTCATTATATTTCATAGTTCATGAAAAAAATGTATAAAAAAAGTATAGGTTTTTTTTTAAAAAAAAAAAAAAGTGGGTTATGTGGGTTTGCTCAACCCACAATCTTGGTGGGACGGATTGAGATTTTCAGCTTGTTTAACTCTTCCAACCCGTGACGGGCCCAACCCGTGGTGGGGCAACCCATGTGGGCCGAGTTGGCCCACTTTAACACCTCTAAATTAGAAGCAATTCTGTTCGAGACATTGTCGAACATTAAATATGGGTATATACCTTTCCCAACAAAGATTAGAATTTGGGTTCATCATGTTGTCAAAGATTAATCCCTTCTACTAGATGAGGAGATGTTCAATAATACGGTAGTACTTAACTTTAGTACATCCCTCCAATCAGTTAGTCCCTAAGCTATTCAAGGTGAGTCGTTATTAACATGAATTTATATTAATATTAATAAATGGCTCTACGTAATTGAAGAAATATATCGAACTTCAGTAATACAGTAGTACTGAACTTTTATCCCTACTAGATCAATTTCCCGTGGTTAAAGTACTATTTTGGTCTTCAATGTTTGCATGAAGTTTAATGTTGGTCCTCAGTGTTTCAAAAGTTTAATGTTGGTCCTCAAAGTTTTTTTTATCGATTTTAGTCCTCGAGCGTAACACCTTTAACTTTTTCCGTTAAATGATGACGTGGCATGCTTATGTGGCACACCTATCTCCTACGTGTCATATTTTAATGATGTGGCATGGCGCATCACTGCCACGTCACCCCACATTGCCACATCATCATCTTCTCTCCTTCAGCATCATCATTATCATCATCATCTGGGGTGACATGGCAGTGATGTGTTATGCCACGTCATTAAAATATGACACGTAGGAGAGAGGGTGTGCCACATAAGCATGCCACGTCATCATTTAACGGCAAAAGTTAACGGTGTTACGCTCGAGGACCAAAATCGACAAAAAAAAACTTTGAGGAAACAACATTAAACTTCTGAAACATTGAGGATCAACATTAAATTTCATGCAAACATTGATGACCAAAATAGTACTTTAGTCCATTTCCCGCTGGTTATTTAGTTTGGTTTTGATTATTTTTTTTTATGAAGGTTTTAATTACTAGCTTAATTAATGCATTTGTGTATGGATTAATGATTACCTTTAACAGTATCACATCAATTTTAACGGTCATGTCACCTGGGAGATAAACGTTAATGTTTTAATGACTAAATAGTTTATAGTACTGATATTTTAGAGACCAAATCTTTTTTTTTTTTTGAGTTGTCAGAGACTAAATTATAAGTTGACTAATATTTCAAAGGGTGGAAAAGTAAATTTTCTCCTTTTTTTTTAATAAGTAAGTTTACAATTCATGGTACGCATTGTGCGAAATTTACGGTGGGTCTTTATTAACATGAGTTCCTGTTAGTAATTAAAAAATAAAGTAAAAATATGTATTTTAATTAAAAAGTTTGTACCATAATTACACAAAAACAAATTACACCAGATCCAAATTTGA
The DNA here is from genome assembly GCA_014851425.1 of Senna tora. NCBI lineage: Eukaryota > Viridiplantae > Streptophyta > Magnoliopsida > Fabales > Fabaceae > Senna > Senna tora. Next base: position 32,915,688 of record CM026265.1, on the reverse strand, counting down.
GTTGTGCACTTTACCCTTTCAACTTGACTGTGCAATGGAAAGGACGGAGAATAATTTTTTTTTAAAAAAAATAAGCATTGTGGAAATATATATATTTTATACCAATGTTGTAAGAACCGGATCGGACGGTCCGACCGGTTCAACCGTCAACCGAATACAAAGGCGAGTCGGTTGGACCAAAAAACCGTTTTTCTAGTTGGATCGGATTTAACCGGAGTTGGACCGGTCAACCAGTGGTCCAACCGGTCCAATTTTATTTTTTTAAAAAAAAATAAAAAAGAAAAATAACATAAAAAAAAGAAATTAGAGAAATCTTAAAAATTAAAATTAGAAAAGTCTTGAAAATTAAGATTTAAAAGTCATGATTATCAATAATTTCATATTTGGTTTGATTAAGTTCTTTCAAAGCTTGACAAGTCTTAAAAATTAAAACTTTGAGAAGTCATGTAATTTAAAGCTTCAAAATTATGTATATTGAAACCTAAAATTTGAGTGATGTCATTTTATATATTAAGAATATTTATTATTTATTGCGTCATCCGATTCGACCGACGGTTCGACCAGTTAAACCGATCAAACCATGAACCGAACACTTGTCCAAGTCTTTGTCCGGTTCAGTTCTTACAACATTGTTTTATACAATCTCTTAGTTAAAAATTTTAATTTAATATTTAATAGTCAATTGACATTCATTATACAATTGTCTAAGGTTGTTTAGTTCAAGAATTTAAGTAAAAAGATAAACTCACTAATAAACTTGTAAGATTTTACCTATATCGATCAACAAGTAATTATTATATAAAATATACATTTTTTCTCATAATTAATATAAATAAAGAAAATTTTCAAAAAATAAAAACTTAATACAATTGATATATAAATATTAAATACAAATTCACTCAATCTATAGACTTTTATTCACAATTTATAGAAATTAGTCCTTTATTTTTAATTTAAATATTTATATTTCTTTTGAGTTTGAACATTGAAATATACTATTGTTTTAAAATTATTTTTTTCATAGAGACGACTTGTATAAGTGAGCTTTACTAGAAATTAAGAGTGTCAAAAAATAATATTTTTCATGAGTTCACCATGTTTAGTGATTTTAGCACGTACGAGTTAACTTGTTTTGTCTATGTATGTATAAACATAATCTCATAAGAGTTTAAGAGTTAATACTCGAAGCATGAGCATACATTTTTATGAGTTTGACTATGCGAGTCAACTCGTTTTACTTATTTATAAATGTAAACTCGTAATTATAAATTAACTCGAGAGTTTTAACAATCAGGCTATTTGTCTAGTTAATGTTCTATTAACTATATTAATTAAAGGATCAAATTTATTGAGAATTAATCTTTTAAAGAGCAAATTAAAATATTTTATCTTTAATAAACTAATTTGAAAGAACATATATCTTTCAAATACTAAATAATTAATTTACTCTTAAATATATTCTTAGCTTAGCTTGTAGCAAAAGTTTATGCACTAAAACTATATTTAAAAAAAATCAAAATCACTAGTATCCAAAAATTTATTAAGTTTTAATCAATTTGGTTCGCATTACTGAAGCTTCATTTTGGAGATCGAGCTCTCCAACATGATATTTTTATACGTAAAATTTTAACTCAAAAGATTTTATTTAAGGAAAACAAAATATTCACCATTTCAAATTTCAGCTTTATAATTATTTTGATAATATATTAGTTCTATCCATTGAGAAAAATAAAGAAGGCAAATAATTAATGAGACATGCTTATATATAAAAATCACATAATCACATAAGTAAACTTCACACAAACAACTTAACCATATATTGATCTCACATAATATAACATAGGAAGAGACAACTGAATATTACAAACAACTTCTAAGTGAAGCTTTTTTCTTATTCTTAAAGTTTATTACTTAACAAAAAGCCACACATAACATTAAGATTTGGATGCTTTCAATGTGCATACTTTAACGCAAACAATTCACAAAATTTGTAATTTAAAAGATCTCATTTCGAGAGACCGGATCTTCTGTTATTGTCCGATCATACTGTCCAGTTAACCATGATTAACAGACAATACTACTTGGACAGCAGAGGATCGGACTCTTCATCTCGGCTACTAGGTAAGATGAGCATCAACGTCTCTGCACACTTGAACTAACATATCTGTCAGAGAATGAGGGTCAGAAATGTGACCTTTTAGCTTCTCATATTCCACAGTCACATGAACCAAACTTCCTTTATCCTTTGGAGTAGCTTGAAATGTTGCTTTGACGCTCTTGTAGTCATTTAGAAGATCTCCGTCTATAACTCTTAAAGTGATCAAGTTCTTTGTTGGATCTATGGCTTCAATTACATCCTTAGCTACACAATTTTTCCCATCTGTGGATTTATACAACAGAAACTCGTTATTGGATCTCAGCATCAATCTTGTTTGAAAATAAAACATATTCTTCATTCTAATTGTTAGGAAAATTGGACAAATGCATATTTTATGTCCCTAAACTTTACACAAAATAATTTTAATTTTGTCCATTATTTTTTTGTCAATTTTGTACCAAAACTAAAGATTCAAATTGAAATCAATTTGGTACCAACACCTAATTAACACCACGGCATCATATATTCAATATTAATGCTAACTCATAATTCAAAACAACGTCGCTTCTTCATAAATATTGCCAACTCATCACTAAAAACGATGTTGCATCTTCATATATAAAGATGAAGAAGAAATAACGTTATTTAAATTTATCTTGTAGATTATAAGGGATGATGAATCATTAATATTATATGTGTGGTCCATGTTATCATGGGATGAAATAGACATAAAAAATAGTTTTGCTATCAGATAAAGAATTTAAGTGGGTAATTAGATCTCAAAACTTTGAAATATATGTTGAATTTATCACAAAGCTAATTAATAAATATAAAAATAATAATAAATTAAATATTTGATAATTTTTTAATTCTTAACTATTGTATGCGATAACTTTCCCCCTATTACCTTGTCTTCCTCTCACATCTTTCCGGTAACTTCTCACCCACTATCTTTCTTTGTCTCTCTCCCACGGATAAAAGTGCAGTACTACAGTAGTATTGAATTTCGGTACATCTCTCCAATCATATAATGCCATTAATTAATTTTAATAGAAACTCACATTAATAAAAATCCACGTTGAATGGATTAGGAACCAACTGATTGGAGAGATGTACTGAAGTTCAGTACTACCATACTATTGAACATCTCCTCTCCCACACATCTTTTCATTATATAATTTATTTTTTGTGAGACCAAAAAAAGTATGACAAAAAAAAAACAACCATATTAATATAGATATAAAGGAAATGAGTGGGAGAATTTCCTTACCATGGGCATAATGAATAACAACAATAGAACCCTCCTTGCCCCATTCTCCTTCCACAATAGTGTTCTTGATATTATTAGGGGAAATGTTGGGCACTTCATGTGGCTTGCTGCTAAATATTTCATGAAACATCTCAGCAGAAGCATTGATGTGAACATCAACTTCAACCTTACCAACTAATTGCTCTTGATGGTCTTCTCCCTCTGAAAGATGTGCATCCATTTCTCTGCTCATTGTGGTTGCCATCTGCATCAATGAGTGAGGGTTTGGGATTTGGCCATGAAGCTTCTCATACTCAAAGGTCCAATGAACCACACTTCCCTTCTCCTTTGGACTCACTTGACATGTAACATTGAAGGTCTTGTAGTGATCAAGTACATCACCTTCTTTTATCTTGAAAGTGAACAAGTTTTTTGTTGGGTCTATGGCTTCAATAACAGCCTTATCCACACAAGTTTTCCCATCTACAGAGTGGATTCACATTGTAGAAAAATTATTGTTCATTTGAATATATATATATATATATATATATATATATGATCATAATTATGGCTCAAAGGTCATTAATTAATAATTTGTTGATTAGCTAGATTTGGTCAAAATCAATTTGGTATGAAGTTTTAATTTTGTCCTTTTTGGTTCAAATATTGTCATTAATTTAATCTATCTCCTGATTGATGCAATTTTTTTTTCTTAATCAATTGTTGCTTGTATATATCACCAAGTGCAAAGTTTCAAAAAATTTTGGACATTCTTAATTTTGGGGTTTCAATTGCCGAAATGAAGAATGTCAAATAAAAAAATTTAATTTAATTAATAGCTTTTTTACCTCGTTTATATATATATATGCTTTTCATATTTTGACTAGTTAATTAGAATATTTCTATTTAGATTTCACGTATGATCAATAGCTAGGAAAAAATTTCCTCAATTAACTAGTAAAAATAAGAGTAAATTATACTTATTTTGAGATTTTTAAATTACACTCTCATTCTCTCTATTTTGAAAACCTACACTTCTCTCTCTTGAGAGATTAAAAATGTTTTTATAATAAATTGTAATTATTTAAAAAGTTAATAATAATACAGTTAAGGGTATTTTAGTAAAAAATGGTTAAATTATAGGTTTTTCAATCTTTCAAGATTGGAAAGTGTGAGTTTTCAAAATAAAGGGGAGGAGAATATAATTTAAGAATTCCTCTAAGAAGAGAAGTATAATTTACTCTAAAAAAAAGGACATAGATAAAAACGAACTGAAACAGAGAAAAAGAAAAAAGATAGAATTAAAATTTTAATCTGAGTTAGAAACACAAAAAAATAAGAGTGTGTTTGCTTTCATGTTTTCTTTTCTTGCTAATACCGTTTCCAATAAATATGAAATATAACTAAAAATTTGCTGGCACAATTTAACAAAAAAATTATTTCTGAAAACATTATTTTCAAAGGTAGGTTGAAATTAAATGAGCAAACATCTAAAAGACGTTTTCAATGTTTTTCAAAAAACAATTAGTGTTATTTTTGTAATTTCTTAAGGAACAAAATATTTTATCATATGAATATTATGATTTAATTGTAGTCAAACTCAAAAATCAATAAAAAAAATAAAATACTATTTAATCTGTGAATTATTGGTCAAATTATTATTTAGTCTTTAACTTTGGCAAAAATACTATTTAGTCCCCGATTTTGCGACTCTGTCAACTCTTTAGCCCTCGAATTTGACAAAAATACTATTTAGTCCCTAAATTTACAATTCTATCAACTATTTAGTCTCCAAATTTGGCAAAAATATTATTTAGTCCCCGAATTTGCAACTCTGTCAACTATTTAGTCTCTTGACCATTACCAATTAGATAACCATGCACCAGTTGATGTGGCTGTTAAATGCTAATGTGGCACCGTTAAGTGCCTGGGCACATGCCACCTCAGCATTTAACGGCAATGTCAGCTGGTTATCTAACGTATAACAGTCAAGGGACTAAATAATTGACAGAGTTGCAAATTCATGGACTAAATAGTATTTTTGCCAAGTTCGGGGACTAAATAGTATTTTTGCCAAATTCAGGGACTAAATAGTTGACGGAGCTGCAAATTTGGGAACTAAATAGTATTTTTGCCAAATTCATGGACTAAATAGTAGTTTGACCAACAATTCAGGGACTAAATAGTATTTTACCTCATAAAAAAAACTTTATATATATAATAGGGTAATGCTATAGAGCTATCAAAAGTTCAAACTCACTATCTATCAACTGTTAGATTTGTTTAGAGATTTGTGCTAAAATACTTTATCTTTTTAAAATATAAGATGACACAGATCTCAAAACAGATCCAACAACTTGCAACTGGTGAATTTAAACAATTGATAGCTCCAAATACTCGCCCTATATAATAACAGTGCAAAATTAAAGGCATACCAAGAACATAATTCCAGACTATAATAGAGCCCACTTTTCCCCAGTCACCTTGATGCATTTCAACACTATTCATAACGCTAGAAACATTCCCAATATGATGAGTCTTGCTGCTCAGAAGTTCATGAAACTTCTCAGCACAAGCATTGATGTGTACATCACTTTCAACCTTTCCAAACTCACACATTTTTTGAAGCTATCACACTCCAATATATGTATGGATATTGCAAAGCTTATTTGATGCACTATCAAGGCTTAGGTCGTGATCTTTATATAGGAAAATTTGAGAAATTTTACTTCTTCTTTTTTTTTTTTACTGAAGAAATATTACATTATTGATTATTAATATTGTACGACAGTTAGTTGGGAGATTTTGTCACATTAAATTAATATTTCGTTGTTGTTTTCTGTTTTTCATATATTGTCTTCTTTTTTTGTGCAACTTTATAGGTATCTCCATAGATGGGATAACTAATTCAAAAAAATTAAAGTTGATATGATTCAAGAAGATTTTGGCCACAACCTTTATATACGAAAATTGTGATATCTGTTATAAATTATTGATTTGTTTTGAGATCTGTGATATCTTAAAATTTGAAAAGAAAAAATATTTTAACACAGACCGCTACACAAATTCAACGACTAATAAATGATAAGCTTGAACTCTTAATAGCTCTATAATATTATAGCTGTCAAACGGGCCAACTCAGCCCGTATGGATTGGTCGAAAATGGGCCAAACACGTATGGGTCAAATTTTTAAACGAGTTTAGAAAATACCAACCCGGCTCATTTAGTGCAACCCACTTTATTTTTCTTTTTTTAACTATCAATTTTTTTTTGGAGTTTTTTCTTATTATTTTCCATATATCAATTTTGTCTCTTATACTACTGTTTTCTGACATTTTATAAATAGATGGATGAATTTTGTTTATTTATAATTAATTTGATTAAGTTTTTAGCTTATTTTAAAAAAGAAAAATTACATTTACTTTTTCTTTTATATTTATAATTTGATTCAATTTTTAACTTCTTCTTCAAGTAATTACTTTAAAATATCAATTATGGACCAATGTATATTAAATTATTAATCAAGAAATATATAATATATAATTAATTAATAGCTTTATGGGTATACTTTTTTAAATAAAAAATAATTTTAAAAAAATGGGTTATCCGTGGGTAATCCGTGAAAACCCGTTTATAAAACAGATTAAACAAGTCGAGTTTATTTTTTTACAAGTTAAATTTTTATCAACTTAATTCGCTAAAAATTATAAATAAACCGGCCGAACCCACGAGTCAAACCTATTTTAATAGTTCTATAGAGAGAAAAATTTAGCCATATAAAATTTTGAGAAGCGATATTACATTTACTGATTATTAATATTGTAGGTCGGTTAGTTGAGCTGATTTTATGACATTAAATTAATATTTAGTTGTCGTTTTCTATTTTCTATTTTCTATGTATTGTCTTTTCTTTTGTACAATTTGTACATATCTCAATGCTGGGACAAGTTTTGGTCCAAAAAAAAAATGATGGGACAAGTGACTTAAAAATTTAGCTCAATACTGCATCGTTTCAATTTCGTTAGTTTTTAAAATAAATTATTGTTTTACCTATAAATTCAAGCACATCCAAATTAATGTATAAAATAAGTGCATTTTAATAATACGTTGCAAAATATACACTTTAGAAAATTCAATCTCAAAAGTAAGGGCATGTTTATTAATAGAAATTTGTGAAGTGATATTTGAGGTAATCTAACATTTTTTTAATATTTTGTATACTAAACAAATTTTATTTTTTACAATTTGATAAAATTATGCCTTTATTTTTTTACCCACTTTTATTATATTTCCACTTTTAATATAAGGGTAAAATAATTATTTTACCTACTTATATTCCATTCACATCATATCACATTCTCATTTTACTAAACAAATATACCCTAAGGCTCTGTTATGTTTGTGGAATCTGGATGAGAGAATCGAAATGAAATGGAAATCAGGATTATGTAGAGTCTGAAAAGTCAATTTTGCCTTCTATTTTAAAATAATTTTACCCTTCATTTAAAGATTATTAATATTTAAAAGGGATGACAAAATTGACTTTTCAAACTCCCAAAATTCTCATTCCCCCGTTCCAATTCTACAATCGAAATATTGCCTAAGCAGCCTGGCATTTTTTTTTTATAAGAGACACACATTATTGGTACTATACTATCTTTTGTTTATGAGGACCTGAATTGTTGGTCAAACTACTATTTAATCCTTAAATTTGGAAAAAATATTACTTAGTCCTCGAATTTACAATTCTGTCAACTATTTAGTCTCCGAATTTGGTAAAAATACTATTTAGTCCTCGAATTTGCAATTCTGTCAACTATTTAGTCCCCAAACTTGGCAAAAATACTATTTAATCCTCGAATTTGCAACTATATCAATTATTTAGTCCCCTAACCATTACCCGTTAGATAACCAGCTAACGTGGCCGTTAAATACTGATGTGGCACTGTTAAGTGTCTAGTCACATGTCACGTCAACTTTTAACGGCCACATCAACTGGTTATCTAACGAGTAACGGTCAGGGGACTAAATAGTTGACAGAGTTGCAAATTCAGAGACTAAATTGTATTTTTTCCAAGTTCGGGAACTAAATTGTTGACAAAGTTGCAAATTGATGAACTAAGTAGTATTTTTGCCAAATTCAGGGACTAAATAGTTAATAGAGTTACATATTCGGAGACTAAAAAATATTTTTGTCAAATTCGAGGGACTAAATAATAATTTGACCAACAATTATAATATTTTACCTCTTTGTTTATCAGAAAAAAATTTAACATCTCATGAAAGATCGATTAACCCCTCCCACGTACATAACCCTTATCGGTACTCCTTGCACTTCTCTAAAATGTTAAAATCTTTTATTCTCCCAATTAATGCATATTTAAAGAAATAAGTAGGAGGATTGAAAAAATAATAACTTATTAACTAGGATTTAAGAGTAAACTTACATGTAATTTTTTATATCTTTGTTATTAAATTCTTCAATTAAAATAAAACATATAAATATTCTTACAAAACTAATCAATCGTGAACTGTCAACATATAGCACTAAAGGTAAAATTTAATTATTCACAACAACAATCCGTTAATCATTTAATACTTAGATGATAAAATGAATAAATTAAAATTGAACAAATGTAAAAGACTAAATTAAGAAAGGAGGTAAATATAAGGACCAAAATAGTATTTTTGACATAATATGAACTGTCAACGTATAGCACTAAAGGTAAACATAGGAATCCCTAGTTACATGAAAGTTCATATTTAAGGGTTCATTTGGTAAGAATAGCATACAGTAAAATTATAGTGTTTTATTATTTTTTTTAAAAAAATTACATTATATTTTATACATAATAAATATATTTTTTATCATATTTTTTCATTTATCTCTCTCATCACTTTTCTCTACAATACTTTTCTTTATTCTACATTACTTTCTTTTTCTTTACGATACTTTATAATTTAAATAAGGAATGGGTTTTTATTGAATGAGTTATGTACGTACTATATGCTGAAAGAGTAATTGCCAAAATCCACTACTAAAGATACAATCCTTAAATTACACCAGTAGGGTTATTGTTGGTGCTCTTGAAACGAAGGATCTCTCCACTAAAATAAAACCACAGAAATTATATTAAAAATACTGGGATTGATAAATTAAAACACCCAATCTGAAGCAGATTTGTAGAGTCTTTCTTTCTAATAAATTGCCCAAAACTAAAAAAAAAAAAAAACTACAGTTCGAGTTCAGAAAAATTAATGCGGCAAGATATTTACTCCAAGCATGTCCTGTACCCAAGTATTTGCATTCGATTTTCTCCATACACAATTAAAAGTTGACTTAACCAACTCAAATAAAAAAGGCAAATCAAAATTCATTCCGGAAAAAAAAACAATTGAATTTCCATCCCTAAAGAAGTAAAGATAGATATATTGTCTTGCTAATTGTTAATAGGCAAAATTACCTTTTCTGTCCTCAACGTTGGGGTCCTGTCAGTTTTGCCCTTAACGTTTTTTTGCTGTCAATTGTACCCCTAACGTTTTTGCCAATGTCACCCTTTTCACTAACACCGTCAAATATTTAACAGTTTTTGCTGACGTGTCATCCTAAAAATATCTGATTGGGCATATTTTTTTTTCACATCAAATTTCTAACGTTTTTTTTTCTGTCCATTGTACCCCTAACGTTTCACATTTATGCCAATGTCACCCTTTTTCACTAGCACAATCAAATATTTAATAATTTTTGCTTAAGTGACATCCTATGTGTCAAAAATATCTGACTTGGTATATTTTTTTCTATATCAGATTTCTTACTCATCTTTTTCCCATCAAAGTTGTGTTGCTTTGACCTCAACCTATTCCTTCTAAAATATAACTCAAACGCACGCGCTATTTTGCTCACAAAAACATCGGAGACATTATCCATTCTCTATTTTAGGAAGACATGTTCGACCTTCGATTACTGAGAAAACGTGAAAGTTTTCGAGCACCGATTTCGACTTCTCTCCGACGTCTTTCCGAGATAGAGAATGGGTAACGTCTCCGATGTTTTTGTCTGCAAAATGACACGTGTGTTTGAGTTATATTTTAAAAGGAATAGAGTGAGACCAAAACGACACGGTTTTGATGGAGAAAAGATGAGTAAAAAATTTGATGTGAAAAAAAAATGCCAAGTCAGATATTTTTGCCACATATGACGCCACGTAAGTAAAAACTATTAAATATTTGATGGTGCTAGTGAAAAGGGTGACATTGGCAGAAATGTAAAATATTAGAGGTACATTTGACAGAAAAAAACGTTAGAAATTTAATGTGAAAAAAAAATATGTCCAATCAAATATTTTTGCCAATAGGATGCCACGTCAGCAAAAACTGTTAAATATTTGACGGTGTTAGTGAAAAGGATGATATTGGCAGAAACGTAAAACGTTAGGGGTACAATTGACAGCGAAAAAACGTCAGAGACGAAACTGACAGGACCCCAAACGTTGAGGGCAAGAAAGGTACTTTTGACTTGTTAATATATGTACATCAGCAGCAAACGATTTTGAGTTCCTGATGACCACCAGAAATACACAAATATTGGAACTGCACGGCAAATATGGATTGCATGTCACAAAATAGACATTTCCACCTATACTACAAAATATATAATAAGAGTAAATCCTCTAATCTATACATGCTCATGAAGTGCATGAAGGGCACTATTTTCCATACTAAGCCGCTAGCGGTTAATATGTAAAACAGTAATTCCTTTTGCAAATTAATGTACAAAAATAACGCATTTCACACACTTCACAAGTGCCCAATTGAATCTGAATCCAATATATATGGGGTAAGTACCAGAAAAGGAAAAAGGTTGTAGTAATAAGATAGAGCATCAAAAGCTCCAGTCAGTAGATTCCAAGGCCCGAATCATCAGGGAAGCTGCAGAGTTCTCTGCTTCCTTCACTCTTGATTTTTCGTCTCCTAACATGTGCAGAACACCATTAAAAGTCTCTATCTGAACAGAGCAGACAAATTTCTTGTCATGTGCAGGACCGACATCACTCTCAGTCCTGTGAATCATTGCAGAGGAACAAGATGAAATTTGTTTACAAGGAAGATGAAAATATTGACAGAAGCAACTTTTGGCAAACTGATAGAACATTGAACTTGACATGGTATATTAATTAGCTAGAGTAAATCTTGAAGTCTCAACACTAACATGCACCAAACCCTATACACATTAATTTTAGTTGGTTCAATGCTTTGTTATATTCTTTGTAAAAGTAACAGGTCTACAGCAGCAGTGAAGAGTTTGTTTGGAAGTTTTGAAGGAACTGGTAGGGTGATCAATAATGGAATGGTGTAAAGTGAAGTTGAGAATGCAACTCACTCTATTGACTGGAACGTAATGAGAATAGATAGCATCCCACTTTTTATTGATTGGGAGTCACAATTTCAATATCTCCATCCTCTAATTAAATACCCCATCCAAATCAGCGGAGAGAAAGAGAAGATTAATCTCCTCTCCCCTTCCCTTACCTTACAATCTCTCCTCTTTCCTCTCCCTTCTAATTGCCAAACATACCCTAAAACCACTTCGAAATCCACACTTCAGTAACCTATTCTCAGTCCGAGGCAAAGGCAAACAACTGGAATCAAATGCACTATAATGCTATTATTCATTACTTAAGTATCAACATAAATAGAAGAGGAAGAAGAAACAAAAACAAAATTTTGTATCTTGAATAAATGGTGTAGATCAAAACCTACAACTACAAATTGATGTTTAATATAAATGATTATACAATATAATATCCTCAAGTGGTTCTGTATATGGATCCTTTTATGTTACAAGACCAGAACATTTCGAAAGAAAGGGAATTCCTTTCCATTTAAGCATTTTCTTCTGAATTTTCTCTATCCAACAGGACTAATCAGGTAACCTTAAAGGATCCAAATCATGCCCTTTCTGCTTCTCACACATGCCACTATCCTTTCAAATTAGGCAGCGAAAGAAAATCAAAAAATAAGAAATACCAAGTTATAAAGTGCATGAAATTTGTAGGAATATTATTCTTCTAGTGTCACTGCAAATGATAATAACAACTCTTACCGGTATTCTGGTTTTGACCACTTTTTTTTTCCACAAAGCTCATGTAACTTCTGTTTGGCTCCTACAATCTCAAAGGGACCATCAATTCCAGCTCCATTATTAGCAGTAACCAAATCTGTTAATTTACATAATGCTGCCTTAGCAGCATTAAGCCTTGCAATGTCCCTCTGCTCAGAAGAAACAGTGGCAACAGACTTTCCATCAATATAGACACCAGCATAGCTTTTCGAACCCTTCGTCCAATGTTTGATGTCAATCTTTTTCCCCTGCTTCTGACAGAGCTCAAAGAGCATTGTCACAGGTTGTGGCTGTTGCCTCAGATCATCCAGTGTGACTAATGGCTCCAAAACACCTCTAAATATCTGCAAGAAAGAACTATTTCTCCTCATAATTATGCCAAGTATATAAGAAACAGAAAAGGAGGCAAGGAGCTACTAATAGCCCTATTATTCAAATGTGGCATACAATTTCACATTTTCCAACATCTAAATAGCTTGGTTATGGATTCATTACTGATTAATAGTTAAGAATAACAAGAGTTAACTTCAACTTAACCTTATAGCTCATTTGGATAGATAAAAAACATAAGGATACAACAAAAGATGGAAAAAGAATGAAGTAACAAGATTTAATTTATATAGTTTGCAGGTTTTTTTTTGTGAAATTTTATAAACTTCCCATGTTCACCCACTCATAGTTATTTACGGCGCACGGCGCACTGTTGCGAAAAGGGCTCCTAGAGCCATGGCGCATTGCGTTGCGCATGGCAACATTAAAGTGCGGCGCACATACAAGCACACATACACATATAGTCATATATATATATATGAAAATTTTAATTTTAACTCATCCACATAGAACTTCTAATACATTCAAATTTCAAAAATATATTGAGCATGATCATAAATTCTCCAAAATACATCAAGTATGATGACAAACTCTGTAAATTGCAAAAACTCACAAGAGTATAAACCATGTAAAAAAAGAACTCTAATCATCAATCAAGGTAACGTTAACGTTACAAAAGGAAAATAAAAACCCGAGATGAAGAGCAGGGAAAAGACAGTTGAGACTTAAGAAGAAAGAAGCTAGGTTACGTAGAAAATGAGTAGAGAAGGAATAAAGAGACATGAATAAGAATATATTTTATGATCTTAAAACCTATTTTTAATGGACTTTAGACTTAGAGTTGTCAATAAGACAAAGAAGCCCTTTTAAACATCTTTTTTTTTAATGAGTTATGGCTGCATGAAGGTGGCAAACGTTGCGCGCCATGCGCCATTGCCCATGGCGCACGTTGCGCGCGCAACACACGGGCAACAGCTGTGGCGTTGCCCAAAAGGCCATGGCGTGCGCAACAGGGCAATGGCTCGCGCCATGGCGCGCAATCAATTACTATGCACCCACTAACAATGGAAGGAATATAAAAACCAGTCAAATTCCATTGTGCTATATTGTGTAACCAAAAACAGGCAACACAAATTCCAAATCATTTTCATGAACTAAACCTCCCAAACAAAAAAGCAAATGGTTCTACTTTTCTTTTTTTTCTCTGTCTCTATTGATCTATTCTAATTCTATTTCATTCAAGAACAACAATGGCAGCAGTGAAAGACAATAGTTTCTATTCCTTCCCGTTCTATTCATCCACACAAGCTATCAAACACAAAGATATCAACAGTGACAGGTCACTTGCGCTAGAATAGAAAATAATCAAAGTCATACACACCACCCATAATTTCACAAGATCATAGCCAACGTCCACATAAACCGCAGCAGCAATAGACTCTACAACATCTGCAAGAACCTTCGGAGCTTTCACCGATCCACCATAGGCAACAACAGCATCCTCTTCTTCCCTCACAGCCTCCGCAAACTCGTTTACCTTCATCAACGAAAAATACATACTCGAACTATCTGATCCTAAACCTTACCCTTAAATCCAGCAAAGAAAGGGAAAAGAGAAAAAGAACCTTGTGAAGAAGAGAAGGCGCGTTGTGGCGGACGTAGCGGTAGAAGCCGCGGCGAACGGCGACGCGAGCGAGCTTCTCGGTGCTGACATTGGCGGCGCGGAGGAGGGAGAGGTGGCCGGGATCGAGGGCGGGGTAAGCGAGGAAGAGGTGGTTGCTGATGGCGAGGCTCAAGACGGGATCGCCGATGAACTCGAGGCGCTCGTAGGTGAAGGAATCGGAGAAGGAAGAGTGGGTGAGGGCTTCTTCTAGGAGCTTCTTGTTCCTGAAAGAGTAGTTGAGTATGGTCTCCACTGCTAGCACGGGATTCTCCATTCCCGGAGACGACGACGTCGTAATCGGTGGATACGAAGCAGCTTGGGAGGTTGATGATGGAAGCTGGTGTAGGGATTATTGGGAAATTGGGTACATTTTGAATTAGGAAGGGAAGAAGAGGGAAAGCGTGCAAGCTAAACCTTAAATTAATATTTTATTAAATTTTGGTCGTTGTTTAAATTATTTATACACATTCTTAGAATAAAATTACTATTCATACCTGGATCCCCTCTCATTTAATGAGTGATTTGAGATGGCTCACAAGCTTAGTGTTTTGACAATACTAGTTATGATGAAATGGTTACGGGATGGGGTATGTGAGAAGAGTACTTGGATTCTCGTTTTCATTCCCGCTAACTAATTTTTTTTTAAGTAAATCTATTTTGATCTTTAAAATATATGTAATATTACGATTTAATATCTACGAGATCATAATAAGTATTGTTAAATTCGAACAACATGATCAGTTAAACCTGTAACCATTCATTGACCGATTTAGTTCTAACAAATATCCGAATTTCTGGTCAAATCGAACTGACTTTGACTGACCTTGAAATATATATTTTTTCTTTGCTTTTTCAATCATTGGGCCTAATATTTTGGGATAAATTTGACTATATACATTGTGTATCTTATAAGTTTGAATTATATAATTATGGAGTAACTAATATGCTACCTAAATCATATAAATGTTTGAATTATTATTATTATTTAAGTCTTTTTTTTCATATCTATAGTGTAATACTTGAGTTCAAAGAAAAGCCATTGAGACCACGTAACATTGTGGTGCACTTCTGAACAACACGTAGAAGAGATATTCTATCCATATCAGCTATCCACATCATATTTAATGGAAAATACTAAAATTGTCAGACAAAAGGGCTTGAAACAACTTACAAACATAGATGATTAATTTGAAACTTTTAAAACATAAAAGACTGATTTGAAACTTAGGTTTAACGTAGATTATCAAAATGAGATTTTGTCGGTAAATAATCTAGTTGCAGGAGTTGCCAAGATCAAAGGAGCATTTGAGGTTGAAATGTCCAAGAAAGATACTTATAAGTGAGCTTTATAATTCATTTATATCATGTAGTGAATAATGTTTTTCATTTGTATTATTAAAATAAATTGAGTTTATGTCGTGGTCATCATCATTAATTATCCGAGAGGCAAGGGAAGAATACAGTCTAAAGTGGATTCGGATTTGCTAAAGTGCAGATCTAATGAAGTATGTGCAGTACACACTTAATTAAGGACCGTTTGATGAAACTGTTACAATACGGACATGAATCTCGATTTTTATTTAACGGTCTGGATGATGAACTTCATACACTTTATACTTTCTACACTTCACTGAATCCAATTTCGTCTAAAGTGTGCCGGAAGAAATACTTCAGCCATTATATATCCCACCCCTTCCCATATATCCCAATACTTGAAGAGAATTACCAGGACAATCGATAAGCTTATATATGATATATGCTTGCAGTTGCAAAAGCTATGCGGATCCTTTATCGTGATGTAGTTGTGCAGTTCGATTAGCCACGGTTAAAATCATGACTAATCGGTTATGCAACCGTGTCTAAATAGCGGATCAGAGGAGGATTTGGGGTTGCTATGTCTAAGGAAGATGCATATAAGTGAGCTTTGTGTTTATAATTTATTTATATCATGTAATGAATAATTTTTACGTGTGTATTATTAAAATAAAATGAGTTTATATCTTTATATCTTTGTTATAAGGTTTTTCAATACAAAAAAGACGTGTGACAATAAGTTTATGTATAATTAATCACAATAAAAAAAATATAAAAGACCACATTTTATATCTCATAGAAGAGATAGAGTATAAATTAAACTTATAATTAAAGAATTTTATAACAAAAATTTAAAAACGAGAAAAGAAATTAGAATTATAACAACTTCTAGTTGAAGCTATTTTTATTCATAATTGCATATTGCTCATTACATAAATATTAGGACTTAAATCTCTCAATTTCTTAATTAAGAAATCAAAAGGGTTAATTTTAGATAAAAAAAATTTAAAATGTGTATAAGACTCACACGCACCGTGAAATCTGTCCCTATCAAGAGAATCCCACACACATTTTGTCCATTAATTTCTAGATCTCTCTCTAAAATTAACACAATCAATTTTCCAAAAAAGAAATTGAGAAAATATAAATCCCAAAACATTAACATGGTCTCAACGTACACCACACAAAGAATTTAAGTAGTACCAAACATATATAGCCTTTAATAGGATGGCTTTCACGAGAAAGGATAATCTAAATTAAACTTCACATCCTGTAAAAGTGTTGAAGTGCGCAATTTTATACATCAGTCAATTTATTGGTTAACGTGTAAAAAAACTTACTTCACAGAATACGCAATTCATATGATCTTTTCTTCGATTGGCTTCTACTGAGGAAGGTGAGCATCAAGATCTTTGCAGAGATCAACAGCCAACTCCATCAAAGTGTGAGAATCAGAAATGTGACCTTTAAGCTTCTCATATTCCATAGTTCAATGCACCACACTCCCTTTATTCTTTGGAATTCCTTGGATTGTGATGTGAAAGCTCTTATAGTCTTTTAGAAGATCTCCCTCTATAACCTTGAAAGTGATCAAGTTCTTTTGTGGATCTATGGCTTTAATCATCTCTTTGGACACACAAGCTTTTCCCATCTATGGGGTCTCACAAAAATTTGTTCTTTGGATTAGCATCATGCATAACATGGTCAATCTAAAATATATTCAATCACCTCCATTATCTAATAATGATTCATTTTTCTAAAGCAACAATTAAAACTCAAAAACGCTAGTGTTTCGTTTGGTTGCATGTTTAATTTTTTAAGAAATGGGAATGAGAATGAGATTGTTTAAGATCATGTTTGATATGATATAAAAAAAGATGGGAATGAGGTTGAAAATAAAAATGTAAGAAGGGTATAATGACTAATTTATCCATGGAATTAGGGGTGGCAAATTTGACCCAAACCCACTAATCCAACCCAACCCAATTAATAAATGGGTCATGTGAGTCGGGTCAAAATTTATCCATGCAAATATGGGTTGAGTTAGGTCAAACCCATTGTTAACCTAATAACCCATCTAATATATTTTGTATTTTTATTTTTCTCTTGGTTTCAACTTTTTAAAATTATAGTTTTGCCCCAAATTGCATTTTAGTCCCGGTTTTCATTCTTTCTTTGATTTTTGACCCAGAAAATTTCCATATTCATATTTTCTCCCTTATTCCAAAGTTTCTAAAATTACAGTTTGACCCTAATTTTTGTCATAATTACATTCTTGGCCCAAATTGGATTTTAGTTGTTCCATTTCAATTTAAGCCATAAAAACTTTTCAAAATTTCATTCTAACCTCAATTTCAAATTTGTGGAAATTACATTTTGACCCCAATTTTTATAATAATTACATTTGGTCCCAAATTAATGGGTTGATGGGTTTGACCCATAATTAATGGGTCATGACCCATTATAACCCATTTAAAATTTGACTCATTTATAACCCAACCCATTTATGACCCAATCCAAATTTAACCCAACCCACCCATTTTGCCACCCCTACCTGTAATTAAGTTTTAGGGTACGCTTGGTATAATTGCACGGATGTAAAGTATTGTAAAGAAAGTACTGTAGAATAAAAGAAAGTACTGTAGAGAAAAGTGAGGAGAGAGATAGAGAGAAAAATTAGGAGAGAGAAAAAGTATAATAAAAAGTGTGTTTGGTATGTATAAAATATGATGTAAAGTTTTTTTGGGAATCGTGAAAAACCAAGATTTTACTGTTTGGTATCTTCACCAAACATACCCTTATTAGTGATGAGGGAAGTGTTGGGAAGGTAAAATGGTGAAAACCCTCCCAAATTGGATCCAGTGCAATTCGCTTCCGTGCAATTTCGGTGCAATTCTTTCAAAAAGAACATTTTTACTTTATTTTTGAAGCACTTATTCAGGCTTATTCTATTAATAACCCACTATGAATGGATTAGGGACGAAATTATTATCAATTTTGACAAATATCATCATTAAATAGTTTTTTGAGACTATTTTCAATATTAATAACAATTTGGTCCCTAATCCATTTAAAGTGATGATATTTGTCAATATCATTGTTATTAATTAAACCGGACCAGATCGGCCGGTTCAATCGGTTGGACCGGGAACCGGTCAGTACACTGGTCCAGAACAATCATAAAACCACTCTTTGAATAAACCGGTGGTGAACCGGGCAAACCGGTGAAAACCAGCGGTTTGCTCGGTTCACCCGGTTCTAACTTTTTTTTTAAATTTTTTTTCTATAACTTAAAACGACGCCGTTTCATGTATTTTTTTTATGGATATATATTTTTGTTTAGAATTATATATATATATATATATATATATATATATATATACATTTTTAAAAAAAGTTTAAAATTAAAAAAAATAAAATCCCTTGCTGTGTAATCGCAAAAGCACAAGCAGCCACACAAGAGCAAATTGTAATTGCACAAGAGCAGCCGCACACGAGAGAAGAGTAAATTGGAAGTGGATGATGAACCTGGATCTCAGAATGACACTATTGGCGATTATCTTTCTTTGAATCATAACTTGGTGTCATTTGGTGGAATTAACGTCAACGAATATTATGATTGAATTTTATTGTCAATTTGTCTTTTAGTATGTGGACATATTGATTCTAGTTTTGCGTGTGTTGATTGTTGAGTACTAGGTAGTAGGTATGTTGATCATTGGACTTCTTACATGAGTTTGATACGATATTATGGCTTGAGTTTGATATGATATTGTGGTTAAGTGTGCAACTTGTTCTAATTCTAGTATTTTACTTATGGTATATGTTGTAGTTAATTATATTTAGGTGGAGATGGACACATACAAAGTATGTAACTAATGTTTAATATGATATATTTTAGTATATTAAATTAATATATATTTAATTACCACCGGTTTGACCGCGGTTCGACCACGGTTGAACCAGTGAACCTTGAACCAGTACTTTGATCGGTTCGATGCCCGGTCCGATTTTAAAAACCATGGTCAATATTGATAATAATTTGGTCTCTAATTTATTCATTGTGGATTATTGTTAGTGTGAGTCCGTATCAGTACTTAAAAAATGAAGTAAAAATGTTCATTTTGAAGGAATTGTACCGAAATTGCATGGAAGCGAATTGCACCGAATCCAATTTCAAACACTTCTCCATGATGGGTTTGGACATAGCTCTCCCCACGCTTCTCCAAACATAGACTATATGATTCCCTATCCTAACTACCAACCAAACATAAGCTATAACATTTCCTAACCCAAACCCTCTCTTTAAACCTCCAACCAAACAAGTTATTGGTGTTGTGTTTGGGAGATCTTCTAAAAGACTATAATTTATTTGAACGGGACCCAAGTCACCCAACTTTTAAATTATACGATTGATCAATCCTAATCACCTACTATATGTTTGTACTTTGCATTGAATGTGGATAATATTGGGAAGTGACGCATGATCAAATAAAGTGTACTTAATAATTTGAATCGTTAATTTGCTGTAATAAAATTATATTTTAATCGATAAACAGTTTGAATTGTGAACTGAAATATACTTCATAAGAAGTTACTCTAACCTATATGATGAGTTTGTGAGGCATCACCAACACTGACACTTTACACCAATAAGATGAAGGACAAAACTTAGGTCCATTTTCTTATGTCCATTTCATCTAATTCCCCAATATAATTATGACAAGTGGCAAAAAGTGTTTAAATAACCAATCACAGTAGAGAGAGAATATAGAAGATCACCTTTTATATGACCAATCATAGAAGAAAGAGAGTGTAAATACAATATATGATTGGTGGAATTTGATGAAATGGACATAAAAAAATGGACCTAAGTTTTTTCCTAAGATAAAATCGAGAGTACATTGATTTCTTGCAATTTAAATTTGTGTAGTTCATTATTTGACATATTAATTTATTATATTAATTCACATTGGATTAATAGTATAAAACAATAAGTTATATTACCGAATTAAAATTATAAAGGATTTAGACTCAATATATTTTTTTTTTTGATAGGAAGATTTAGACTCAATAAAACCATATTATATTGATTATGGATAAGAATTAAATTAATTAGGTGAAGATTTTTTTTGCATATTTGCTATATTTTTTTTTACGTAAATAAGACACGTGTGACAAAAAATTTTGCTTGACTAATCATGTACAGAGGTTGAACATAAAAGATTATATTTTATATAATTAACTATAAAGCAAATGGTATAAATAAAGTTTATAATTAAAAAAAATTCATAAGAAAATATAAAAAAATTTACCTAAAATTTTTCTTATGAATTATGTTAGATAGGAAAATGAAGATTGAATCATCTTCACTAAGCAATAAAATACACAATGAAGTGAGGAGAGACTAAAAGACACGTTTTGTTACATTAATGTTGGATATAATGGAAATGGTAATGGGAATGCATGATGGAATGAAAATAGTAATGTGAAAGTAATGTGATATTATGTGAATGGAATAGAAGTGGGTAAAATGACAATTTCATCCTTATATTAAAAGTGGAAATAGAATAAAAATTGATAAAAAAGTAATGACAACAACATAATATCATCACATTGTAAAAAGTAAATTATTTGATAAGAAGAATATTGAAAGAAATGTTAAATTACAAAATAGATTACATCGCAACCAAACATGCCGTGAATACAAGGACATGACCCCTAAATGTAAGGACCAAAAAAAATAAAGTTTCTACCAAAAAAAGGACAAGAAAATGAAAGAGCGAAAAGGACAATTGCGAGATGCATTAAGTTGGAACTTTGTAGAATATCACATTAAATCTTTTATATTGTCTATAAGTGTTTATTAAAGTAAGGAGAAAGAAAGAGAAAAAAATTTAATAATATGGGAGTATGGAACTCAAAAAAAAATTCTTTTTCTCTTTATATTTTAATAAACATTTCATTAAATAGAATCCAATCTCATAAAATTGGGAAGTTTGACGTGTTGTGTTCAAAATAAATGAGGTTGTAGACATGTGGGGGATTATGTTGCAAAATCAGAACCACTCCTTTCATCTTTGAAAGGACAAATGAACAACGAGTCAACCGTACGAATAAAAGTTTAATGGTACGGTATTATTGAATTTCAGTACATCCTTCCAATCATGTAGTGACATTTGTTAATATTAATAAAAACTCACATTAATTAGGGTCCACCTTGAATGGTTTATGGACCAACTAATTGGAGGGATGTACTAAAATTTAGTACTATCGTACCACTGAACTTCTACTCCAACCACAGCTATTTCAAGTGTCATTATTTAATATCAAGACAGTGTAATGCATATAATAAGGAATTTATTTTTTTTAATTATCGCTTTTTAAATTTGATCTTTGAAGAGATGAGAATAAAGCGTTATCTATTGAAAATGTCGTCTCTAGCAATAGACCCCACAACACCTCAAAGATTGGTCATTATACTTGCTCTAGTAGGTACCCTAGTCATTAAAAAAAAAAAGAAATATTGCAATTTAATTCTTCAAGTTTTGTTTCCACGTTATACTATATATATAAGGTTAAAATGTAGTGCACGTATTTTTCTTTTAGCTATAGATAATGTGTAATAAATACCCTTATCTATAGAAATTGATAAAACTTTTGTAAATTCTCTAATTGGTGCAAAACATAACTGAGGGATTAAATTAGTTGAAGGCAATATTTTTACACAAACCATAAAAGCTTAGAGGTGTTTTTCTTTCTTTTGGTATGGCTTATTACTTTTATTGTTGTGCAAGTATTGCTCTTCTAAATAAAAGTTCAGTATTTCAGAAGTATTGAACTTCGATACATTCCATCAATCATATATTATTATTTATTAATATTAATAGAGACTCATATTAATAAAGATCGATTTTGAATAGATTAAGGACCACTAATTAGAAGAATATATAGAGGTTTAATACTACCATACTACTAAACATATTCTCGCTATATTTTGATAGTGCTTTGGATAAAAAATAACTAATAGATGATGTTTCCTCTTGTTTTTTTTTTAAAACTATCAAGACATTTGAAAGATTAGAATAACTCATATATATCATAGATTTTTTTTTTAATAAATAGAATTTATTTCATAACAACCAACATGATACACTCATGACTCAACCACAAAAACCAATATCATATACATTAAAAGTTTCACATCAGGTATTATTTTAATTTTGAAATATGAAATAAAATATTTATTATTATATTTTAAAATAATAAATTTAATAATAAAATATTATTTATTTTTAACTACGTATTTGGATAACTATCTTATCTATTATCTTTTCTTAATTTCTTTCTTCCATCTCTTTCCATTCTCTATTTATTTTATTTTATAATTATTAAATAAGTATTTAGTGAATCTAATGACCAAAAAGGCAAAAACCCAAATAATAATAAGAATATAACAACTTCTAGTGGAAGCTATTTTTATTCATATTTCCTATTATTACATGGAAAAAGGGGGGAAAAGCAAACATTAAATATTAGGATTTGGATTTTTTTAGTTTCTTACAAAATTGAAAGTGTCAATTTTAAATAGAGAAATAAATAATGCATATAAGATTCAAGTAAGTCCCATACATACTTTGCGTTTTCTCTCTCTAAAATTGACACAACCCATTTTTCTTAAACTAAAAAAAAAAAAATCCAAGCCCCATAACATTAACATGTACACACACAAATAAGTATTAAATATAGTCATTTTTCAATGAAAAGTAATATACGTAGAAGTCTACTGGATTCTGTCTAATCTGATAACTTTATTGATTGAAGTGTGGCTATTAATTCTTGTTAATTAGATGAGCATCGAGATCTTTGGTCAAATCATTAAAATACTCCATTAGAGAGTGAGGGTCAGGAATGTGACCTTTTAGCCTCTCATATTCTGCAGTATAATGCACCACACTTCCTTTATCTTTTGGAATAGCTTGTACTGTGATTTTGAAGCTCTTGTACTCTTTTAAAAGATCTCCTTCTATAACCCTCACAGTTATCAAGTTATTTTTTGGATCTATGGCTTCGACCACCTCCTTATCCACATGAGTTTTTCCACCTGTGGATTTTTACAAAGAAAATATAAGAGATTCTTTTTTTTTTTAATAAATGGTAGTAAGGAAGGTACTCCTAAATACTATCGAATACGACGCCATTACATGTTGAGGAGACCAACATAGTCCCAACCCAAAAAATTACTGCACAAGTCTAAATCATAAGCAGTTTTACTCAGTTGCAATTACTCAACTAGTCCTTCCTGGGAAGGGATGCCAACCAAGTAGAATTTTGGATGACTTCAGGGGATTCAATAACACTTACCCATAAATAAAGTAAGAACTTTAATTTCCTCCAAATTTTTAACCAGTTGTACCAACCCACATTTTCACAATAAAAGAGATTCTTGGATCTTATATCATTTCAAATTTGACATTTCTCTATATGTATACATGTTAATTAAATTATTATGAAAATAATGTAGGCATTCTATTTAATTACTCTTGAAAGTCATCAACATAACTAAAAAATTTAATGGGTGTGTTTGGTAGGTGAGATGAGTGAGGGATAAGAATGTGAATGGGAATGAATATATCATGTCAATGTGATGTGATATGAATAGAATAAAAGTGAATAAAATGACCATTTTATCCTTACATTAAAAGTGGGAATAAAATAAATTAAAATGGGTAAAAAAGTAAGGGAAAAAACATAATTTCATCACATTATAAAAAATATAGTATATTTGGTAAAAAAATATTAAATGTAATGTTGAATTATATCTAAAATCCAACATTATATCTTCCACCCCACTAACCAAACACACCCAAAAGTATTCATTGTGGTTTCTCTAGAGCCTCTATGGGGAGTAATTCTCCCTAGGAAGTTGTTTTTCACTTGTAAGGCTCATGCTCAAAACTTTAAAGATTTTTATTAATTATGCTCATAAATTTTTTTTGCTCTCAATTGTGTCTCTATACTTTTTATTTGCAAGCAATTTTATCTTTCCATTTAAATTTTGTGAAAATAATTAGCGACATATACAAACGTGACTTTCCTCGAGCCCTCTAATATTGATTGTGATATCAAACCATATGTTTAACAATATTGTTTCGCTAATTTAGCCATAATTATCATCGTGTCACTACAAAATAAAGGGTGTTATTGTGGCTAAATTAATGAAAAACTGTAGGTAAATATATGATTTGACATCACACAATATGTATTATTGGAGACTACAAGAACAGTCACATTTGCATTTGCCGTTAATTATTTACGCGAAATTTGATTGAAGAGCAAAATTCATTACAATTTAAAAATTTAGGGTTACAATTAATTGCAAACAAAGTTTGGAGAGATAATTAATTAGAGTCATCATCAAATGTATTTTTGCCTATTTTTTAAAAGCATTTATTTTAGAAAACTAAGATGTTGTAATTAAACCATCAATAGTGCTTTTGAAGCTTTTACTTATAGTCAAAATGCAAAAACTAAGAACTAAACAATTTAAGACACAAATACCCGGCCCTATCCAGAAATTCTTATTTACCATTATTTTTTTTAACTTTTTTTCCTAAAACCCTTCACAAACACAAATTTATTAAGTAAGAAATATATATATACACTCTTGATCTCTGAAAGATATAAATTATTTCAATTCAATCCCTGAAATAGTGAAATATGTTTTTTTTCCTAATTTGATCATTTTGGTCCCTAAAAGAAGTCACACATACACTTGAGGAAAAAACTAAAAGGACCATATTGAGACAAAAAAAACGTCTTTTAGAGATTAAATTAGATATTTTTATCTTTTAAAAATTAAATTAAAACAATTTCTATCTTTTAGGAACGGATTTGATAATTCTCTCTATACAATGTGTAAAGAAGAAGATTCCTTACCATGGGTATAATGCCAAGTAATAATAGACCCCACCTTGCCCCAATCTCCTTCCATAGTAGCACCATGGACTCTTCCAGGTGAAATATTGGGCACATGGTGTGGCTTACTCTCAACAATTTCATGAAACATCTCAGCAGAGGCATTCATGTGCACATCAACTTCAATCTTACCAACTAATTGGTCTTGATGGCCTTCTCCCTCTGAAAGATGTGCATCCATTTCTCTGCTCATTGTGGCTGCAAGCTGCATCAATGAGTGAGGGTTTGGAATTTGTGCATGAAGCTTCTCATATTCATAGCTCCAATGAACCACACTCCCCTTCTCCTTTGGACTCACTTGAATGGTAGTTATGAAGGTCTTGTAGTGATTGAGTAAATCACCCTCTATCACCTTGAATGTGATCAAGTTTTTTGCTGGGTCTATGGCTTCAACAATGTCCTTGGACACACAAGATTTTCCTTCTATATATATAATATATATATATGGATTCACATGTTAGAAGAAAAATTGTTCATTTCATAAGCATCATGTTGGTATATATAATAGGATACCACATATATTTTAATAACCCAGATTATTGTTACTAATAATAATAATAATAGTAACTAAGGTAGTGAAATAAATTATGAAAAATGCAATAAATAGGTGGGAGGGACCTAATTGTAAAGGTTTCAGGGACTTAATTGAAAAGTAAATTAGTTTGATAAAACTTAGGGGGGTGTTTGGTATTACTGTCATTTTTTAGATTTCTGTTTTTTGAAAACTGAAATCTGTGGTCTATTTTCTTGTGTTCTATTTTCTATTTTCTGTTTTTTGTTTTATATCTTCAATTTTCTATATTAATAAAATAACAGAAAATAAATATTTATGGAAGTTCAAAATATACTTACGTGAATGTTTTGGAAGCAAGAAGATTCATGCACATTTATGGTGGGTGGTGGGTGTTGGTGGCGGTGGTGTGGTATGCGGTTGTTACGTTAATGGTGGTGGTGGGTGGTGGTTGGTGATGGTGGTGAGTGGTCGTGGTGGTGGGTGGTGGGTGGTGGGTGGTGGGTGGTGGTTGCTGCTGCTGGTGAGTGGTGGTGGTGGGTGGTGGGTGGTGGTGGTTGCTGGTGGTAGTGAGTCGTGGTTGCTGGTGGTGGTGGGTGGTGGTTGCTGGTGGTGGTGAGTGGTAGTGGTGGTTGCTGCTGGTGGTGGGTGGTCGTGGTGGTGGTTGCTGTTGGTGGTGAGTGGTGGTTGCTGGTGGTGGTGAGTGGTGGTGGTTGCTAGTGGTAGTGAGTCGTGGTGATGGGTTGTGGTTGAAAAAAAAAACTGAAATAAAATTTGTCGAAATCACATTTTGTGATTTCCTATATGGTGTCTTATGTTTTGATATTAAGTCCAAAATTAAAAATAAAATTCATTTAACCAAACAAATTTTCAATTTTTTTTTAAATAAAAAAAACTACAATAAAACCAAACACCCCCTTAATTTTTACCGAAAATGATTTTTAACTCCAATTCCCAATAGCTCCTTTCCCTTCCTGTGGAGTAACGTTCTTGTAACTTGTAAGTTCCCGTCTAGCCATTGTCTACTATTCTAGGGTGTGTTTGGTAATTAATTAGGACTTAGGAGGGTGAGGAAATGGAAGAGATCGAAGGGAAAGGAGACGAAAAGGGAATAGGAAATTAAGTGATAGTTTCTCTTTCTTTTGTAAATCTTCAAAATCCTTTAACATCGAGTAATTGAAATTAACAAATGGAAGGGATTAATGAGGATTAACATAAAACTCTCATCTTCCCTCCTCTGCAAAATTTTAATAACCAAATAAGAGAAAGATTATTAAATTTTTTATCTTTTCTCTTTTTAATCCTCAATCCAAACAAACCCTAAAAAATAAACTTTTGGGTGGAGTTCAAACTTGTGGTTTTTCTTAAAATCTAAATGGGTGTAAGTTAAGGACATGTTTGGTAGTGCATTACATGTAATCTTACGATTCTTAAAAAAACTTTACTTCATCTTTTATACATACCAAACTCCTAATTTTTCTCTCTATCTCTCTCCTCACTTTTCTTTACAGTACTTTCCTTTACTCTATAATACTTTCTTTACAATACTTCATATCTGTGCATTTATACCAAGCGTGCCTTAAATTTCTGGAGTAATATTATCAGACAGACACTAATTATATGTATATTTAAAAAAAATATTAAAACTTTAATTCGTTCTACTATAATAAACCAGTCCCTTACTCCCTTTCAATGACCCCTATTGATCGGCTGATCGCACTAATTAGTAAGATGACATCTAACTGTATAGCCATAGAAAAAAATAATAATAAATTAGGAAATAAACAGGGACCCACCCTTTATAATTTTTTTCATTTATCTTTTTATATCTCACCTGTACTTCACAACCTTTGTATTTTAAATGATTTCGATGCATATATATAATTACTAATGGACGTTAGTAAAATTTAACAAAATAATATACTAAAATATTTAACAATAGAGATTACATTAAAAAAATTAAATTACAAAGATCCTAATCACAAACTTTTAAAATATAGGGTCAAAAATAAAATTTGATTATACACTATAGAAATCAATAGCTTTTAACTTTAATTGCTCCAAAATATAAAAACATTTTACCCTTACAAACTCTGAGTCTCTGACCATTCAAAAGAAGGAGAATCACTAATGGTTTGGTCTATGATGCAATGTAATTTCGGCCGATAGGATTATGACACGTAGAAAATTGCATTGCATCTTAAGTCATCCTACCCACATGTCACAATCCTATCGGCTGAAATTACATTCCATGCATGCATGCAACAAGTTGCATCATAGACTCACCCATCACTAATAGGCCTCATTTTTAGGAATACTTTGTGGGACAAAAATCCTTTCTATTCTTGAGAAATTATTTATCATTAAGGAAGGGTTTAGTATATCGGGTGATTCTATGATGCAACTTGTTGTTTACATGCAATGCAATTTCGGTCGATAAGATTGTGACATGTGGGTAGGATGACTTGAGATGCAATGCAATTTTCCACATGTCATAATCCTATCGGCCGAACTTACATTGCATGTATGCAATATATTATCATCTAAGATAATATGATATTCTACGTATTATAATAGTGTTATCTTCAATTTAATCATGATTGCCATTGTGAAACTACAAAAATAATGTTATTGTAGTTAAATTTATAAAGAATTGTAGCTAAATATATAATTTCATCTACCATTAATTAATTATTCCTAGGAAATTTGGGTGAATAACAAAATTTCTTAAAAATTAAAAATTTAGAAACAAAATTGACATAAGTAAAAGATAGCCGTAACAAACCAAAATATTATATATGTCCAGAGTGCAAACACCTGCATGACGCGTTTGTATTCGGATCCTAGAAGAGTCCATTATATATATATATATATATATATACACTAGAGGTTTCGCATGCACCTACGTGCATACATGTAATTTTTCTTAAATTTTTTGAAAATATAATATAAAAAAGTTATTATATTTTAAGATCATTAAAAATTAAATATTTGATAATTTAAAATTTTTTAAATAGAATTTTTATCATAATTTAAAATAAAAAAAATTAAAAATGAGAAGTTATGCACTTCTCCACATTAGTAACCACCTATCATACTTGTTTTCTCTCTCCCACATCCTCCAATCGTATTATTTTTGTTGTATTTTTTAATTATAAAATATAGCTATAAATATAGACATAGATTTATTGAGTAGTTTGTTATTTACTGGGAAGTTGAAGGGAAGTTATTTTTTTGGTGTCACACTTTGCTTGTGTGACACCAAAAACTTCAAAATCATATATATATAGATATACAGATATAGATATATATATATATATATATAGAGAGAGAGTAAAACACTATTTTGGTCCTCCACAGATACCTCCTTTGTCAATTTGGTCCCCCACAGATTAGTATTATCAATTTGGTCCCCCACAGATCAAACTGTTAGCAATTTGGTCCTTCCGTTAATTAACTTGATGACATGTCAAGTTAAGTTGTGACTCAGCAATTTTTTTATCCGACTAGGCATTAATTAATTTAGAGTAATTTATTTTTTATTTAAAAAACCTTTTAAATTAAAAAAAGTAAAAAAATGGCACAAATATGCTTCTTTGTGTTAAAAAGAGGTATGTCAAAGGTTTTTTTTAAAAAAAATTTTTAATTTAAAAGGTTTTTTAAATAAAAAATAAATGACTCTAAATTAATTTATGCCTAGTCAGATGAAAAATTGCTGAGTCACAACTTAACTTGACATGTCATCAAGTTAATTAACGGAAGGACCAAATTGCTAATAGTTTGATCTGTGGGGGACCAAATTGATAATACCGATCTGTGGGGAACCAAAATTGATAAAAAGGACATCTGTAGAGGACCAAAACAGTGTTTTACTCAATATATATATATAAAAGATGTCACATAAGTTGCCTTACCGTGAACATAATTCCAGATTAGGATAGAGCCCAGTTTTCCGCAGTCTCCTTGATGCTTTTCAATACTGCTTCTAATGCTACAATCATTCCCAATATGCTGAAGTTTGCTGCTGAAAAGTTCATAAAACTTGTCAGCAGAAGCATTTATGTGTACATCAGTTTCAACTTTTCCAAAGTGAGACATTTTCTTTTTTGGGATAGATTTGAGGATATCGCACAGAAAAGAAAAATGGCAGAAATACGAAGCTTATTTGATGCAGGAAGAAGGCTTTGGCCACAACCTTTATATAGGCGAAGTAAGTGTTTTGGTGAAGGGATAAACTTTAATTATATTGCCAAAATTCACAAGCATCTTTCTTTTCTTTTCCTTCCTTTATTTATTGGGTATATAGGGATAGAAATGAGAAGCAAATTCTTCCAATTAATTTTGGGGACCAATATGATAATGACATGTTTTGTTACAAGAAAATAATTGAGGGAATAAGAATGGGAGAGGAAAATATTCACACTCCTATTCTGACTAGCTTAGCTGAGATTTATAATGGGAATAAAACTCTCCCAACAAAAATTTTTCATACGTAAATTTTGAATTCAGTACCTTATTTAAGGAAAGGGTTGGTCTATGATGCAACTTGTTGCATGCATGCAATAGAAAATTGCATTGTATCTCAAGTCATCCTACCCACATGTCACAATCCTAACGGTCGAAATTACATTGCATGCACGCAATAAATTGCATCATACACTCACCCTTAAAAAAAATGAAGTACCTACTATTTCGACCACCCATATGTTAGTAATCTTTGAAATGTTTAACATTCCATGAAATATATTTTTATGGACAAAAATACCTTCACATAAATCCAATTTTATTTTTTTTAATGGTGGTATTTCGGTCATTTTAGATTATTATTATCTCTCATTTTTTTTATTATTTTTATCATCAAACTTTATAAAAGTATGTTTTTAATTTATTTTTTTTATAACTAATCAAACATAAAATTTATATTTTCCGCGCTTCTAATTCTCATTCACATTTTGATTTTGATTTTTCTAAATTTATTTTTAGCTATCAAATGAGTAGGTATGATCAAAATACCCATACCCAATGGGTACCCTGAAAATTTACCCTGTGGTTGGATATGGGTTCGAGTACAAAGTCAACGGGTCCGAGTCCGGGTAAGGAGGTATCCTACCCGTACCCTACCCACAATAGTAATTATTTATTTTTATATATATAAAGTATTATTTTTAAATTTTTTTGTGTTGAGAAAATATATAATTTAAAAAAAAATATTAAATATCTTATAGATATTAAATTATTTTAATTATACATTTATATTTATAATTTAATTTTTTTATTTTTTGTAATTATAGATGAAAAATTGATAAAAATAAATTTTATATTAATAAAATAATAATTTATTTCAAATTTTATAGGTCTGGGTCCGGGTATGAGGATTTAACTACCCATAGGGTCTGGGGATTGATTTTGATACTCGTTCAAGTCCGGGTCTGAGTCTGAAGATTATAATACCCTACTCATATCCTACCCATGATCATCCCTACAAATGAGCGAGTCAAAAGTGTCGGTGGACTCATGGACTATAATTTTTGATAAAGTAATATTATAACAAAATAAGTTCTTTCATAAAAAAAATTTTATTATTATAATTATATATTTATATGATTTTTAATGATATCGTTGTGCATCGCATGTGACAACGCTCGTCTAATTATATATGAATTTTTTTTGAATGTTTATGTTAATTAAAAAAGATAACCTACTAAAACCTCAATTAAATATTAGCTTTTTAGAATCCTGAGTTTGTTTAGAGAATGAAAATGAAAATGTTGGAGGCAATATTGTTAGGATCAGATCGGACGGTTCAACTGGTCTAACCGTGAACCAGAGAGTAGAATAAGTCGGTTAGACCTAAAAAATCAATTTACCAATTGGACTGAATTTAATCAGGGTTCAACCGCTAAATCAGGTCCAACCATCGAATCGTCCAGTCCAACCTCCTTCTTTAGTTTAAAAAAAATTGATGAAAAATTAAAAATTGAAAATACTAGAAATTGAAGTCGCTCAAAGCCCTTATTTACTTGTTGAAGATTAAATGTTTGTGATGTTATACTTAGTATGACATAGACATAATTAATATTTTATTATTTATTGTGTCATCCGGTTCGACCGGTTAAACCGATGAAACCATGAATTGAATACTTGTCCGAATCTTTTTTCGGTTCGGTCCTAACAACATTGGTTGGAGGAAATAAGAATGTAATGTCAATATGATGTGAGGTGAATGAAATAAAAATTAGTAAAATGATCATTTTAGCCTTATATTAAAAATAAAAATAAAATAAAAGTGAATAAAAAAGCAAGACGAAAACATAATTTAATCAGATTAAAAAAATAAAATTTGTTTAATAAAAAAAATATTAAAGAAAATATTGGATTAACTCTAAATTACCTAGTTAATTCTCAGTGTCGCATCAATTCTTTCCCCATCCAACTCTTTTTTGTCTTTTATGGGTGATCGCACCCCCTAGCTACCTTATTTAAAAAATTTTAATTTTAAATAATATTTTATTATCTATATAGAAATGAGTATTTGTTACGTTGTCATCAATATTTTTAAAAAAAATTAATATTTTTATTCGTACTAGTATTTTTTTTATGATCATTCGTACTAGTATGTAAATCACTTAGAAATAGGGATAAAAAAAATTCAATTATAAATGAAAATGCAAGGAATAAAAACTGCGGTGCAAAGACATAATAAAGCGAAAAAAATTATGAATATAAAAAATTTAATTAAATTCATGAGAGAAGTATAAACTCACACTTTATAGTTTGATTATATATCAAGAAATAACTATTCAATATATATATATATATATATATATATATCATAATTAATACAAAGAAAATAAATTTCAAATGAAGTAAATTTAAATGCAATTGGAATTGGAATTTAGTTATTTAGATATATTTTTTATTTTTTGAGTTTGGGTAATGAAATATTATTAACTTTTAATCGATTTTTTAGAAAAAAATTAATTGGTGGAGATAATCATGAGCACAAAAAGAAAAAATAAAATAAAACAAGCTTAATTTATTTTTTCTTAATCAATTTTATGCATGGTCATATCATATTAACTCAGCATTGTCCCATTCCCATCATTTTCTACGTGACGGACAAATTTCTAAAAGAACGAATAAGTTAGTTCAATTTGAATTTAATTCATTTTGATCTTATTTTATTAAGATTGAATTGAATTGACCTGCTTTTAATATGAATAAGTTAGTTCAATTTGAATTGGACTAAACTATATATCTCTCTTTTTTTTTTAGAATATTTATAATTATTAAATTATTATAAAATATTTCATAATATAACATCCATCTTTTTTAAAAATTTAAATAAATAATTTATCTTGATAAAATATGAATGGAAGTGATTAGATAAATTAAATAAAAAATCAAACTAATTAACATAATATGAATCAAGATAAAAATTATTAAATTAATTTAATGTATAAATATTAAAAAAAATTTAAACTTTTTAAAAAAATGAGCGAGTTAGGATTAAGTTTGGCTAATTCGATTTTAATTAAGACAAATATTTTTTAATTCAATCCTATATATTTTACAAGGCCAATTCTATTTTTATTTTCAATTCAATTCAATTTTGAACTACAAAACATACCAAACTCGATCTAAATTGATCGGACTCTAATCTATAAATGGAAATTTTTTAGGCTCGAAAATAAAAAATGATAGCACATGTTTTAGAGACGGAATAGAGACCGACCAATCCATCTCTAGTTATAGCGCATGTTTTAGAGACGGAATTGAGATCGACTAGTCCCGTCGCTAAATAGTTAAAAAAATAACTGCGCGCATTTAAACTAAACGACATCGTTTACTTGATTATCATAGCGATGGAAAAGAGACGAAATGAGTTCTTCCCAATTCCGTAATCGATAAAATCCTTTCCCCCTTCCCTCTTTTCATTTTTCGAACCCTAAACATTTGATCTTCAAATTTTCGGTGGCTACGCTTCGTGTGCTTCATCCTCGTGGTGGTTGGGTGTCTTTTCTGGCATGGAAAACTTTCTGAAAACGTCTATCAATATTTTAAGATAGAATTATATTCCCAACAAAAAATTTTCTTAGGAGAAACTTGCAAGATTAAGTTACCCCAGGATAATAATATTAAAATTAAAGAATGATTTCTTATTTGAGCACTCTGCTTACTTATTAATAGTAGAAGAATATAAGAAAGAACTTGAATACTTGCAAGAATTAGAAGCTCACCTTCTCGTCATTAAACAGGTATATCTTGACAATCATATAGCTTATTGTCAAGAGTTAAGATCAACAGATGATCCTTCTATTCTTCTTGATAAAGAAAAATCAATGGTTCAACTTATAGCATCTACCGCCGCCTCCGCCTCATCTTCAACTCAGATGATTGCGGACCACTCCGAAAAGATGTTGAAGATCTTTTAGAAGATTTAAAATTAGAAAATGAAAGAAAATCAGAAAGTGATTGGTATAAAGATTTAAGTCATGAAGATGAACATAATTCAGAATAAAATGGATTTAAAATCATCGGTTTTAGTTCTAGTTTTCTTTGGAAGATTCTGTCTTAATTATGCAATGTTTCCTGTTGAAAAGCTGTTGGGATTTCCAAGGCAGAGTGACTGACTGGTTGGAGATTATGGCTGTCGAAAATGGTGAAGCGGATTTGTTTTATTTTTTTTATGAAGACACTTTGACATGGGAGGATATTGCAAGAACATCAAGGGCTAGAGAGATTAAGAAGATGATGTTGTATAACAGAATAAGAAGAAGAAGAAGATGATGAAGAAAACAAGTTAATTGAAAATGGAGATGAACATGGAAATGCTGAAAATAATGTTGATTTGGTGATGAGGATTAAACCTAAAGAGCTTAGATTCCTTGCTCATCTGGATTTTCTGTTTACTTATTGTTGACCTCATGGTAGTTTTAAGTTTCATTCCGACGCGTATGAACTTCGCAGCTGCCGCACCATCTCCCATGGAAGCATGGCAGTTTTAGGGCTTGCTGCTATTTCTCCCCATACACCATTGAGAACAGTGTTCATATCTAATACAAGGTTTAAGCTTATAAAGTTGGATGCAGCAAAGAAATTGCTGAGTTTTCTGAAAACCTCTTGTGGCCCATTTGGTTGTAAACTTTGATTTATGAGAGAATGGGAATGAAAATGAGAATGTTTAAGTCTATGTTTGGTAGAGGGAATGGGGGTTGGAAATAAGAATGTAGAAGGGATACAATGACCAATTTACTCCTATAATTAAATATTGGTAGTGGCAGTGGGAGGGCAAAATGGGAAAAAGCCAAGGAGGCTATCACAAAACCTTCATATGGGTAAAGTTTTCTATAGCCCTCATTCAAGGATTATCTACAAGTCAAGCTTTGCCAAAAACTTTAACCAGACATACCATTGGTACTGACTATAAAAACAGACCCAGAAAATTATATGGGTCAAAGATTTCTGAGAACCAGCAGCACTATATCATCTAGTGAGCTCTTTGCTCCAAGAAATTTTTTTAAAAATTACTATAGCAATAGCAAGATAATCAAAGTATAATAATTTGACTCGGAAGGAAACAGGATAGCAGGAGCTAGATGGTTCGGCTAATTTGAAGACTAGTAATAGGCTAATGGAAGGAATTAGAATCAATGAGAAAATCCAAACCTATTCAAATACATTTCCAGTGTCCTGAAATTTGAAACCTGAAGTATTTGGAGGTATAACAGTCCTATTGATAGCTACTTAATTGCAGCCAGCAAAACTGCTCAACAAGGCTAAACTAGTAATGAAAACTTATTTTTGGATGACTATAGTGTCAAAACGAGCTAGCCCAATCCTAACCTGCTTTGGCTCTATTTTATTAGGATTGGGTTGGGTTGGCACTTTTTTAATATGGACTAGAATTTCTCTAGCTCGGCTCGGCCCTATTAGGACTCAAGGCTGGACTGGTTTGTATTTTAATTTATTTTTCAAAAATAATATTTTAAATTATTAAATAATTGTAAAGCATTTTATAATATAATATTTATTCATTTAAAAATCAAAATAACAAGATATATTGATAAAATATGAATTACAGTAATTAGATAAATTAAATAAGAATCCAAAATAATTAATATAATTTAAATTAATCATAAAAATCATGAAATTAATTCAATGTAAAGTAATTAACCCTATATATTTTATTGGGCCAAACAGACTCGCCCGTAAGATTGAGTCCATTTTGACACCTCTATGATGTTAATGTATCATACTATCATAAAGACAAAGGAAGCCAAAGTCAAGATTTGGGTAACAAGTCTGGAAACCCACTTTCCATTTAGATAATCAATGTCCTATCAGGTTTAAAAATAGAATTACATGAATGACATCTATATTTATTTATTTATTCAGTTTTTTATGGTTCATAGATGCTCACTATTCAATGTCAGATAATCATCTCCCTTACCCTCATAGTCCATTCTCCATAGACTAAGATTTTGTTCCCAGATCCTTAGAATGACCTCAAGATGCATTACAAGTAGAATCAACAAGAACTGCTGAAATATCAGGCACATTATAACAGATTTATACAAGACAGTTTCTTAGTTTTGTATAAGCATGTTGTGAAAACCATTCTTATTCCTCAATGCAAATTAAAAATTAATAATTTTCTGAAATATTAGGCACATTATAACAGATTTTATGCGACTTATCAAACTTAGCAAAAAGTACTTGGACATTCATTAGACTATATGACAGGTAACCTTAACAATAGAATTTATCCAACAGATTAGCATCAGTGTACATGTAGAATTTTTATCACAGCTAAGTCATAATGTACAAATATTATGAATATAAGAAAAAAAAGAGCAACAAAAGAAAAAAAAATTCAATTAACATAAACGAACAATGTTTATCCTATGAGCCATTCATTAACACCAAAGGCTTCATATGCACTTTGTCAATATTTTTTTTAAAAAATTTGAAACATAAAATAAAAAAATTGGTTACTATATTTTAAAATAATAAAATTAAATAATTGGAGGTTATTTAACTAGCCTCTCTATTGTTATCTATTGTAAGTTTGTAACTTCCCCTCTTCTTACATGATGATCACATATTTTATTTTATGTCATATAATATATATAATCTTGGAAGTCTACGAAGCCTTAATATATAGATATTTTTCCTTTCAGGGATGTCAATACACTGCCAGTCTGCCGCTCTAGACAATAAATGATTTCAGATGCAAAAATTAACAGGGACATGTAAGCACACAAAGGTTGAAACCATACTCAATATAATGAGAAAAATCCACCCACGAACAGTTCACATCTACAAACTAGCAAATGTATTTCTCAATTATTATTATTTTCTCTATTTAATCTCGAAAGAAGTTATACAAAACTTCCATAGTAATTGGGTAGCTTAACCACAGTCTACAGAGAATTTTTTGCGTGAAAAAATAGCTCTCCCTTGGGCAAAATAGAAATCACAAAGATGGCCAAATTGTTGTCGCGAATGCAGTTGCATTGTGTCAGATCTTACGTGATTGAGTAACCATCATATCGCAATTTATGAGCTTAATGGCAATTTCAAATAACTACGGAATGCTTTCTATGTTTAAGGGTGGGATTCAAAACCCTACCAGGGACCAGAAACTACTCGCCTACACTCAATGTGGTTAAATAGCTATTGTGTTTCAAATGACGAAATTCCTTTCAAAATTAAAAAGCCCTAGATTGATTCAACCAGAAAGAAAGAAAGAAAGCCAGTTTCAAATACAGAAAACGGAAGAAAGAGTTCCTAATACAACTACGAACACAGAATCAAAAGGTTCAAACAAGGATCGATCGAATGATTCACTTATCTCAACGCACGGATCGGCCGAATCAGTCTCGATTCTTCAACCGCTCAATCCGCTGATTCAACTGCTCGATCCTCACAATCAGATTGGTGACGGAGTAGAGGAGCCAGTAGAAGGTCAAGGCGGCGCCGATGAGGAGGGCGTTGCGCTGGCTCTTCATGATGGATTTCTGGTGACGGAGGTGCTCCGAAGGGGAACACGAGTCTCCCTCACAGGAAGGACGCGTCTCGTACTTCCAATAGATGTCCATGAGCAAGAAGAGGCAAAAGGGAACCACGGAGAGGAAGGGTTTGAGAAGGTTACGAGTGACGGCGGTGAGGCCCTTGCGAAGGCCGTCGAGACCGGGGATCGTGAGGAGGAGGACCATGATAGCCTCTGCACCCGCGGCGTACCCTAGCATAACCCATTCGAGCGCCATGTATGAATGATGTGAGAGATCTCTCTGTTCTCGGATCTGATTGATTTTGGGTATGGAAGAAGAGGAATATTGATTTTGAGTCTTTTGTTCAGTTCTTCTGTAATAAGTTGTTCCTCTCAGAGATGCACGGTAATGTCGACAAAAAAATTAATTAATTCTGAAAAAAATTAATTAAATAATAATATCATTAAGGCCATGTTCGCTTTCCAGATTTAAGTCTGGAAAGCAAACCAAAAAGTGGGTGGGGCTCAGTAGTCTCCCTCCTATTTATTTTTTTAAAAAATAATAATAATAAAATATAAAATATCTATTTTATCTTTTGATTTGACACAATCATAACTTTTTTTATTTTTTATTATTTTAATATAAGGGGCAAAGTGGTAATTTTAATACATTCCCATTCCATTTCCATCCCAAATTTTTACTACCAAACACATCAAACCCATTCCCATTCCCTTTCCCTCTCCCTTTCTAGCAAGCAAACGTGCCCTAACTTCTTTCACGAATTTTGTTGAGTTTGGAATTTAGATGATAAATGAGTAATTTTTTGTCACGTCATTATCTACTTAATTTTTTACGTCACCTTCTCTAATCCATTTTCACTACTCATGCGTTTGCTTCTACTTATGCTTCTCCTTCCATCAAATATCACAATCCCACAATCTTCCATCAACACATAGAAGGACGATTTCCTCCGTTAAATCCCACAATCCCGCAATCTTTTGCGTTCAAAACTCAAATCCCACAATTACAAATCTCTAGAGCGTTTGGTATTCGGTGAATATTTTAATGGGAAGTGAAAGTAAATGATAAAAAGTATGTTTGGTATGTAGGGAAATAAAGTGGAATATAAAAATAATTTTGTTTGATATGGTGGAAAGAAGATAGGGAAATAGAAGATAAAAGTATGAAATACCTTTTTTGCCCTTACTTTTTTAAAAGCCACAAAATTTTGAAGGGCATTTTGGTCTTTAAACCCCACTTCACCTCAACTTTCCTCTCCTCACCCACACTTACCTCCCCTCCTATAATGGAACTTGGCTCACCATGTAGCAAACAAGCTCATAAGTGGTGAGAACATTCACCTCTCTTAACTTTCATCCTACCAAACGAGGCATTATTTTTTTATTTACAACGTGAGAATAAACATACTTTGGTGATCAGGAATTCGGACGAGATATGATCTTTTAAAGTAATTCTCTATATTTTTTTGGTGGAATTACGAGAGAAATAGAGAGAAGGAAAATAATTTTTTCTTGATTTTTTTCTCTTTCAATTTTTTTTTCTATTTCTCATAACTCCATAAAAAATATAGAGAATTACTTTAGAAGATCCGCTCTCGATTTAGACATAGTTACTGACTATTTTGAACATATCCATTCACTTCAAAAATTTAGGAAATTTAACTTACGTTTAATATAAATGTACGGATGGAAATGAAAGAGATGTAAAGTAAATACTATTGAGTAAACGAAAATACTGTAAAAAAAAGTGTGAGGAGAGATAAAAGAAATTAAATAAAAGAAGAAATATAATGAAAAGTGTGTTTGGTATATAAAAAATATTATGTAAATTTTTTAAAAAAACGTTAAAATACGTAAATTTTAGTATTGTTAGCTATGGCGTGTCTCAGACTTGTATGGAGGCAAGAACAATATTATTCAGTATTCACTTCAGAAATTTATAACCTTCTGATGGCTGGCGTCTTGATGGACTTACTGAGATGATGAAGCTATGGCGTCTCTAAGATGATCATGGGTAGGGTATGGGTAGGATATTATAATCCTCCTGTACTTGGACTTGAACGGGTATTAAAATTAATTCTCATATCCAGACCCTATGGATAGTTAAATGCCCATACTCGGATCCAGACCTATAAAAATTTAAAATAAATTATTATTTTATTAATATAAAATTTATTTTTATCAATTTTTTTCATTTATAATCACAAAAAATAAAAAAATTAAATCAAAAATATAAATGTATAATTAAATTACTTTAATATCTATATGATATTTAACATTTTTTCTTAGAATTACATATTTTCTCAACACAAAAAATTTAAAAATAATACTTTATATATATAAAAATAAATAATTACTTCCATCAAAAAATAAATAAATAATTACTATTGTGGATAGGGTACTTCCTTATCCGGATCCGTTGACTTTGTACCCCGACCCATACCCAGACCACAGGGTAAATTTTCAGGGTACCCATTGAATATGGGTATTTTGATCATCCCTAGGCGTCTCTCAAGCGCGACGGAGTAGCAAAATCGTCTTCTCTGATGTTCAAGCTACAACGTTTCCGATGTTCAAGCTACGATGGTCTTCAAATCAGCTCCGGCGTCTTCGTCTTCTCCTCTTCTCCTTTATTGCGATGGAAGTAGATCACTAATGATGAACTGACAATAGTAAAAATGAGTTTGGGTAAAAGTTGTATTTTTTTAATTTAGATTAGTAAAAATGCAGACATGAACAAAATTAAAAGTTTGGGTTAAGTAAGATAAAAAAATTTAGAACAAAAATGGACATTAGAGCATAATTTGGAGCATCTCCAACAAGAATACTTTATTCAAAAATAAAAAATAGTTGCAGAAGTAGTTT
Organism: Senna tora; assembly: GCA_014851425.1. Classification (NCBI taxonomy): domain Eukaryota; kingdom Viridiplantae; phylum Streptophyta; class Magnoliopsida; order Fabales; family Fabaceae; genus Senna; species Senna tora. The sequence continues at coordinate 32,874,542 of CM026265.1, read as the reverse complement.
TTAATTATGAAGTAAAAGTTAAAAACTTTAAAACTTCAAAACTTTTAGACAAAAGCATATTTATCATTTAATCATTGTTTTGAAAATCAGACCGGACCGGCCGGTCGGACCGAAAAATCGGAAAATCGCCAGTCAGTCCGGTCCGAAATAACCAATGAACCGGTCAAGAACCGGTGGTTTAGACGGTTCGACCGGTTGTTCATTTTTTTAAAAAAATTTGTGTTGTTTATGATTTAATATTTATTGAAAATTTGTTGTGACTTGTAGTTGTAAGGATTGTTCTATTTCAGTATTTATTGTTGGGTTTGTGATAAGATTTGAGACTTAAATATGTTGATCCTTGAACTTATTTGAAGAGTTTAATATGATATTGTGGTAATTTGCAACTTGTTCTATTTCTTATCATGTTTAGATCGAGATGAAAACATATAATTATGAAATATATAATTTTTTTATGATATATTTTAGTATATTTAATTAAAAATATATATTTTAAATGCCACCGGTTCGACCACGGTTCAACCACGGTTCGACCATTGAACCGTGAACCAGTACCTCGACCGATCCGATTTTAAAAACATTGCATTTAATAGTTAGTTAGTGTTTCTTAACCGGATTGTCTATTAGTTAAATTTTTATTAATTCTATTAATCAAATTAATTGAGACATTTAAAAAATTAAATAGAGATATTTTATCTTTCAATAATTAAATTTAAAAACATCTATCTTTTATTAATTTATTCTATTACATTCTTTAAGTAATATATCAAAATATTTTGATAAAAATTATTTATTAAAGACAAATTAGCATATCTAGTACTGAATTATTATTATTAAAGGCAAAATACTTTTTACTTTTTGAATTGTTGATCAAGTTATTATTTAGTTTATAGTTTTTTTTTAAAAAAAATTATTTAACCACCAAATTTACAATTTTGTCAACTATTTAATCCTCCGAACGTTATCTGTCAGATAACCGAGTCACGTGACACCGTTAACAATGATGATACAAGTGTCACTATTAACATAGGATAGTGTCTTGTCATGAAGATGAGGTATGCTGTGATCGTTATAACTGTACATCAAGCGAAGCTTGACTTCGAAAATAACAGAATGGGGGTCATTGACCCAATTCAAGATGTCAATCACATCATTCGATTATGTAACAAGTAACATTTAGAATTAAGTATTATTCTCATTATCCATATACTTACCCTAAGAAAGTTAAACAAAGGTCGAACGATCCACTTGAACACTTGAACTCGAACGAACAAGGACTCTAAGTGTTAAAAGACGCCACAAGGATGATCAAACTTTGATAAGTCTGTTAGTTCAATGAAGAACCATAGAGAGAATCCACTCTCAAGATGAATAATCAAATTCTCGTAAAATTCAAAACTTAACTTGACTTAACTTCTTGCTTTTAATAATGCAACTGCTTCGGGAGGTTAATTTTGGCCACCATTCGTGCTTTCCTTGCTCACATCAGACATCTTTAGTTGAAGAATTTGATGTATATGGACGGGATAGTGATAAAGAGGGCATAATTAAGTTGTTGCTGTCGGATGATAGAAATGGTAGCAAGATATCTGTAATTCCCTTGGTGGGTATGGGGGGAATAGGGAAAACCACTTTAGCTCAAGTAGCATACAATAATGACCAAGTGAAGCAGAAGTTTGATCTTAGAGCGTGGATTTGTGTTTCTGAGGAATTTGATGTCTCTAAGATCACTAAAAGTATAATAGAATCTGTTACTTCCAATATTTGTGATATGAAGGATTTAGATTCACTTCAACTTGAGCTGAAGGAGAAGTTGTCTGGTAGAGATTCTTAATTGTTTTAGATGACATTTGGAATGAGAACTATGTTTATTGGGATCTTTTGCAGAGACCTTTTTCAATTTGCAACTGAAGGTAGTAAAATCTTATTGACAACTCGCAGTGACAAAGTAGCTTCAATTGCCCAGACCCTTTTCAACTTACCGTTTAGGTCTCTTATCAGATGAAGATCTTTGGCTGATATTTTCAAATCATGCATGTCTGGACTTAGATTCTGTTTTGAATCCAGATTTGGAAAGAATTGGTAGAGATATTGTTAAAAAATGTAAGGGGTTGCCTTTAGTTGCTAAAACACTGGGAGGCCTTTTGCGTTTGAAACATGATATCCGGGATTGGAATAATACATTGAATACTGACTTGTGGGATTTGTCAGAGGATGATAGTGAAATTCTACTAGCTTTAAGAACTAGTTATCGGTGTCTCTCTCCACATTTAAAACAATGTTTTTTTTATTGTTTTATATTTCCTAAAGGTTTTGCTAACCAGTGTCCTAAGGGCACTGGTTAAGAATGTATTTATTGTTAGAAATTAGTTAAAAAGTTTATAGAATTTTTAACTTGCATTAAATGAGTTTGCATACTTTTTTTAAAGACATAAATACCCCAATTAATCCTGCTGTGATGGCTGAAGGATTTTTGGAGTTACCAATAAGAGAAGAAAAGACTTTAGAAGAAGTTGGAGACAAGTATTTTCTTGATTTAGTTTCAAGCTCCTTTTTTCAGCCATCGAATAGTAAAGATGGGTGTTACGTCATGCATGACCTTATACATGACCTAGCAACATTTGAAGCTAGGAAATTCTACACCAGCTCCAGTAACGAAAGGGGAATTACTAACATGACACGTCATCTGTTTTATAAGCATGGAACATTAGGTGCAGACTTTAAGGTCTTATCACTTATGCAAAGCGAAATCCTTGCGGACATTTGTTGCAGAAAAGTATGAAATATTTCAATGGTGTGAAATTCCACCAATTGACTTGTTATTAAAAATTTAAGCATTTGCGAGTGTTATCGGTTCAAAGTGATAGTAATTTTATGATGTTGCTGGATTCTGTAAATAAATTGATGGCAAAAGTATTTTTTCTGTTTTTCAATGTTTGGGGTCCTATTATTTTGGCTCTTAATATTTTTTTGCTGTCAATTGTACCCCCTAACGTTTTGTGGTTCTCCCAATCTCAGGCTTTTAGTTAACACCGCCAATTTTTAGACGATTTTTGATGATGTAGCATCCTATGTGACCAACAATTCTGATTGGACTTAATTTTTTTCACATCAACAGTCAATAGTACTAAGTTTTTTGGGTCCATTTTACTGATGTAATGAGTATTTTAGTGTACTGAATTACTGATGTACTGAGTTTTTGGGGTCCATTATATCCCTAAAATGAATTATTGATGTGAAAAAAATTAAGTCCAATCAGAATTATTGGCCACATGGGATGTCACGTCATCAAAAACCATCTAAAATTGATGGTGTTAGTTAAAAGTCTGACATTGGGAGAAACACAAAACGTTAGGAACTAAAGTGACAGGACCCTCAAACGTTGGGGAGAGAAAAAGTACTTTTGGCTAGATTAATGCATTTGCGCTATTTAATTAAATCTTTCTCACACTCGTGTTGCCAGAGACAATATGTGACTTGTACAATCTACAAACACTAATACTAACATACTGCGAGTGTCTGACAATGCTGTGCAAAAGCTTGTGAACTTGAGGTATCTTGATGTTTGTGGCTGCAAATTAGAAGAGATGCCAAGAGGAATTGGTAAATTAAAAGATTTGCAGTTTTTGAATGACTTTGTCGTTGGAAAAGATCAAGGAGCTAGTATTAAAGAACTGGGTGAACTTCAGAATCGTCACAGGTCTCTAACAATTAAGAACTTGCAGCATGTTACCAATGGAGAGGAAGCCTTGGAGTCAAGGTTGATGGATAGACTCTACATGGAAAGCTTATCTTTGAGATGGTATGCTAGTGGTGATATCGTCGATTCCCTAACTGAAAGAGACATACTTGGCAATCTACTTCCTCATGTAAACCTGAAATTTCTTTGTATCCATGGATATGGGAGCACGAGATTCCCGGAATGGATCGGATACCCTTTGTATCACAATATAACTAGTCTATTTCTAGACAATTGCAAGAATTGTTGGCTGTTGCCTACACTTGGCAACTTGATGCGAATTTATTAGGATTGATCCCACGAACCTATAATTAATATGAAATATACATTGCGCAAGAAAGTCAAACGATACACTTGAACCCTCGAACTCGAACGAACAATGACCTGAAGTGTTAAAAAAAGCCACAAGGATGATCAAACATTTATAAGTATGTTAGTTCAATGAGAACCTAAAAGAATCCACTCTCAAGATAAATAATCAAATTCTCATAAATTTCATAACTTAACCAAAGTGTTGTGTACAAGGAAAACAAACCTTATATTAATTTAATAAAATAGGAAACCTAATCCCAATGATTTTAAAATTTAAAAGATAACTTAAAATTCAAAATAAGCAATTAATAATTCTCAAAATTCGCACTAAATAAAAATGCTAATTATAATCACCATATTAAGCCCAAAATGTAACTATTTAGGCCCAAAAGAATCTTCATATACATAGTACTTGGTCCAAACTCTTTAAGTTTAAGTCTTTAAGTCCAATTCAGGTTGAAGAATGTAATTCCAGTTTCAGCCCTTAATAAATTAATGACGTTTTCATCGTTATTTTCTAGTCCAATCGATATTTGCTTCTCTCAAGTCTCTCGCGCTGCTCAATTAATGCTTCACTGATCTTCTTAACTTGAGTTCTTGTGATTGGTCCACTTGAAATTTATAACGGGTCTTTAGCCTGCTCAACCGTATCACAACTATCCTCTCTTAAATCAATAGAAATTAAAGGATTCGATGCAGTGGTGAAGGTAGGTGTTGAGTTCTACAAGGACAGTGATGATTCTTCTTCAACACAACCTTTTTCTTCCCTCAAATGTTTGAAATTCAGTGAAATGCTTGTTTGGCAGGAATGGTGTTCATATGGCATGAATGTTTTTCCTAAACTGAGACATCTTACATTGGAAAAATGTCCCAGATTGAGTGGAGATTTCCCTAGAAACCTTCCTGCTTTGGAGACATCTTACATCAATGGCAGCTATGATGATAGTGTGCAGTGGTTCCCAGGGGAGTGTTTTCTGCCTGCTCCTCTTACCTCTCTGAACATTGAGAACTATTCAAATTTGGAAAAGTTGGATTGCAAGGGATTTGTGCACCTAACCTCTATGCAAATATTAGTTATTGAAGAATGTCCCAAACTTGAGAAAATAACAGGACAGAGGTTGCCTAATACTCTCACAAAGTTCTCCATCCATAGATGTTATGTGCTTGGAGAACTGTGCCGTATAAAGAATGAGGAAATTTGGCCTAAAATTTCCCACATCCCTATCATTTCCATTGATGCTAATCAGAGTTTGTGATCCAGGATTGAATCTCAATAGGTATTGTTATGTGCACTCTGCCCAAAATCAAAGCCTGTTGTGATATTATATGGAAAAAATTTAGGTCCATTTTCTTATGTCCATTTCATTCAATTCCTCAATATAATTATGACACGTGGCAAAAAGTGTTTAAATGACCAATCACAGTAGAGAGAGAATATAGAAGACCACCTTTTATATGACCAATCATAGAAGAAAAAGAGTATAAATACAATATATGATTGGTGGAATTGGATGAAATAGACATAAGGAAATGGACCTAAGTTTTTTCCATATTATATTTCTTTGGAGCAATTTTTTTTCTTTTTCTTCTTTTATATTATCGCACAGCTATAAGACCTGTTTTATTGTATGGTACTAAATGTTGGGCGATAAAAAGTCAGCATGAGCAACGTGGCAGAAATGAGAATGTTACGTTGGATGAGTGGTCACACTAGAATGGATACGATTAGGAATAATTGCATTAGAGAGAAAGTTGGGGTAGCACCTATTGTTGAAAAATGAGTTGAAACACACCTTAGGTGGTTTCCTCATGTATAAAGATGGTCGTTAGAGACTCCCGTACATAGAGTTGACCAAATGGAAGATAGCCCAACTAGAGGTAGGGGAAGACCAATGAAAACAATAGGAGAAACTATGAGGGACTTGGCCGTAAATAATTTAACCATATAAATGTGTAAAGATAGAGCATGTTGACGTTGCTTGATTCATATAGCTGACCCCACCTAGTGGGAAAAGGTTTTGATTGTTGTTGTTGTTGTTTTTCTTCTTTTATATGATTTTATTATTATTACTATTAATAAAAAAAGCCTTATTTATATCTTATGGATACAAAGCAGCCAAACAAATTTTACTATAGATTTTTAATATTAATATCTTTTTTTAAAAAAAAAAAATTTGTCAAAAAACCAATTAAACCGAACCGAACCAAACCGACTATGATGGGTTTGGTTCAGTTCGGTTGATGTCCAAAGAGCGGATTGGATTGGATGACTTTTTTAGTCATCGAATTTGATTAGTTCGATTATCTAAATCGTCCAAACCGAACCAATCCGCAAGTTTGCTCACCCTTATAACTGACTACTCGCAAATTATTTAATTTAAACTAGCCCTCTGGTCATATCTCTGTCCACTACACTAGAGAATGATCTTTCTATGATTTTGTCCCTAAAGGGGAGAACAAATTGAACCATCTTGTAAACCAAGGGAAGGAAGTAGCTAGAGCTGAGGTTCCTTAACGAGCGTAGAGCTCTCCCAGCTGAGATTTTTCTATACGCAATACTTGAACCCGATAATGAGATACCTACCACTTCAACCAACCACTTGTTGGTGAGGATTGCACAAATCTAGAGTAAATACAAAATGAATCTGTATATTACCATTAAGCAGCGGAAATACATAAGCCTCACTTATATACATATAGTGAGGTGGAAGCAAAGCAAGTAAAATGCAAGTAAAATACATGTGACTTGTTAGCTAAGACAACTGGCATAACTAACTGAATAACAAATAAAACTACTACTACTAACTAACTGGCAACTAGCTAGCTAACAGTAATAACAATATTCTTCAGCCCCCCCTCAAGTTAGAGAGGGGTTTACAACCAATCCTAACTTGGACACTATAGAACTAAACTGAGGCAGCCCTAAGGACTTTGTGAATATATCTGCAAGTTGTAGCTGAGAAGAAACATACTGTGGTCGAATAAATCCTTCCTTGTACTTATCTCTGACAATATGACAGTCTATATCAATATGTTTAGTCCTCTCATGGAAGACCGGATTAGCAGTTATGTGCAAAGCTGACTTGTTATCACACCAGAAAGAGATAGGCAAAGTCACATGAATTTGCAGATCCTTCAGAACATAAGAAAGCCATTGCAATTCGCATACTGTGGAGGCCATGCTCCGATATTCTGCCTCACAAGAAGAACGTGAAACAGTAGCTTGCTTCTTTGTTCTCCAAGATACCAAAGAATTCCCAAAGAAAATGCAGTAACCGGTTAAAGATCTTCTGGTATTGGGACAGAATGCCCAATCTGAATCACAATAAGCATTAATGATAGACTCACAATTAGATTTGAACAATAGACCAGAAGATTGAGTGCCTGCAAGATACCTTACCACTCGTAAAGCCCCTTCCCAGTGACTAGTCAAAGGTGCAGATACATATTGACTAAGCTGTTGCACACTATGTGAAATATCAGGGCGTGTCATATTCAGATACAGCAATCTGCCTACAAGCCTCCTGTACTTCTCCGGATCCTTTAAAACGGGAGATTCTTCATCAAATTTATGCCCCCTTGGTAAAGGCACTGAAGCAATCTTTGCTTCTTTCAAACCAGTATCTGCAATAATATCTGAAATATACTTCTTCTGAGAAATAAACAAACCTTTCTCAGATCTTGCAATCTCTATGCCTAAGAAATACTTGGCATACCCCAAATCCTTGATAGTAAACAACTTATGAAGCAAATTTTTAACTTGCACAATACAATCTTCATTTGCACCAGTAATTAGCACATCATCCACATATACTAACAGTGCCATAAAATCATTACCCTTCCCTTTTGTGAAAAGGCAATGATCATTAGGTGATTGAGTGAAACCATACCTCACAAGTTGTAAAGTAAACTCAGAATTCCACTCTCTTGAAGCTTGCTTCAATCCGTACAAGGACTTCTCCAGTTTGCACACTTGATTAGGTTGTGCCTTTTTGTAACCTTCTGGTGGAACCAAGTAGACTTCTTCTTTCAAGAAACCATGCAAAAATGCATTGTTGATGTCAAGTTGATGAAGACTCCAACCCTTCATAGCACTTATAGCTAGAAGCAATCTGACGGTTACTTGCTTGGCCACAGGGGAATAGCTATCAAGATAATCCACTCCAGATTCTTGGTTGTAACCCTTAGCAACTAACCTTGCCTTACACCTTTCTACCGTTCCATCAGGATTATACTTCACCTTATACACCCATTTTGAACCAATCGCCTTCTTCCCTTCAGGTAAAGTAGTAAGAAACCAAGTCTTGTTTTCTTCTAAGGCTTGAATTTCTTTGTCCATTGCCACTCTCCACTCTTCACGCTTATTTGCTTCTCTGTAAGAAGTAGGCTCTATAACTTGAGAGACATTAGCCATAAAAGCCGCATAATCAGAAGAAAAATTCATATTTTCTAGCATAAAAGAGCCATTTTTACTGCTACTAATAGCACTGCTGCAAACGTAATCCTGTAGCCACGTGGGAGTCTTATGGGGTCTATTGCTACTTCTAATCTCATTAGATGTAGAAGGTCTATCTATAGGCTCAACAACCGAGTTAGGAAGATGAGTCTCTGTAGGTACAGTATGGGAATCAGACAAAGTAAGTATAGTAGGTTGAGGCTCAGAAGGGGTATGATGAATAATGTGTTCAATAGGATCAGTTTCTGTACTATTGGACATAGATGGTGAATGACCATCACATGGTGTATGACCATTGGATAAAGTAGTACTTGGTAATATGGGATCAGATTGCAAAGTCATGGTGTTTGGTGTAAAGTCATTGGATAAAGTAGTACTTGGTACTATAGGTAAGGGTAATGGCTCACACGTTTCCTCATTATTTGAAATATTAAGAAAAGGAAAATGGTTTTCATGAAAAATAACATCCCTGCTCACCAACATTTTGTGATTTTCAATGTCATATGCCTTATAAGCCTTCTGTCCAGAGGCATATCCCAAAAACACACACTTAAAAGACCTCTCAGAAAATTTTTCCTTATGAGGCACGCAATTAGCTACAAAGCATAAACACCCAAAAGATTTTAACCTGCTATAATCAGGAATCTTATCATACAAGACTTCAAAAGGTGACTTCCAATCAAGAATAATGGAAGGCAACCTATTTATGATATACGTAGCAGTTAGAATGCTCTCTCCCCAAAACTTGGTAGGTAAACCAGAGTGAAACATAATAGATCTAGCAACTTGAAGTAAATGCTTGTGCTTGCGCTCGACAACTCCATTTTGTTGTGGAGTGTAAGCACAAGACTTTTGATGTAAAATTCCCATTTCAGCAAGCAACTTTATACATTTATCATTGACAAATTCGCTCCCATTATCACTTCTCAAAATCTTCACACTCTTATCAAATTGATTCTGCACCATTACAAAGAAATTCTTCAAGAGATCAACTACTTGTGTCTTATGTTGCATAAGAAATGTCCAAGTTGCCTTGCTACAATCATCAACAATAGTCAACACATAGTGAGCCATATTAAGACTGGGCCTTTTGTAAGGACCCCACACATCCACATGCACCAGTTGGAACAATACTTCAGACTTACTATCACTAATAGGAAAGCTCAATCTCTGTTGTTTTGCTTTGTAACAAGCAGTACATACGGGTAAATTCTTACATACATCATCAACCGCATGTTTTATTACATTTAAAGGGGCATGACCCAATCTTTGATGCCAAACATAGGCATTTCTAGTATTATTTTTAGTAATAGTACTATTACAGACTTCATTCTGCTTTAACAGAATTTGTTTGAGAAAATACAAATTCCCAAATGATTGACCAGTTGCCAAGATCCTCTTAGTCTTGAGGTCCTGTACCAAACAAGTGGAAGCATCAAATACCACAACCAGATCATTAGCAATGACCCTCCTTACTGACATCAGATTGTACTTGAAGGTAGGAACAAACAATACATCATACAATTCTATATCTTCATTCAGTTTCACATTTCCAACTTCAGAAACAGAAAAATGATTTCCATCTGGTAAATGCACTACAATAGGAACAGAAATAGATCTCATATGTGTCATCAAGTGTTTTTCAAAACACATATGACTAGAGGCTCCTGTATCTATCACCCATACTCCTGAATTTTTAGACAAGTAACTAGTAACATTACCTGCAAAATCCAGCACAAAATTTGCATGCTCCTCTGGTTTTCCCTTAGCTAACTTAGCTAACTCCTGTCTGACAATTTGAGAAACCATAGCAGAAATATCATTAGTACTATCCTTAGCAACAGAGATAGGATTATCTACCTCAGCTGCCATATTTGCCACTTGCTTCCTTCCATTGCCATTCGATTTCTTCTTCTCAAACCACTCAGGATAGCCGTGAAGCTTGAAACATACATCCTTTGTATGTCCTGTAATAGCACAATGCTCACAGTAGCGATCCTTCTTGTCTTTCTTCTTCACGCCTCCATTGCTTCCTTTCTGCTCCTGGTCAATCTTACCAGTAGTTTTGGCCATTAAAGCACCTGCATCTGTCACACTAGGTGCAATTGCCAATTTTATCTCCCTCTCTTGCTCCATTTGAGCTACTAACGAGAAGGCTTTACTTACACTAGGACAAGGTTCTAGAGCCAATATCTGACTCCTAAGCGCATCATACTGCTCGTTAAGTCCCATTAGAAATTGATTCAACTTAGCAGATTCATCAATTTCACAGTTTCTGCCTTTTGCACTACATGTGCAAGGTATTTTAGGCATGAGACGATTAAGCTCGTCCCAACACTTATATAATTTGCCATAGTAAGTGCTAACTGGATCAATACCTTGAGTCATGGTATTAATTTGCCTTTGGATCTGGTAAATTTGTGGTCCACTGCTCACTCCGTAACGCGTCTTCAGCTCATCCCAAAGCGCCTTCGAACTCGGGAAACACATGAACTTGTCCGCTAAATCCTTCGAGATGGAGTTAATGAGCCACGCCTTGACCATTGCATCAGCATTCTTCCAAAGTCTGGATCCATTAGCATCAGTAGGTGGCTTCGAAGATCCGTCGATGAAGACGAGTTTCTCCTTAGCCTCCAGAGCAATTCTTACCGCCATACTCCATGTTAAGTAATTCGATCTCGTTAATGGAGAAGTAACCAAGCTCATGCCTGGCTGATCGGAATTATGGAGAGCCCAAGAATTCTCCAGTTTCTTCATAATCGAACCTCCATCACCAGCTTCTCCATCAGAAGCGTGAGTCGCCATGGAAAAAGTAAGAATCGAAGAAGAAGAAGAAATCGTACAGAATTCAAACTCTAGTTTGCTTCCTCTGATACCATGCACAAATCTAGAGTAAATACAAAATGAATCTGTATATTACCATTAAGCAGCGGAAATACATAAGCCTCACTTATATACATATAGTGAGGTGGAAGCAAAGCAAGTAAAATGCAAGTAAAATACATGTGACTTGTTAGCTAAGACAACTGGCATAACTAACTGAATAACAAATAAAACTACTACTACTAACTAACTGGCAACTAGCTAGCTAACAGTAATAACAATATTCTTCAAGGATGAGCTGTATTTTTTCATATGTTATGCTTTCTTACCCTTCTTTACTCAGATAATTAAAGTATATATTTCTTGAATATTTGATGTCAAGTATTAACGAGCGTAGAGCTCTCCCAGCTGAGATTTTTCTATACGCAATACTTGAACCCGATAATGAGATACCTACCACTTCAACCAACCACTTGTTGGTGAGGATGAGCTGTATTTTTTCATATGTTATGCTTTCTTACCCTTCTTTACTCAGATAATTAAAGTATATATTTCTTGAATATTTGATGTCAAGTATCTAATTTTTTTTACTTAAATATTTCAGCTTGTTTCAACATTCCTTGCTTGAAGTTCTGGCAATCATGATTTGGTATTTTTTTGGCGTTTGAGAAAGAGGTTGGACCTTGTTCGTTGTTTCTATCATTTTCTTTGTCATCAATTTATGAGGTTGGATTTCTATATATTGCCAAGGTTCTTTAACAAATGCAACGAAGAGGTATTCCATTATAATATTCACTTCTCTTAACTCTGAATTTGGTTATCTTAAGAGTTAAAATCAATTCATTGCCTATAAATTTTCCAATTAAATTAAGTATTTACGTCATTCCTCTTGTCATCTAACAGTGAACTTTGTGTGCGCCTGTTTAAAGAAGCAAGAAATTTAGGGCATGCAGAGAAGGATGTAAAGAAAAATAGAAGGAAAAGGTAGGAAAAGGAGGGAAAATGTAGGGATGGTATGTAAGGTTGTGATAGAGAAACAGGGGAAGGCTTTAGATATAGTACTGAATGTTGGGCGATAAAAAGTCAACGTGAGCATAAATTTAATGTGGCATAAATGAGAATGTTGCGTTGGATGAGTGGTCACAATAGAATTGATAGAATTAAGAATGATTGTCGCAGAGGGAAAGTTGGGGTAACACCTATTATAGAAAAATTAATTGAAACAAGTCTTAGATAGTTTGGTCATATACAAATAAGGTTGTTAGAGGATTTTGTACGTAGAGTTAATCAGATAGAAGATAAGCAATAACTAGAGGTATGGAAAGATTAAAGGAAACAATATGAGAAACTATTACGAAGAATTTAGCTATAAATAACATAGCCATAAAAATGTGTTAAGACAGAATATGTTGCCGTCGCTTGATTTATATAACTGACCCATCTAATAAAAAAACTATTTGTACCACTTCACACTGGTTAGTGTATTAAATCTTTGAATGATATACCAACCAAGTTGACATTAAATAAATTTTTGTATTGGAATGCATATTTATTAGTCAAGAAAATGAATTAAATTAAGCTTAGAAATTAAAGTAATTATTGCTTAAAAAATTAATAAAGAGTATTAAAGAATAAATTATAACAATTGTTGAACTAGGTAAACAAAATATCAGCTCAACTAATCCTATTTCTTCAAGTTGAAAATTTTCACCTTTCTTAGTGTTGCCAACAAATTAGAATTCTTACTCTTATACCTCCTGCACATCAGTAATTTTCAAAGCTGAAAGTGCCATACACTCTTCCAACAACATGATAAAAGAGTGAAAATTTTCTAACATAAATAATCCGTAAATTTTAGATATGATTATAAAAAATCTTAAATAAATAAACAAATACTCAATTTTTTAGAAGTATGAAAGAGTTGCAAATACTTTCTTTTTCCACAATATATAAAAACTAAATTATTTAGTATATGGGTAATAATAATTGGAATATTTAAATGAAAAGTAGGCAAAAAGATATATACCCATATCAAACTAAAGTTTATATATATACACCATACATCACAAACAGCACTTTCCACTACAAAAGTGGTCACTATTTGTACACACATCAGGACAGCTAGCTTTGTTTAAAAAAAAAAAACACTTTTTAAATAAGTGGTTATAGAGAGTGTGGAATCATTCAGCCTTTTTCTTCATATTGCTTCTCTTCTCTCTTCTCTTTCTTCCACCTGTTATATATGCTAATTATCTTCATAGATATACTCATATATATAAAGGAACTGTGTAGGAAACTTGCATTTTAAATTAAACAATTTAAATAAAAAAGATGGATGGTTTAATTGAATGACACCAAAAAATAAAATAAAATAAAATAAAAGAGTGAGACTTGAGATTGAAGGAGTATGAAGAAAGAGAGCCACCCAAATACTTGTTATTTACCAGATGAAGCAGTCAAAAAGTGCAGTGATTTATTTATTTACCACCTGCATATTGAAGAGAAGAAATTTTGTCAAAAATTGATAGTTAAAGTAAATTATGTACTTCCCATCTCCCTCATTTAAAAAATCTTGAAAGATGAAAAAATTTATAATTTTATTCATTTTGATTAAAACACCTTAAATGGTGTTATTAACTTTTCAAAAAAATTATAATTTATTAGAAAAATACATTTCAGGATTTATTATATTATTATTATTTATTTTGTGTTAAAAATGCTAAATTTAATTTATTTTAGATTTTTTAAAATATTTTTTATATTTTCTAAATACATATTTAATTATATAAATAACATATATACGGGTTTTTTTCAATCAAAACAGAATAAATTGTAGCTCTTTTTTATCTCACAAGGCAAGACAATGTGATTTTTCAACACAAGAGAAAAGAGTAATTTTAGAATCTCTCATAAAAAGTGTACAACAAGTAAAAAAAAAAGAATAACAAAAATTAATAAACTATGAAAGACACTCAAAATAAATAATGCACTCAATTAATTAATGAGGATATATAACTATATCTGAAATAAATTAAATACATTTCAAGTTAATTAAATTTTTTAATTATTAAAAAAAGTAATAAGAAATTAGCTAGCTTTTTCTCACCTTTTTGTTTCCCACACACTTTGGACAAGCAAGAAATGAATACAATGAGTAGACCCACCCCAGCTATGAGTCCAAGTAGAATTGCAAGTGTTTTCTCAACCTCTTCATCATTTCTGCTGCTATCATCATCTGCCACATTTAACTCAAATTCTCATTCCCAAAAATCTCATTTGATTATAATATTAAAACAATGAAATTTATAAACATTATGGAGGTTAATAATCCTCATTCTGTTAAAATTAAATATACATAATTTTTTTTTGGGTATAAATCCAGGTATCCACCAAGCACCTGGGTAGGATAGTTGGCCCAAGGATTTAAAACAACTCTATATTCAAGACTAAGGATCGAATACCTGATACTTAGTTAAAGATGGATGCGTCTCTTTCACTCAATCACATTCCTTGGGTTAATTATGCATAATTAAGTAAGATTAAATCCATTTAAAAATAAAACAATAAAATCTGGTAATTAATTAGTCCAAATGAAATAAGACTTCGATTTTTCTAGGGTGCAAACTATCTAGGGTTCAAGCCCATATAAATACCTACATGACGCGTTTGTATTGGTCCAGTTGCAACTGGACCAATACAAACGTGCCAAACAGGCGTTTGCATGGATTTGCACCCTAAGCAGTTTGCACCATAGAATGACTATATGTATATATATAAGTGAGTTTATGATGCAACTTGTTGCATCATACAATGAGTTATGTGGCACAATTGTGACCATTGATATGATCCAATTGCATATTGCATGATGCAACAAAATAACAAGTGTCACAATCTTATTGGCTGAAATTACATTGCATGATGCAACAAGTTGCATCATAGACTCACCAATATATATATATATATATATGAAGTGTATTGAGACATTTGTAAGTGGTTTTTGATTCTTTTAATAATAATATACTTCTTTCTATAAGCATTAGGTCAAATGGTGAATCATGTTTTTGTGGCAGTTTTGGTTGTTTCTTTGCATACATAGGATTCTTCACTAATTCATAGAATTAGACACCAATTCAAAGTGGGACCTTCTTGAAAGACCATGTATATATATGGTGTGATATGCTTATATATTATATGCAACACTACTAGTTAAGAAAGTTCATGTACTTCAATTTGACACACTTAAATAATAACTACGTGTTTCTAGATTTCAATTAGTAAAAAGAAAATATTTTTTCAATAAATATGTTATTGCTCTTAATTAAAAATCTTTGTCTAAGTTCTCCTTTTCCTTATGACGAGTTAACATATAATTAATTTATATAAAAAGGCATACTTTTAGCATTGCCTTTAATTAAAAATCTATATCTAAATTCTCTCCTTTTCCTTTTCAATAAATATGTTATTGTTTCTTTTCCTATATTCCTTTTGTATTCACATCACAACTTTTTTTTTTTTGGTTGGCTTACATACTAAGAATATTCATATTGATCACTAGACATCTTTTCTCTGGACAGAAAGGAATAATAATTGTCTTAAGAATATGACAAAGTGGTAGGGAAAGTGGAAAATTAAAATAACTTAATTAATCAAAATCCTAACACAAACATATTAATTTTTGAAAGAATAAAACTTCCTGGATTAAAATACATATCATCTCAGAAATGAATCGTTATGATCCATCGAAACTTTAGTTTTAAGAGAACAAAATAAAATAAATCATTCATATATATATTTGACAAAAAATAATCAGATACAATTTTTTTTACAAAATTATAATAAATTATCCAACAAAATATATATGACAAGAGAATTTTTTTAAAAAAAAATTACCCATATATTATATTAGTAAACAACTTAATAAATGTCCAAACAAAATAATACCTAATTAAGTCTACTCTTTATACTGGAATCTTTTACCATAGAATAATACTTTTTAAAAATGAAAAATAGAAAAAGCAAGTTCCTTTGAAAATTATTCAAGCACATCTAACTATCACAATAAAAATAAAAAAGAGAATTATCAATTGGAAAAAACTTATGCTTTTTCTAAGGTTAATCAATTACAAAAAGATATGTGTCAATTTTTCTTATGTCATCTTTTTAAAATTGGCACATGTCTTTTTTTAATTGGTTAACCTTAGGAAAAGCATGTAAGCAACAACATATAAGTTTTGTCCTTATCAATTTGGTCCTGAAAAAATACAGACTATTTTAATTTAGTCATTGGAAGATGCAAATGTCTAATTTAATTCTTGAATGATATTTTTTATTCCAATTTGATCCATTTAATTTTTTATCCGTATATTGATGGCTTCTTTTATTAAAAGATTAAATTAGACATTTACATATTTTAAGGGCTAAATTCGAATATTTTATATACCAAATTAATTAATTCTCATTAAATAGAAAAAAGAAATAGCAAATCAGTGTTCTTAAAAGAAATAGAAAAAAAAAGTACTATTCTGGCAAAAAGGATAAAGGACAAAGCAGAAAGGCTAAAACAGTAAAAACCACCATTCTAGGTGGTTGGAAAATGCCGCTTACCATTTCCGGTTGGCGAGTGATATCCACGCTGAAAGTACCGCGCGTAGCATTTGGCCAGATACATCTCCCCCCACGCGCCGGCCCCACACTCCATCCTCAGCCGTTGGATCGCATCCGACACGCAATCCCCACACTCGCCCGCACTCAAATCCCCCACGCACTGCGCCACACCCTGCACATCCCCAGAACTCGTAATCCTGAACCCCCCATCCGACGCTCCCAAATTCGCCAGCACGGCATCCCTCGCAGTCAACGCATCGGAAGTCAACCCGATCGACGGCCCGCATTTCCTCATCACCTCCGCCTTATCCTCCACTCCCAGGAACGTGGCGTTGTCGTACTTGACGAAGCAGCCGTGGAGCTGCAACGCGCCGCCGCACGCGCCGGGGCAGAGCGCGCCGAGCCGGGCCACGGCCCGGGAGACGCAGCGCGAGCACTCGGCGGCGGCGAGGTCGCCGCGGCACTGGAAGAGGCCGTAGAGGGTGTCTTGTGACGAGGAGGAGGAGGAGGCCGGGACGGTGAAGTTGTTGTAGTTGGAGAAGGCGGCGGAGTTGAGGAGGGAGGTGAGGAGGGAGTTCACGTTGGCCTCGTAGGGCGACGCCGGCGGGAACTTGAGCTGCGAGCAGCCGCCGAAGACGAAGGAATCCGCGGCGGAAGCGGAGGAGGAGGATGAGGTTGTTGCAATAATGGATGTCGACGATGATGAAAAGAACAACAACACAAGAAGGAAAGAAGAAGGAGGGAGATGAGGAGAGATTGGCATGATTGTAAAATGGATATAATGATATGTGTAGTGTGGAAGTGTTTTTTTAATGTATTGGTGTGTTTGTTCTAATATTGTTGTGAGAGCTATATGGAAGAGAAGGTTGTGATGTGTTTATTATGGTTGCTTCGAAGAGAATTTACGTAAGGAAGTGAGGAAGTTGAAGTGAGTGGGAGAATATATATGATTCTGGAACCAAAAGTGGGAAGGAGCCGGTGAAAGTAGTTACTACTTACCCACCATAAATTCACTCACAAGAATATTACTAATATATATGCTTTTATATATATGTATACATATTTCACCCTGGCCATAATATGGTAATGATGTGTAAGATTTTACTTCTATGTAAATAATTCACATGCTATTTATTAATAATATTAATAATAATTTAGTCACAAATTTATTAATTTATAATGAATCATTATTAATATTAATATTTTTTTTTATCTAGACTGGGGTATTCACCGTCGAGCACAGTGATTAATTCCCTCGCTGAATTGTAGGTACCTCGAAGAGTGGGACAGCTGACCCAAGAATTTAAAGCTGCTCCATACCCAAGGCAGGAATCGAACCCCTGATACTTGGTTAAGGATGGATGAGTCCCTTACGTATTAATAATAATGTGATTTATATATATTATTTATGATAAGTTTTTATTACTCAGAGTCATTGTTAAAAAATATAATTTTACTTAGTTACAAAATGAAGCGGATCCAACTTCATTATCCTCGTGTCAAATTTCAAGGAATTTTAGTTATAAATTTAATACATGTTTACACAAAATAAAAATGTATATGATCATCCACTTTCGAAGTCTGTTAATATTATTAACATACCGTTAAATACACGATTACAAGTAATATTTTGTCATCAACGAAGTTTTTGTTAGAGGAACTAGCTCGTTCTTTTCAAAATTAGAGAGTACAAGTTTGTAAATTTAGTGGCAGCTGAAAATTTATATTAAAAAAATTGTCAAAACACTATTTTGGTCCTCTATGTTTTATTCAAGTTTCGTTTTGATCATCTATATTTTAAAAGTTCAAAATCAATCATATATGTTTTTAAGTTGGTTCAAAATAATCCTTTTGTTTCACACTGATAGCCTCTTTCATTAAATCCTGATATAGAATGCTGACGTATAGGAGTGCTAACGAGAGTTTTGGCCCACGTCAGCATTCCAAGTCTCTAAATTTTACATTAATTTTTATTTTCATCTCAAAACCTTTTTTGCAATTAATTTTTTCAAAGGTTTCAAGTTACAATCAATCTCATTCTCAGAATTTCGAATTCCGTCCTAACATCTAGCATCTTTCAAATTAATAAAGCTAAATAATAACATGATGTTATAAATATAATTTGGAAAAAACTTATATGTTGTTGCTTACATACTTTTCTTAAGGTAAACCAATTAAAAAAAGACATGTGCCAACTTTTCTCTCAAAATTGACAGATATCTTTTTTAATTAATTAACCTTAGAAAATACATGTAAGCAACAATATATAAGTTTTTTTCATATAATATTAATACCAAGTTATTACTTAAAATGAGGTAACATGGGCCAATAATAAAAGCTTTTTGTAACACTTAATTTTATTTTTCTCCCCCTTACATATTCATATTTTATTTTGGGATTTGTGAAGAGGGGGAGAAAGTGGGATTGTTGTGAGGCTACGTTTTGGATAGTTAAAGGGTGGTGATGCTTCACTCCTAAACACATCATCAAGGCCAAATAGGGTGGTCCCTATACTACTACTACTATTACGTGGATCCACACTAATTACAAGTACCAATTACCATATATATATATATATATATATATATTGAATTTTAAAAGGAAAAACTTAAGTCCATTTTCTTATGTCTATTTCATTCAATTTTATCAATCATATATTGTAGGCTAAAATGCACAGAACCCCCCTGAACTATAGGGTGTTTGCACATAACCTCCCTGAACTTAAAAAAATTGCATAACACCTCCCTAAACTTTTCAACTTTTGCACATGAAGGATTCTGTTAACTTTTCCATCCAATTTTTAACACTCACTGCCACATCAGCTTCCACATCACATTTTGATTCCATGTCATCTGAGCAAATAAATAATTTCTCTACCATTAATTAATTAATTAATTATTTTTATCAAAAAATTAATTATTTTTATGAAAATTAATGTCTCTACGGTCTATATTTTAATTAATTAATCAATTTTTTTCATAAAAAAATTAATTTTTTTTATAAAAATAATTAATGGTAGAGAAATTATTCATTTGTCCAGCTCACATGGAATTAAAATGTGATGTGGAAGCTGATGTGGCATTGAGTGTTAAAAATTGGATGGAAAAGTTAACAGAATCCTTTATGTGCAAAAGTTGAAAAGTTTAGGGAGGTGCTATGCAACTTTTTGAAGTTCAGGGAGGTTATGTGCAAACACCCTATAGTTCAGGGGGGTTCTGTGCATTTTAGCCTATATTGTATTTACACTCTTTTTCTTCTATGATTGGTCATATAAAAGGTGATCTTCTATATTCTCTCTCTACTGTGATTGGTCATTTAAACACTTTTTGCCACGTGTCATAATTATATTAGGGAATTGAATGTAATGGACATAAGGAAATGGACCTAAGTTTTTTCCATTTTAAAAAGGAATAAATAAAAAAAGAAAAGAGAAGAGAAGCACTATAAATATAAATATGTGAGATAAAAAAATACCTTTTTAAATCTCTTAATAGTTGGTCAAACTATTATTTAGTCCATAAATTTTAAAAATATTATTTAGTATCTAAATTTGCAATCTTATCAACTATTTAGTCAACTGGACGTTACTCGTTAATTAGATAACTGAGTGACATGACCGTTAACTGCTAATATGACCAGACTCCTCTCCTTGCTACCCCTCCTGCGTTGTCGATCACCCCCTTCCTCCTGTTCTAGGAGCCAAGCTTTGCTTGATATGCTGCTATAGCGGCCACATCATGCTTCGTTCTCACCACAAAATCCTTTTATATGTCGGCGATGACACCCACATCGTCGTCGTTAATGGCTGTCACGTCAACAATTAAAGACCATGTTATTCAGTTATCTAACGGATAACGTCCATGAGATTAAATAAGTAAATAGTTTACATAGTTGCAAATTCAAGAATTAAATAATACGTTTTTTTAAAAAATTTAGAGATTAAATATATAGTAATTTGATCAACAATTCAGGGACTAAAAAGTAATTTTTCTCTAAAAACAATTGTATTTACACTTTCTTTCTTCTATGATTGGTCATATAAAAGGTGGTCTTTTATATTCTCTTTCTACTGTGATTGGTCATTTAAACACTTTTTGCTACGTGTCATAATTATATTGGGGAATTGGAGGAAATGGACATAAGAAAATGGACATAAGTTTTTTCCATTCTTTAATCAAAATAAAACATTTAAAATTTTTTTAAAAAAATCAAATCATAAAACAGATGATATCTATAAACTATATATATTAGTAGTTTTTCCATTCTTGAAAACAAATTTTTAAAATTAGTTCTACGAATTCATGTCATTCCATAAAAAAAAATGTTTTCATGTTATTCCATCAAAAAAAATGTTTTCATGTTATTTTTACATATACTGTTAAAAAAAGACATTTTTTAAAAATTAATAAACTTTAAAAACATTATAATTGATTATTCTGTATTTTCTGTTTTCAAAACACATGCATATTATAATTCTTTTTGTTTTTTTCAAAAATAATAATAATTTGAACAAGTTATTTTCTGTTTTTAAAAATTTAAAAAGTTTTTACAATAATTAATTATTAATGAACTTTGGCCTTTAGTTGCTTTCAGTGTGCATGGGAGCCACATATATATAAGAAAACTACACTTCCTACTTCCTAGCTAGAGGCCCTGATTGAGGTCTTCATACTAACCACTTGTTTCAATATGATATATATATATATATATATATATATCAATATTGTAAGAACTGGATCGGACCGGATGGTCCGACTGGTTCACCCGCCAACCGAATACAAAGGCGAGTCGGTTGGACCAAAAAACCGTTTTTCTAGTTGGACCGGATTTAACCGGAGTTGGGCCGGTCAACCGGTAGTCCAACCGGTCCAATTTTATTTTTTTAAAAAAATTAAAAAATTAAAAAATAAAATGGAAAAATTACATAAAAAAAGAAATTAGAGAAATCTTAAAAATTAAAATTAGAAAAGTCTTGAAAATTAAAATTTAAAAGTCATTATTATCAATAATTTCATATTGGGTTTGATTAAATTCTTTCAAAGCTTGACAAGTCTTAAAAATTAAAACTTTGAGAAGTCATGTAATTTAAAACTTCAAAATTATGTATATTGAAACCTAAATTTTGAGTGATGTTATTTTATATATTAAGAATAATTATTATTTATTTCTCACAAAAAAAGAATAATTATTATTTATTAGTTATTGCGTCATCCGGTTCGACCGGTTAAACCGATCAAACTATGAACCGAACACTTGTCCGAGTCTTTGTCCGGTTCGGTTCTTACAATATTGATATATATATATATATATATATATATATATATATATATATATATATATATATATATATATATATATATATATATTATTTTAGGGTTAGGACATGGGATCCCGACATAATAATTAATATAAATATATATTCCTCACTGCACAAATTAATTTCAACTACTTATAGTTGACGAGTTAATTTTTAGAAAAAAAAACAGAATTGAAGAGTGCATTATTTTTGGAATTTTCATAATTATATAGAATAACAACAATAACAATCAGAGCCTTTTCTTACTAAAACAACAACTTTTAATTATTTTATAAAAAAGTAATTTTTTAATTAAAATATAAATTAATTAATGATATTTAATTTCAACACAATAAATGAAGTGTTTAAATATGTATATATATTAATAAATTAAGCATGTTAACAAATAAAATAAAATTTTAGAAAAAAAATCAATTTTTATATTTTACTAAAATAAATAAACAACATCAAAGTAAATTTCAAGAAATAAATTTTCAAAATGAAGATAATTTTAGTGAAATAAAATCAATTGATTTTCTTGGAAGAACATTGGTAAGAAAAAAACTTCCCGGGAGGCCTATATGCATATACTTTCACAAGAAGAAGAGATTTATGGAATTAAAGTCTTCTTCAAGGTTATGCATAAATGTTTTAAGGTTCCCCTATTACTAGCTAAATATAATATATTATAAAAAAAATATCATTTTAGTCTCTCACATATAATTATTTTTGTTAATTGGCTCCCCTCACACATTTAAATTATCAATTTTGTTCCTTACATATCAAAACGTATTTAATCCCTCACATATTTGAGTTGTCAATTTTGGCCCTCAAATCAAAATGTTATCGATTTGGTCTCTTATTTAACCAATTATTTAAATACTTAACAAAATTGATAATGTGTGTAATTAACTGTTGACAAAAAAAAAAATGTATGAAAAATAATATAAAACTTGGATCAATTTTCTTAATAAGCAGTTAACTCTACACATCATTAATATATATATATATATATATTAAGTATTTAAACAGCTGGCTAACTATGAAACCAAGCTTATACATTGTGAGAGACCAAATTGAAAACATAAATTTATGAGAGACCACATTGGTAACATTTTATTTTGTAAGGGATCAAATTGACAATGTAGATCTATAACCATGAGGGATTAAATTGATAAAATTTTGATATGTGAGAGACTTAATTGATAATAAGAATATTTTAAAGACCAAATTAATAGAAAAGAGATATCTATGAATGACCAAAATAACGTTTTAGTCTTTAATATAAGAAAGTTTACAATTATATACTTTGTACTTTTTCTAATAATGAAAAATAACAAATGTGAGATCTCTTAATTCTTTCACCACTAAATCATATATAAAATATTTAACATAATATTAATTGCATAAAATAATTAATAAATATGAAAGTTTTTTTCGTTGTCGGCCCGATTTTTGAGGCACTATCCCAACTAGGGATGATCATAGGTAGGGATTGGGTAGGATAATATATTCTCCGTCCCCGGACCTGGACTTGAGCGAGTATCAAAATTAATCCCCATCCATAAACCCTAGGAATAGTCGAATACCCATACCTAGATCAAAACCCGTAAAAATATTGAAATAAATTATTAGGGAAACTAGTATGGAACCTAGTAAGGGAATGCACTCTCAAGTACTACTGAGTAGGGTGCTAGTGACATGTTGAGGAGACCAATAGAAGTTCAACCCAAAGATTATTGCACTGATCTAGATCACAAACAATTTTATTCAATCGTAATTATTCAACTAACTTTTGGATGCCAGTGCAACGAATTTTCCAAGTTTCTCTCTCTCTCTCTCTCAAACACACGGTTGGTGGTTGTGGAGTACCATATATGCATGTATGTATATTGAATAATGTACCATCACAAAGAAGGAAAAGGCTAAAGCATGCAAAAAGACTATTGAAATAAAAGGGAATTAGGAAGGTCACCTTATCTTCAATAATGAATGGGGCACTTTCCTTCTCTCTTTCGTAGTTTTGTTTGTTTACAAAATATTTACTATTCATTTTAATTAAATTGGAAATAATTAATAAGAAATTTTTGTCCTTGTTTTTTATGTGCCACCACCTATAAACAAGAATATAATCTAACACTACAACTCTACAAAATTAGTTTTTTTTTTCCTCAACTACCTACCAAAAAGGAATTCCCTTATAATTAATATAGCCCTTCGGAGATAAGGTTTTTCAACAGATTATCTCACTCACTAATGTATATGGTTAATAAATTATGTTTTTTTATCTTGATTTAATCTCTAAAAAATAAAATATTTCAATTTAATCTTTGAAATCAGATTCATGCCTACCCAATTTAGTCATCTAATTAGTGGGATAAAAATTAATAGACAATATTAATTGATTGTTCAATTATTGAATTGAATTTTATTCAACTGAAACACTTAAACATAGTGTAATTTTGGCAATGCATAATTTGTAAAATAAAATACATTAATTTTTCACACTACGTATAAAAAAGGCAGTCAGTAGTCATTTAATTAGTGGGATAAAAATTAATATACAATATTATTAGTGAATATTAATTGACTGTTCAATCATTGAATTGAGTTCTATTCAACTAAAATACTTAAACCGAGTGTAATTTTGGCAATGCATAATTTGTAAAATAAAATACATCAAATTTTTACACTAAGTATAAAAAAGGCAAGGAGTAGTCCATATTTTGATGGTATTTAAATTGCAAATTTTATATACTTTATAATTTTGTATTATTAAATAAAATCTAATTTATAATGTGACAGTGAGTTAATTTCCATTAATAATAATTCAAATAAACTTTCTGTCTATTATATTAATCAAATGATCAAATTGATTAAGAATTAATCTTTTAAAGACCAAACTAAAACATTTGTTTTTTAGGAACAAAATTAAAAGATCATATATTTTTTATTTTTGGGAATCAAATCATTAATTTACTCTCTCTCACTATATATATATATATATATATATATATGCTAGAGGGCTTCACACGTTCAAAAGTGTGTGAAGTGCTAAGGAGTATTTACTACAATTGGTAATGTATGGAGTTTTATTTTCATAATATATATAACTCTCCACTAATATATATGTTATAACTTCCTTTCTACTATCTTTTATTTCTCCCACCCACTGGCCAAATCCTATACTTTATTTCTTTAGTTTATATTATAAAATATTCCACGAACCATATATTTTATTTTATATTCTATATTGCAAAATAGGTATTATTTTAAGAGATCACTTACCAGAATATATATACCAAATCATATTAATATATAAGAAAAAAAGAAAGATGAAATATATCCCATTATTCCAATTGGTGTTTGATTGAATATTTCTGTGCCTACAGACATAAACTAGAGATGTGAAACATAGAAGATAGAATAATTGAAACCTCCCATACTGTTGCTATCTGGCTATGACATATTATTATATATGTTTGGGTAGCCTTCAAAACACATCATGTGTGTTGGAAACTCTTGTAGAAGAAAAAGATGTTGGGTTTTATATATGCAAGTTGTGCTGATAAATCTAAGTGTACAATTAATAGGCTTGGAATTTGTAATTTAAATTATTCTTGCCTTGGGGGCAAAAGTGGATAAGCTTTTAGGAATGGTACGTCCATTAATGGTGGTGAAGATTGAAATAGGACAGAAGTGAAGAGATGCAATAAGTGAAAGGAACACAATATAATAATAATAATAATAAAGTTAAAAGTTCATTTTGATCCTCTATGTTTCGCTCAAGTTTTAAATTAGTCATTTATCTTTTTCAGAAGTTCTAAATTGGTCTTCTATTGTCCAAGTTCGTCAATTTCTTAAGTTAACTGCTGACGTGGCGTGCCGAGGTGGACACATAATCTCTCCTACATATATCATATAGCTGACGTGGCCTTAGACACACTAAAAACATCCAAATGACGTCGTTTAAGCCAAAAATAAAACCATGCTGAGAGGACTAATATGAAACTCCAATGAAACATAAAGGACTACTTTAAAACTTTAATAAAACATAAAGGACCAATATAGAACTTCAATGAAACATAAATGACCAATATAAAACTTTAATAAAACATAAAGGACCAATATAGAAATTTAATGAAACCTGAAAAACAAATATGTAACTTTTGAGAAACATAAATGACCAATATAGAACTTTTGAAAGAAAAAGGACCAATTTAGAACTTGGGTGAAACATAGAAGACCAAAATGGGCATTTGACAATAATAATAATAATAATAATAATAATAAGAGAATGTAGGGCACGTTTGGTTACGTGAATGTTGAATAATGTAATGTGAATGGTAATGGGAATGAGAATACAGGAGGGAATGAAAATAGTAATCTGAAAGTGATGTGATGTGAATGAAATAAAAGTGGGTAAAATGACTATTTTATCCTTATATTAAAAGTGGGTAAAAAAACAAGGGAAAAAACATAATTTTATCACATTACAACAAATAAGATATATTTAGTAAAAAGAATGTTATACCCTCTTTTTCATTAACAAAACATGCCCATAATGAAGAGGAAATTGAGGGAGTTGGAGTGACGATGGGAATGTAGGGCACGTTCTTTACTCAGAAATAGAAAGGGAATGAGAATGCATTTGTTTTGTTTGGTAGTAAGAATTGGGAATGAAAATGGAATGAGAATGTATTAAAATTATAACTTTGCCCTTTATATTAAAATAATAAAAAGAAGTGGATAGGATGTTATGATTATGTCAAATCAGAGGGTATAATAGATATTTCAACCTACTAAACAGGGCCGTAGGCTTAGGAACTTGTAACCGGATATGCATTATTAAATATATTATAAATTGTTTGGTATCGTTTAAGTAAGGTATTGGGTTCGAGATTTTGTGAATACAATTATCTTTGTTGAAAGATTCTTTTATTATAGCCAGATGCACGATATAGGTCGGGTTCGAAGTAGTCGAGAGCATTGTTTTGAAAACCGGACCGGACTGGCCGGTCGGACCGGAAAACCGGTAAACCGCCAGCCAGTCCGGTCCGGAATAACCAATGAACCGGTCAGATATAAAACCGGTCAAGAACCGGTCAGAACCGGTGGTTTAGACGGTTCGACCGGTTGTTCATTTTTAAAAAAAATTTGTGTTGTTTATGATTTAATATTTATTGAAAATTTGTTGTGACTTGTAGTTGTAAGGATTGTTCTATTTCAGTATTTATTGTTGGGTTTGTGATAAGATTTGAGACTTAAATATGTTGATCCTTGAACTTATTTGAAGAGTTTAATATGATATTGTGGTAATTTGCAACTTGTTCTATTTCTTATCATGTTTAGATCGAGATGGAAACATATAATTATGAAATATATAATTTTTTTATGATATATTTTAGTATATTTAATTAAAAATATATATTTTAAATGCCACCGGTTCGACCACGGTTCGACCATTGAACCGTGAACCAGTACCTCGACCGGTTCAATGACCGGTCCGGTTTTAAAAACATTGGTCGAGAGAGTGTCTCAAATACCGAACAAGCAACCATAAAAACTATATATATATATATGAGGCAAACTATTTTTTAGTCCTTAAATTGTTAGTCAAACTACTATTTAGTCCCTGAGTATTTAAAAAATACTATTTAATTCTCGAATTTGCAATTATGTCAATTAATTATTTAGTTATCTGGATGTTACCTATTAGATAATCGAGTGACATAGACATTAACTGCTGACATGGCGTCGTTAATAACGACGATGTGAGTGTCACCACCGACGTAGGAGAAGACCATATATATTTTTTATTGATATTGAAAAAATACAAGTAACGAATAGAGAATATGATGGAGTATCGAATTTTCAATATTCTCATAGTATCAAACATACTAACCAAGTTTCCATATTTCAATCAATAATTACTAATTTACCATTAGTCCCACATTTAGCTGCACATCTCGTCGTCTGCATTCTCTTTTTTTCCCTAAATTTATTACTTTCAAACATACAAGAACGTTGAATGTAATGTTAGATCATCTACCTCACTGACCAAACACACCCTAAATTCTTTCTCCTCCCGCTTCTTTCCTCTTTTTGCCCAGAAAAAATTGGTGAGTATTACCACAATTTCTTTTACTTCTCTTTCTATCTTGTATCAATCTTTACCATAAAATATTGAAGAAAAAAAAGAGAAATTTCAAGATCAAGCTAATTAAGCTTTTAAATACCCATCCACCTCTTCCAAGAGCACCCCTAGCATGTTTTTCTTTATGCTGAGAAAGGCAAAGAGAACAAACATTGTGTCAAATTAATGTGTTTTTCTTTTACCTCGCAATTGTCGGGTGATACGGTTGCGGCTGCATGAATATATGTGAACCGCAATTTAAAACCTTGGCCGCAAGGCGACCTGTAACAACTGCATGCATCTTTAAGACACTGAAACACTTGAACATTTGTTTGTAAATTTAACATTTGTTTGACATTGATTGCTGTACAAGAGAAGATGTAGTTGTATACTTGTATTATAAATTCCATATGAAATTGCGTTTCAAGGGACTAAGATGAGAGGGAATTAATAAGGAACCAAGTGAAAAGGGAAAAGTGGGGAACACGGGATTTAAATAGAATTCCTTAAAGTTATAAATAATTGTACTTTGATCCCATAGGTAGAAAATGTAAATTTTGGCAAAAGAAATTAGGTGTCGTTTGGTATCCGGTGAGTATTTTAGTGGGAAGTGGAAGTGGAAATGGAAGTGGAAGTGGAAGTAAGTGATAAAAAGTATGTTTGGTATGCAGGGAAATAGAAGTGGAATATAAAAGTAATTTTGTTTGGTATGGTGGAAAGAAGATAGAGAAATAGAAGATAAAAGTATGAAATACCTTTTTTGCCCTTACTTTTTAAAAGCTACAAAATTTTGAAGGGCATTTTGGTCTTTAAACCTCACCTCACCTCACCTCACCTCACCACAACTTCTCACCCTCTTGAGATGGAATTAAACTCACCTAGTATGATGGAACTAAACTCACCATGGAACTAAACTTACTTGGTACCAAACAAAAATAAAGAGGTGAGTAAATTCAACTTCCCACCACTTCCCTTGTACCAAACGAGGTGTTATTGTAGCAAACTTAATCCTAAAACTTCTTGCCAGCATTCATTCCAAGGGCAAAAACGTCATTTCCCCTTAAGTTGTTATGATAATTGGTGATTAAAAACTGATTGAGATATTTCTATATTAGATAAAATTATTATTTTTTAATGATGGAAATTTATTTTTGTATTAATTTATAGGCTAAAATACACGTAACCTCTCTGAACTATAAGGTGTATGCACATAAGCCCCTTAAACTTTAAAACTTGAGATAAAGCTCCCATGAACTTTCCAATGTGTGCACACAAGGGTAATTGTTAACTTTTCCATATATTTTTTAACAGATCTAAGCCACATCAGTTTATTAAACTCTATTAAAATTTTTTATTCCAACTAGACAAGGCTAATAAAGTAATTTCAAAATTAATAGGCTAAACGTCTCTGATCCCCAATCCCCATTCAAGCTTACTGTGTGGTGAGCCACAGCCCACAAGTGCTTCTTCTCTTCACTCTCTTAGGCATTCCAATGGATGTTAGGTTAAATGGAGATAGTTTTAAAATTACTTTATTACCCTTGTCCATGTCAAAATGAGTTGGAACCAAAAAGTCTTAGGTGGAGTCTAATAATCTGATGTGGCTTATATCTGTTAAAAAAATGGACAGAAAAGTTAACTATTACCCTTATGTGCACACATTGAAAAGTTCATGGGAGCTTTATGTCAAGTTTTGAAGTTTAAGGGGCTTATATGCACACACTCTATAATTTAGGGAGGTTATGTGCATTTTAACCTAGTTTATATATTGGGCATGATATTGCTTTTAACCTTAAGCCCAATTTATTTGTTTTATGAATCAATGTTATGATCTTTTTATCATAGCCAAAGCTAATATTGTGATCATACTAAATAATTTGAAAATTGATTCATATATATATATATAAGCTAATAAATATATTCTTTTTAAGAGAGTAAAATAAGATCATGATTCGGCTAAAGATTTGTGAAATCATGCATTTATCCTTCAAGTAATAAATTGCTATTCTCAAGAAAGGAAATAAATCATGATTTGTTCTTTATGAT
This sequence comes from Senna tora, assembly GCA_014851425.1. Taxonomy (NCBI): domain Eukaryota; kingdom Viridiplantae; phylum Streptophyta; class Magnoliopsida; order Fabales; family Fabaceae; genus Senna; species Senna tora. The sequence goes on along the minus strand of CM026265.1, from coordinate 32,844,130 downwards.
ATTCCATAAATATTTTAATTTGACCTTAATTGCATTAATTAACATGCTTGTACAAGATTGTGTCGAGATTGCAGGAATTTCCTTTTAAGGAAGCAAGGTCAACTAGCATTAACCAGAGGCAAAATAAGAGCATTAACTAAAAAGCCAAATAATAAAGCTTCTTGATTTCTAGTTCGAGGCATGCAAAATTGTTGTATTGTGGGAAGATGAGAATTGATATCTTGCTATTAATGCAAATACAAAGATTTTCTTTAATTTACAAGAGTGAAACGTACATTGATTAGAAAAGCTCATAATTGTTCGGCTAATATGGAATCGTGTTCAAATCATATTCCAATCAAGCTTTAGCCATAAAAGATATTGCTGCACATTCAAGCTCAATATTTTTGAAGAATGAATGCAGATTCAATGCTCCAATGAATTGATTTTGACCTCCTTGAATTCGGGTTAATGATGATACGAAAATGAATCAAGTTCAGAATCTCAATCAATGCCAAACCTTTAAAGGCCATATTTTTGGAAGGATAGCAACAAGCATTAAAGGAAATAATTCTCAAGAGATAGACAATCTTGATTGAAGCTCCAAGGAATTGAAGTTAATAAATACTTCTTCATCCTCTCCTCAAAACTAAGGTGCTGGTGAACCACAATGCTCTCCATTCTTCTGGATTTTCTATTTGTGCTTAAATGTTATATTTGCTTTTGGTGAGTTGATTGGAATACCCATTGTTTCTATTCTTCATCTTTTCCCCTTCTATCTAGGATTCTGGTGTAGATTCTAGAGTTGAAGGGTTGATTGCTGATTTGTTAAATTCTGGGTTTCACTATGTAATACTAAGAGGTCTATAAAAACATATGTTGAGCCTTCATAAGGGATGCCAGTTATAGGCATAAAAGTTTGCGAGCTAAGCCTTGGAATATAAGGTTATCAGAGTGTATTCTTAGTGATGGCTCAGGTTAATAGATCAATGGGTTACTTGTCAAGCTTTATAGTTGTGGAATTTGTGGTTAATTGAGTAGTGTGAAAGCATGTGTGCTGCGCTTTCTTGAGTTTCCTAGTGGTGGCATAAAAATTTGCGAGTTGAGCCAGGGTTGCAAGAAGGTTTCCCGGTTGTAATTCTAATTTCTCAAACTAGTTGAAGCCTCTCTTACTCTTTTAGCAAAAGAGAGGATGTAAGATATTTAATCCGAACCTTTTTATAATTATAGCAATAAATACATATATTTTCTCAAATTAATTATTACCTTGAATGCATCTTCATTGGTCTTATCATCTCCAATGAAGATGGGAAGCACGCCAAAATATTTTAAAAATTGGATCGGTCATTGAATTGAAAAATCTTTCGGGTCACGGGCTAACCGATTAAACCGTTGATCGAATCGGATGATATAATAAATATAAAAAATAGTAATTTACAAATATTAATATCAATAATATATTTTATTTTATGAAAATATATTTTTTATTCACAACTTTTAAATATAATGAGTAATTTATATGATTTAAATATATATATGAAAAATGTAAACTCAAATAATAATAATTAAAGCATTTATATATTTTATGTGTTATATTAGTTACTTCATAATCATAAGAGATTCTAGCCAAAAAAATAATAATCATAAGAGATTTGAAATTATAAAATACATAATGCAAATACTTAAATATAAGTCAAAATATTAGGTTCAATCATTAAGTATATATATATATATATATATATATATATATATATATATTTGATCGGGTCAACCCAAAAAACTGGTCTAGTTCTCGATTGAATACTGAACCACCGATTTTTTTTTGAGTTGACTTGGGTCAACTCCTCATCTCAATTTTTTATCCTAATCGGATCGAACTACTAAATGAATCTTGATTCAACCAGTTCCACCATCCAATTGATCCAATTTTTAAACACATTGGCATACCATTACTATCTCTAAACCCTGCAATTAAATTCTCTTTTTATGCAATTAATCACAATACTTTTCCCTGGTTCCAATCAATCACAGTACGAAAATCTAAAACGTGTCACATCACTCACCCACAAATAGAAATAATTTTTTAAATTCTCTCCTAGTTGAAAATTAAAATGAATCCTTAAATAATATATTAAGGGTGTATTTAGTTAGTGGAGTGAATGATGTCATAGGAATTATAATAGAAATGGAAAATGTAATGGGATTGCAAAAGGGAATAAAAATAATAATATAAAAGTGATGTGATATGATGTAAATGGAATATAAGTGAATAAAATAACCATTTTTACCCTTATATTAAAAATAATAATGGAATAGAGTGGGTAAAAACTAAAAAGTAAGAAAAAAAATATAATTTCATCACATTATAAAAACTAAAGTGTGTTTTATAAAAAAATAATAAAGTGTGTTTAGTTGGAAAGATATAAAAGAAATACGTCTACGATTACGTTGATAAAACTGTCAACCAAACGTGCACTAAAACACTTATTAACAATTTTTTTTGAGAAATTCTTATTAACAAAATTCTATTTTATATACTTGTATTTTTTTATATATATCACCTTTTTTAAATAATTAATTAATAATGTGTTCAATAGAAAGAATATTATTAGGTAAATGTCAAGAAAACATACCATTTCTCGAGATTGTAATATTTTTGAACTTATTTTTTTTAGTTTATGTATGAAACATAGAATTATAAAATATCAAAGTTCATAATTTCATAATTATTATTTTTTTAATTATGATATCAAACACATTTTTTATATGGGTTCGAACGCCTTCTTAAGAGTTTGTTTTTTTAATCTTGAAAATGAAACTAAAAAGACTAAAATGCTCCTACCATACCATCTCTAATCTTTGACGAATTTTTTAGTCAAAGATTAAAATTCTTATTTTCTTTTTCATTGTTCTTTTGCCTACCAAACATAGTAAAAATAATATTTCTATTTTTCTTTTTATGATTAATCAAACATGTTAATGACATTCGCATTCTCAATTTCATTCATATATTTCCACAAAATTCTTAATTTTGACAACTAAACGAGTCTTAATTCCCTTAAACTTTAATTTAATTTTCTATATAAAAATATTCAAAATATATAATTTTTTGAAGTAAAATAACAAACAAAACATATTCAAGCTAAAAAGAGTTGGTTCATTTGATCATTTTTTTTACTTTCATTTATGGTTTGGTTTTGATTTCAACCGATTTCTTATTCAATGAGTCATATGTAAATTTCATGCAAGTACTTTTTGAGTCCGGAGACCTACTCCGATAACAGACTAGGGCACCATCCCCACATTTAATTTTTTTTAACAAAAAAAAAAAGCATATTGAATAATCAAAATTAAAAGAAGTTAATTTCTTTAACAAATTCTATAAATAATACCAAGGAAATTAAAATCCAACTAAGACCAACTAGTTGTTCATATGTTAATGCCAAACTCACATCACATCACATCACACCATCACTACACTTACGTGTAGTTCCCTCCGTAGGGTGTGACTACAAAATGCCTTGCAAGCCACTGATTCGAAACCACCATGACTTGGTTCTACACATATGAACAATGTCTCTACCCCATCATTTTCTCGCTTCCCAAACATTTCTTACACACACATTCTTCCAATCCTTCCTTCCTTCCTCCAACGGAAAATAGCAACATCATCTTCCTTCGCCATTAAGCAATGTGATTGTTAACTCATGGCGTCACTGGACCCCACCATCGTCAATTCTCTGTTTCTCTTTAACTTCCACTTTTTACGATGATTTTCTCTCGTTTTCATTCTCATTCACGTTAAGAATGGAGAAACCCCAAGTGAGTTTTGGGGCTTCTTTCAATTTCCACCGCTTCGTTCTGGTGCTTTTCGTGGCGAATTCTGTTTTGTCTCAGAGTGATGACGACGCGGAGGTGATGAGAATTCTCAAGAGGATGCTCAACGACCCGATCGGTCTGAAATGGACAGACCCAGACGTGTGCGAATGGCAGCACGTGCAATGCAACTCTGGGAAACGCGTCATTTCCATCCAAATTGGGAACCAAGATCTCCACGGATCGCTCCCCAAGGAGCTCGAGAGCCTCACGGAGTTGCAACGTTTCGAGTGTCCCAAAAATGGCCTCACCGGCCCATTCCCGTATCTCTCCAAGTCATTACAGAGGCTGCTAATTCATTCCAACGCCTTCACCTCTATACCTCTCGATTTCTTCAAGGGAATGACGATCTTACAAGAAGCAAGAATCGGAGACAACCCCTTTGCTCAATGGTCCATTCCTGAGAGCCTCAAGGATTGCGTATCGCTCGAGACATTCTCAGCGGAAAATGCTAGTTTGGTTGGGACAATCCCAGAGTTTTTCGGCTCGAGCGGTCCATTTCCGGGTCTGGTTTCTCTTCACTTGAACTCCAATAGTCTTGAAGGAGGACTCCCAGGGAGCTTCTTGGGTAGTTCAATACAAGAGCTTGTGTTAAATGGGCAAAACAGCAAATCCAAACTCAATGGAACCATCCTAGTGCTGCAGAACATGACATCACTGAGAAAAATTTGGCTACATGACAATGCATTTACGGGTCCTATACCAGACTTATCAAGGCATGATCAATTGTTCGAATTGAGTTTAAGGGACAACCAATTAGCTTGTGTTGTTCCCATCTCTCTCACTGCTCTCCCAAGGTTGAAGGTTGTGAATCTAACCAACAATCTCCTTCAAGGGCCCACCCCAACGTTCAAACCAAGTGTGTCAGTTGACATGTCTGGGATTAACAGATTTTGCAGCAACGTTCCTGGTGAGCCATGTAGTGCCATTGTAAATGTTCTACTTTCTATAGTTCAACCCCTGGGATGCCCTGTGAAATTTGCTGAAAATTGGAAGGGTAATGACCCTTGTAATGGCACTTGGATAGGGATAGTGTGTTCTGGTGGGAACATCTCTCTTCTCAATTTCCAGAACATGGGTTTGTCCGGCACCATTTCTCCTACTTACGCATCTCTTACATCGGTCACAAAATTGCTCCTGGCTGATAATTCTCTCTCAGGTCTCATCCCTCGTGAGCTCACCAGCATGCCTCTTCTTCAAGAGCTGGATGTTTCGAACAATCACCTGGGTGGTTTTGTGCCATCTTTCCGGGAGGATGTTGTTCTTAATACAAGTGGGAATCCTGACATCGGGAAACCTCTTAGCCCTCCACCTGGTGCACCCACCTCAGATTCTTCCTCCCAAGGTAGTAATGGGAGGAAGAACGTAACTGCAGTCATTGCGGGAATTGTGGTTGGCTTAGCGGCTTTAGTTGCTACAATGGCTATTGTGTTGGTTAAGAAACTCAAGCTAATCAGCAAGAAGGTAATACATCCTCGCGATCTCGACGATGGGAAAGCTATAAAGATCACCATTTCGAATTCTGGTAGTGGTGGTGGTGTTTTTGGTATGGTAATCCCAATTAATGTCTTGAGAAAAACTACGGACAACTTCAGTGAAGGGAAAATACTAGGAAAAGGTGGGTTTGGCACAGTGTACAAAGGGGCATTACATGATGGAACAGAGGTTGCAGTGAAGAGAATGGAAGCAGGAATGGTGGTAGAGAAGGGGCTAAAGGAATTCCAATCAGAAATTGCAGTGCTCACGAAGGTTAGGCACAAGCATTTGGTGGCACTTTTGGGGTATTGCTGGGAAGGGAACGAGAGGCTTCTTGTGTATGAATATATGCCTCAGGGAGCTCTTAGTAAGTACTTGTTCAAATGGGAAGAGAGTGGATTGAAGCCTCTTACGTGGACTAGAAGGGTCAGTATTGCCTTGGATGTGGCTAGAGGAGTGGAATATCTTCATAGTTTGGCTCAACAGAGTTTCATTCATCGTGATCTTAAGCCGTCCAATATTCTTCTTGGGGATGATATGCGAGCTAAAGTATCGGATTTTGGACTGGTGAGGCCGGCTCCTGAAGGAAAGGCTTCAATTGAAACTAGGCTTGCTGGAACTTTTGGATATCTAGCACCAGAGTATGCAGGTAGGTAGGCTTTTACATTTTTCTTCAAATGTCTCTAATTTGTTTAAATTTCACATCACACTAATTAAAATAGATAGGATTAAGAATGATTATACTGAAAATAAACTCGGAGTAGCAGTACTTATCACACAGAAGAGTTGATAGAAACCCATCTTAGGTGGTTTAATTTGGTCGTGTACAGAGGAAATCATGTGAGACACCTGTACGAATCCAATAACTAAAAATAGGAAAAGATTAGAAAAAATAAAGTGTGTTACCCTTCTTGCAAAAGGGAAAAGAAAAGGGAAAGGTTCAGAGGTGGGCCCAAGGGTTGGTAGCATTCTTTTTTGGGGTGCGTGTCAAAACATTAAAAAAATGTGTAAAATATCTATTATGTCTTTGGATTTGATACAATCATAATATTTTTTTTAATATTTTAATATAAGGGGTAAAATAATAATTTTAATTCATTCCCATTCTCATTTTCATTATCAAATTTTACTATCAAACACAATATACTCATTCTCATTCCCATTTCCTTTCTATCGTATCAAACATACCCAAAGAAATAGAAACTATATGCTAGAATTGATTTAGCTATTATTAGTAGTCTAAAAACTAAATAAAGATGGAATACAGCGTTGCTTGTTATTTGTGTCTTAGATTAGATTGATATTTATTATCAACATGACTGGATCTTCTTCCTCTTACACTTTTTGAAACTTTCATTCCATTTTTGCCAATATATATGCATGTCAACATATATATATATATATATATATATATATAAGCACCAATATCATATGATTTGATATGAGAGTCAAAGATGTATGCTATAACAGGCTAAATTATCATCTATTTAATTCTTACAATTTCACTAAATTTTCAATTTTGTCATAGTCTAATATAAATTTTGGTTAAATATTTCTTATATTTTCACTTAATTTTTAATTAATTTCATCTTTAAAATTTTAAAATTTGTAATTAAAATTAAACTTTATAGTTTAAAAAAGTTGCATTCTTAAAATTCCATCTTGAAGATCAAAATCAAAACATATAAAATTTATTTAATTTCATCAGATTACTTTATTATATAAATTGCATTTTTCCATATCATATAATAAGGACTACCTTATAACTTTTACAAAAAATATATAGGACCCAATTACAAAATTTTAAATTACAATAACTGAAGAAAATCAGTCAAACTATATTTTAAATATCCATTTTAGTCCTTTATGTTTCACCCAAATTTTAAATTGGTCCTTTATGTTTCAAAAGTTTTATATTGGTCCTTTATGTTTTTCAAAAGTTTTATATTTGTCCTTCAGGTTTCATTCAAGTTCTATATTGGTCCTTTATGTTTCATTCAAGTTCTATATTGGTCCTTTGTGTTTCATTGAAGTTCTATATTGGTCCTTTATGTTTCATTGAAGTTTTATATTAGTCCTTTATGTTTCGTTAGAGTTTCATATTGGTCCTCTCAGCATGATTTTATTTTTTGCTTAAATGATGCCATTTGGGTGTTTTTGGTGTGTCTAAGGTCACGTTAGCTATCTGATACACGTAGGAGAGATTACGTGTCCATCTCGGCACGTCACGTCAGCAGTTAACTTAAGAAATTGACGGATTTAGACGGAAGGACCAATTTAGAACTTTTGGAAAACATAAAGGACTAATTTAAAACTTCTGAAACATAAAGGACTTATTTAAAACTTGAGTGAAACATAGAGGACCAAAATGAACCTTTGACTAAAAAAGAATAATTCAATCTTAAAATTTTGTAAATGAGATTATCCATTTAATTAATTCTTACTGTTAAATTAATTAACTATACATCATAAGAATTAATAAGGATAAAATACTAATTGAGTATTGAAAATTTGCTACTCCTTTCATTCGTGACTTGTATTTGTCAATATTAATAAAATTTTAGTCCCTACTATTTAGTGTGGATTTTTATTAATATTGACAAATAACATTAGAATAAAGAGAGTTACAGTACTACTCTTATTCATTAATATACGATACATAAAGTAATTAGTAGTGGTTTAGTGGGGTACAATAGTTTAGTACTATCGAATTGAAAATTCATTACGCCTTCTATGATCCCTTGTTATTTGACAATATTAATAAAAATTTAAACACTAATCAGTCATGATTGTGCATGTATATATATAGCGACGGGACGTGTTACTACAAAGGTTGACGTATACAGTTTCGGCGTCATCCTCATGGAGTTGATAACCGGGAGGAGAGTCCTCGACGACAGCCAACCCGACGAGTACTTCCACCTCGTCACGTGGTTCCGCCAGATGGCACCCAACAAGGACACATTCCTTAACATCATCGATCCGACAATCGCCGTCGCCGACGACGATGCCGAAACCTTATCCAGCATCACCACCGTTTCGGAATTGGCTGGCCATTGCTGCGCAAGCGATCCCCATCAGCGTCCCGACATAGGCTACGCGGTGAGCGTGCTTTCGCCTCTCGTCCAGGCGTGGAAGCCCTCAGAAAAATCTGATTCTAATAATGATTCCGGCTCCGGTTCCGACGAGTTTGGGATGGAAGATCTCGAGATGAGCTTACCACAAGCGCTGAAAAAGTGGCAATCTATGGAGGAAAGGAGCACGGTGGTGGAAGGATATGGGTCTTCTTCTTCGTCACTTGTAATTGACGTCACTAATGAAGGCAATGATAGGAATACACAGACGAGGTTTGATCACTCTTGATAATTTAATTGAAGCATGGATAGTTCGAAAGCGAAAGTTAGGTTATATATATTGTGTATGGTGTGGTTGAGCAGAAGGGACTCATTTAAGCTTAATCAAGTGTCAGGGTAACTTTAAATCTTTGTATCAGCTGTCCTGTCCCGCACCTACAATTCAGCGAGTGAATTAGTTACTGTACTGACGGTGAATTCCTGATCTAGAAAAGAAAAACTATATTTAGACATTATATGAATCTTATTCCTATCATTATTCATGTCTTATAACATTGTAAGTAGCATCCATATGTGGAGGCTTTGGCTGTTCTTGAAGGCTTGGAATTTGCTGTGATTTTGGAGTGCAGGGACATTATTGTGGAAGGTGCATGACTCAAATTAGAGGGTGTTCCAACGGAATTGAATCTAATGAAATTGGGATTAGGTCATGAAGTTATCTCCATAGATACAAAATTGTATTATTTTTTCTTTTTAGATTTTGGATCAATAATTAAAAGTTAGTATTGAGACAATTTCATCAATTTCACTAAATTCTAATTTTATGGGATCCAAATCTATCTTCAACGCGCGCTTTACTGCATAATTAGAAGCAATAACCATTCTTAATTATTTGGGTGGGTGGGGAAGCAAACAAAGTAGCTGATTTCCTGAAGTTCACGTTTGGCTTGAGGACTTCAATTCCCTCGGTGATTCGTGATGCTTTCATGTATGATGTTACTCTCTTGGTTTAATAAAGCGAGAAATTCTAATTTTTGGTTGGCTTTGAAATTGGAAATGGATTCCAATGTTTGGTTGGCTTTAGAATTGAATTTGGAGTTGGATTCCAATTATTGGTTGGTTTTACAATTGGATTTGGAATTGACATAATTTTTGGTTGGCTTTGAAATTGGAAATGGATTCCAATGTTTGGTTGGCTTTAGAATTGAATTTGGAGTTGGATTCCAATTATTGGTTGGTTTTACAATTGGATTTCGAATTGACATCGCACGTTTTCTTATGAATTCTAATGTTTGGTTCAATTACTATAGCTTAGAATTGAATTCTTGGAATTGGATTTAGTTGAAAGAATTTAGAATTGAATTGCTATGTACTTTTCATAAAATTGGGGTGGGTTTTATGAAATTGGAATGAAAAGACCATTTTACCCTCGGTTGTTCTACACCTCTCTCTTGTATGTCTTATATTTTTTTAATATTAATGCCCTTCATTTAAATATTAATTTTTTTTAAAAAAAATCATTTTTTCAACAAAGGGCATTTTAAAAAAATTAATTATAAACTTTCATTTTTATTTTTACATACCAAACATATTTTTTAATTCCAAAAATTCAATTCAATTCTCAATTCTCACCGATTCCAATTCCAAAAAATTAATTCCAATTCCAATTACAATTCTCACTGTTCCAATTCTCCGATTCCAATTTCAATTCCAAAAAATCAATTCCAATTCTAATTCTTCAATTCCAATTCAAAAAAAAATCGAATTTGGATCATAGATGATGAAAAAGAGTAGAAAAATATTGATTTCGAGATTTTTTTATGTATATTTAAATATAATAATTTTTTATATTGACTAAGTTTATGTGAATCGTATATATATGTTCGGCAAAAAAAAATCGTATATATATGGGTAAATTAAATCCATATATATGTTTTGAAATTTATTAAAAATACATGTCATTTGTGTTCTTTGAAATATAACTTTTTAAAATCAAAATTTATAAAATTTTAAAATTATAGTTTTCAATACAAATAAAATATATAATATCGAAATAATTTTTTTAAAAAAATTTGAATTAATTTCCCTAGGTGATCCACTTTTGTATATATTTCTCAAAAAAAAAAATTGAATTAATATAAAATAATAATTTTTGAATTAATAACTTTAATTTGTTATATAGTTAGTAATATCATCTATTAATAATGTTATTAATTTGTTAGTTAATTTGGTTGTTTTACACACTCAACACAATTTGTAGCATTAATTGTAGAACTTAAGTTAAATAGTTTATTATTGTAAAACCCAATATTTTAATGACTTGTTTCAATATGACGAGTTAGCGGGTTAGTTCAAACTGGGGCGTTCAACATCTTAATTATGTTAATGGAAATTTTCATGGATTAAATTGATATAGCATTAACTATATTTTTCAATGATTAAATTGAAACAAACAACATCCCTACATATCAAAATATTGATTTACTAAAAAAAAGCTTATAGTTCTACTTTTTGGTATTTGAAATGTTGATCAATTAATTATTTAGTTTCTGAATTTTGAAAATAGACTATTTAATTTCGAAATTTTTACTCTTGTCAACTACTTAGTTTCTGAGACGTTACCTGTTAAATCACTGCGTGACGTGAATGTTATGTGCTGACGTAGTGCCAATAACTCGCCACCTCACTGCGATGTCATATTCACTAAAAAAAAAAGTGATTTTGTGACATATTATTTTACTGAAGATGACATGGCATTGAGATAGTGAATTAATGGTGTTACGTCAACCATAAAGTCCACATCACGATGTGAGTTAACTGTTAACATTTTAAAAATTAATCAGTTGATAGAAGTAAAAATTTAAGGATTAAATAGTTTATTTTAAAATTCAAGACTTAAATAATAAAGTAACCAACAATGAGAGACCAAAAAGTAATTTGTCTCTATAGAAAATCAATAATTGTACTTGGTGGGCGGCTAATAATTCCCCATACATAAATCTGCCATGAGAAATAAAATTAACTAGTAGCATTTCATTTTCAATCAACAATGACAAACCATTTCTTTATGTCATTGCTTACAATTTCTTGTCCATTGGAAATGGCACTCTAATCCGAGAATCTTTTGCATATTCTTAATTAATTATTTGTCATTTGGATTTTAATACAAACATATACCTTTCTTAGCTTGACCTTTTGGCTTTTTAATACAAACATATTTTCTTGAAGTGTTAGCCACGATGGTACCAAGGAACCTAGCACTCTCTTAAGCACCACATTGTGACCTCATATTCCTATCATTGACAACTGATTTCCCCAATTTTTAATACTCATAGCTAGTTTTAATTAATTTAGCATTTTCTTTAATAAAATAGATAAAAAAGAATTAATTAACACGCTCATGTGAATATATTGCATTACCAAACACTAATTTTGTTATTAAATGATAAAATAAATTTTATTTAAAGATAGTAAAACACATTATTAAAAGAATTAATTAAAAAAAATATAATATTAGAAAAATAATGAATATAATATAAGCAAACTTAAAAAATAGGTCAAAATTCTAAATTGGCCCCTTATGTTTGCACGAAGTTTCATATTGGTCCTTTATGTTTCAAAAATTTTAAATTGGCCATTTATGTTTGCAAGAAGTTCCAAATGGATCCTTTCGTCCAAGTCCATTTATTTCTTCCGTTAAGTGATGACGTGTCGTGCTGAGATAGACATATCATCTCTCCTACGTGTCCATTTAAACTAATGTATCATGCCACGTTACTATCTACTATCATATGTGATGATATGACATTGATGTGGCATGACATGTCAGTTTAGATGGACATGTCAGCACGCCACTTCAGCACTTAACTTAAGAAATTGACGGAAGTGGACGGAAGGACCAATTTCAAACTTCTTGCAAACATAAATGACCAATTTAAATTTTTTTGAAACATAAAGGACCAATATGAAACTTCGTGCAAACATAAAGGACCAATTTGGGATTTTGACCTAAAAAATATTATATGGTTTTCAAAATAAAAATATGTGGTTTTCTCATAATTTTTAGAGCATGCTAGAATACAAAACCAAAATAAAACAAATATTAGGACCAATTGATTACCTTGTTTATCAACAGAATAATAAGCCGTCACTTTTTAGGCTTCTCATTTCCAAACAAAGCCCATAATGAATGCCCTCTCCGTACTCCCTTCCTTCCATCTCCAAACTCTCACAAATAGAGTGTGTTTTGTTTTGTGTGATACAATAATATGCATCGAAGGCTTCGACAAGTTTGCATTTCTCTAAAAGAGCGTGGTCGCGTAAGCTATGCTAAGATTGCTTCTTCTTCGGCCGCTGGATTTTCGGACGTGAACCTCATCCTAATAAAAGCCACAACACCAGATGACGCGCCTCTTCAGGAGAAATACATCCACGCGCTCTTGAACCTCTTCTCCGTCTCTCCGCCATCCTCCCTCCACTCCTTCTCCCTCGCCTTCACTCGCCGCTTCGGCACCACGCGCAGCTGGCGCGTCGCCCTCAAGTGCCTCCTCCTCCTGCACCGCTTGCTCCGCTCCGTCCCCGACCGCGGCCCGTTCCGGTCCGAGCTCCTACGGTCCCGCTCCAACGGCTTGCTCTCGCTCCGCCCTTGTCGTTTCCGCGACGAGTCGTCGCCGTCGTTCTCGATGGAGTGCACCGTTTTCATCCGGTCCTACGCGCTCCTCCTCGACGAATGTCTCGATTGTGTTTTCTCGGGACTAGAATCCCCTGAAGACCAAGCAGAGAATAAAGAAGAGAGAGAAATTAGTGAAATACTAGAGGTATTACCTCAGGTTCAAGACCTTGTGGACAGAGTCATCGGCTGTGCGCCGACGGGAGGAGTATTATTACCACGAAGCGTAGTCGTCGGATTCGCGATGAGATACATAATTCGAGAGAGCTTTGTTTTCTATGCAAAGTTTAGAAGAGACATGGTGGTAGTTTTGGACAATCTCCTTCAAATGCCTTACGAAAATTGCGTAGCTGCTTTTGCTATATACAAGAAAGCAGCTACGCAAACAAACCAGCTTGTTGAGTTGTACGATTGGTGCGACGCTAAGGGATTGTGTGGTTTATGCGATGAGTTCCCATTGGTTGATAGGATCCCGCAATTGCAAATTCAAGCTCTCGAGAATTTTCTCAAAGGCATGTGGGGGGAGTTAACGGAGTCGTCATCATCCTCGTCAGCAACGACAGCGGCGGTGTCCTCCGCCTCGGTCGTGGCGGTCGGAGGAGGAGATATGGTGGAGAAGGAGAAGCCATTGATTGATGTAGATGAAGAAGATAGTTGGGAGACACTATTGGAGTCTTCTATTAGTTTTTCTCATGCTTATGGTCATGGGAGTGGGAGGGATGATGAAGGGTATGGACGACAAGAAGATGCGTCATGGAAAATGCAAGTGTATAATAAGCCCACTGGTTATAATCCTTTTTGTTAGCCAAACGACGTGCCGTTTAACTCATGTGGATATGCTTGTGAGTGATGGCCATATATGATGATGGAGGGATATATATATTAAGGGAATTTTTTTGTTTATTTAATTTTCCATTCCGTCAAAGAGGGGTTGACTGAATGGGTAATTAGTAATTACTTAAGTGGGTGTGAACATGTCTCGTGTCATGTATTTGATTTGAAAACTCAACTATTATTTGATTAATTAAACAAAATATAAATCCAAATTAATTTTATACAATCTTACATTTTTTTTTTGTCTAGACAATCTTACATATTTAATGATCTGACATCTCCTCCTTAAAAAAAAAAATTAACAAAAGAGTATATTACGGTAGTATTGAACTTCAGTACATCCTTGTAATCACTTGGTCCTTAATCTCTTCATGGTGGATCCTTATTAATATGTGTTTTTATTAATATTAATAAATGACACTATAATTAGAGAGATGCACCGAAGTTCAGTAATACGGTACTAGTGAACTTTTATCTTAAAAGATAGTTTAGCAAGGGTGTTTTAAAAAGAAGCCTTGGGGTACTCTTTAAAAATTTACTTCAATTAATGAGAGGGCTTTAAAAAATGTGTTGGTTGACTTTTTACCAATTTCAAATTTTAAAAAATTAGTTCTCTCTCTACCAATCAAAAATTTTTTGTTAAATAAATCTTAAAATAAGGTGAACTATTTTTAATAGAATGATATAGTAAATTAAATAAATTATTTTATTGATCAATAATTTAAAAAAAGAAAAGTTCAATATTAACCTTACAAACACTTTTATTATTTAATGTAAGTTATTTTAATCGATTAAAGCTATTTTATATATCTTTTTTTTAATTTTTAGGCCTTAATAACTCATATTTTATTATTGAAAGCTCTCAAAGTGGGCCAACTCGGCTCACACGAGTCGACCCACCACGGGTTGAACCCGTGACGGGTTGGTCACGTTAAACGGACTGGGAATCCTAGTCCCACCACCAAAGTGGTGGGTCGGGCAAACCCACCTAACCCACTTTTTTTTTTGAAATTTTTTTAATTTTAACTTTTTTTAAAAAAAATCTGTATTTTTTTTATACATTTTTTGCATGAACTAAAAAATTTAATATAATAAGATGAAAGAAAAAATTTATCATTCATCATGTCACTCACAAATAGTTAAAAATAAAACTATGAAACATTGTCAAAATATCACAACATTACTCATTTTTTTCCTCTTGGCTCCTGTAAATATGGTGAAAAATGAAAATATTACAAAAAGAAAGAAACATGATTAGAAATTATATTTTTTTTATTTTATTTTTTAAGTTAGGTGGGTTACGGGCCAACCCACCTAACCCACGAGTCAACAGGTGGGTCGAGTTCTTCAAACCCATTTAATAAACGGGTTAGAATTTTGCAACCCAACTCACCAAATTGGTGGTAAAACGGGCCAACCCACCGGATTAAATCCGTTTTGACAGCTCTAGATTATATATATATATATTATAACTATTAATATTCAATTTCTATAATTCATATTTCTTATTACATGTTATTTTACTATAGAAAGAAAATATACATAAGCATATCAAAATATACACACACACACATAAGGTCCTACGAGTAAATTTAAAATTTGCGTAGGTTTATTAATTAGGAGTTGAAATGAGGAATGACTATAAAATATATGATTATTTTTAATAATTTATATTTTGAGGATTACTTATTTGTTGTAATCTTTTTAATAATTAAATTGTAATTATTGAAATAAGTTGTTGAAAAAAAATAATAATAAAAATATTTTCGATAATTAATAATTATCGATAATACTTTTTTTTACGGTAATTTTTTTACGGCCGTCGTTAAGATGACTCAAGAAATGTATTGTCGAAAATAATTGTCATGACTTTCGCCCGAGGGCACGTGACTGGTACAGACTAAGAGTGAGACTCCCAACCTAGCTCGCAAGCCTATTATTCTAATTCATTTACTTAACGTACAAAATACTTTAATTTTGCCTATGTTAAAACGTAACTAATTTTTTTACAAATCAAAATATCTAATTCTTATACAAATGCTTGGATCCTGCCTCTAGACTAATGGAGCTGACATTTAGAAGTTCAATAAAATATACATATACAAAGTAGTAAAACTAACACCCACACGAAAATTATTGCCCACACGAAAGCGACGCGTGGATGAAAGTACGATATCCTTCATTTTGAAGCAAATAATTAGCATCCAAGTCTAGAGATGTGCGCTCGTGCCAAACGTCCACCTAGGGATTGGGAGACTTTGGAAAAACTTTAAACCCTAAACTCAAAATTGGCGACCTCTGCCAAAAAGTGTTGAGCTCCCACTTGCTTCTAAAGTCTCAATGAAGCCCTCAGACTAGGCGGACTTATGATATTACGAGAGTCGGCACCTGACAAGGTTATGTCCATGGCTCTCCTATCCATTCAAACTGACCTTGATAACTACTTTTTTTTTTTTTTGCCTAGAAGACTACAACTCTACGCACATCCTTACCCTATATAAAGAACCTTTCATAGCCTCTCACTACACCTCATGTTTTAGCCTGTAGTGCATACATTTGCACACATAACTTAGCTCTCGTACTTTTGGGTTCTCTACAACCTAGAAGCACATCTCCTTCGTGAACTACGAGGACTTTAATCTTTCATTTGAGTACGTAGACTCTCAGGTCTTGAATTGGAGTCAAGCCCATTCTCTTCCAGCCTCCATCCTCTCCCAATCTCGACCTTTTTTAGGTCACCGAAGTATCATTTTCTAACTTATTCTAATTATAAAATAAAATAATTATTTTAACTCAAAATAAATAATAAAAAAATAATATTTTTTTAATGTGTTTTTATAATAAATTATATTCTTTCAAAAAAATAAATGATATTATTATGAATATTTTAATTTAACTATATAAATTTCATTAAAAAATAAACTATATAAATTATAAATATTTAATTTTTTAAAAAAGATGATATATCGGTGTTAGTTAAAAAATTAAAAAAAAAATTTATTAGACAACTTTTTGTGTGTGGATGTGAGACAAAATTAATACTTAAAGACTATTTTAATATCATAAAAAAGTAAATGATTAATTTAAATATCATAAATTTAAAGGACTAATTTCCTTCCAAAAAAATTTTAAAAGCTTAATTAAAGTTATTACACTTATGCTAGGGTTTTAGAATTAGAAGCCTTGGAACGGAACGGAAGTAACTTTTGGGTTTTTGATATATCTTCGTCTTCGATACCTCTCGGATTTTAGAGAGACCTGAGGATCAAGTACTACTTCTTCCCGGTCTCCTCTGAATTTTTTTGACAATGGAAGCCATTGCTCCTCCAATTACTGGTACGATGAATGACGCTAGTCCTCCCAAGGAGGTGGAAGCGAGAGTGGATTACTTGAACCTTCCTTGTCCGATTCCCTATGAAGAAATCCACCGCGAAGCTCTCAGTCAGTCTCTCTTATCTTCATTCGATTTTGTTGCTCCTGTTTGCTGAGTATTGTGCTACACATTGCTGAATTTTTGTTGTTTGGTGAATCGGAAATTTGTGAAAAATGATGATTTTCTATTCATGTGTTCGGATGTTTCTTTATAGGAGTATTAGAAAGTGTATTGTTGAACCAACTGGTGGAGATTTTTGAAGGCCGCACTTACTACTCTGAGTGCTTTATAAATTCAGTAACACTTGAATCCATGTTTTGTTGTTGCAGTGTCTTTAAAACCTGAGCTTTTTGAGGGGATGCGCTTTGATTTTACCAAGGGGCTCAATCAAAAGTTCTCTCTGAGTCATAGGTAGCGTCTGGTTTTGAGTTTAAGGTATCTTGAATTATTCATGTTTATTTATTTAGTTAACTTTGTTTTCTAATCAGTGTGTTTATGGGACCAACTGAGATTCCTTCTCAGTCATCAGAGACCATTAAAATACCTACTGCTCACTATGAATTTGGTGCAAACTTTATAGATCCTAAGGTAAGATACCTTTTATGAAAATTAGTTTATGGTAATTTCTATTCAAACTTTGCTCTCAATGAATTGCATTCTGCAGTTGATGCTCTTTGGAAGAATACTTACTGATGGGAGGGTAAATGCAAGAATCAAGTGTGATTTAACTGAAAATCTCACATTAAAGGCAAATGCTCAGGTATACTTGTGTTAATTATGGGAGATTACGTGGTACAGAAATTTTGACAGTCTTGCACACTCAAAGTTGAACTGACACATTGATTTGTTGTACCATTTCCTCTTCTGTTTTACATGGCATAACCTTTTATTTTAATTTTGTGTTTGTACAGCTTACAAACGAGCCACATATGTCTCATGGGATGTTCAACTTTGATTATAAGGTTAGTTACTTGTATCTTGTTTGTTTGGCACTCATAGCTTTTTTTGGTTCTCATATTCCTTTCTTCCAATCGTCTCTTTGCTTTTGTTTTACTGTATTGGAGTATCTATATAATTGCTATGTCATGCAATCTATCAAAAAGATGTTAACACTTGCAGGGTACAGACTATCGGACACAATTTCAACTTGGGAATGGAGCTCTATTTGGAGCAAGTTATATTCAGGTGTAGGATTTGTTTCAGTGAGCAATAGCTTTAATACTTTTTTTCCCCTTTTTGAAAATGTTTATTGTTTTGATTTTACTGATTCTTATTTCTAATGCCATATTATTATTACTGATAGTTGGGCATGGTAAAGATTACTAGTGCTTATCATTTTCTTGGTTTGAATAAGTTTGTTAGATAAACAAAAATTTTGTTTATTTTGTTTAATTTTTATTCCTTTTAACTGTTGGTTGCATATTTATGTCCTGCTATATTTGGTCTATTATTACAACGTTTTACTGTTGATTGCCATTAACACTCCTCTTTTGATATTATTGGATGCATGGTGTGGCACAATCAATGCCTGCTTGCTCATCTAAATTTTTTACTGAATGCTTTGACCATTCTCCAGAGTGTTTCACCCCATTTATCTTTTGGTGGGGAAGTGTTTTGGGCTGGTCAACATCGGAAGTCTGGTATTGGTTATGCTGCTCGCTACAACACTGATAAAATGGTATGATGACTTCAAAACTGTCTAATTACAGTATTGGCCGCCCCTTCCCCATTTTTTCCCCTTATGAGTTTCTTATTTGGTTATTTATAAGTTTATATTTTGCTGTGGTATTCATTAGACATTTCTGTCCTGCTATTAGTTACTGTTTCACACTTGTTCTTCTGCACCAGATGAGGCCAATATTTCTGTCCTCTAATTTTCTTAGTGAAAACAAAATGATAATTTACCTAGCCTACAATACTCTAAGGGGGTTACAATATAATTGCTAATGTACATGCAGGTTGCTACAGGGCAAGTTGCTAGCACTGGAATGATTGCTCTAAGCTATGTTCAGAAGGTATCTCAGAAGGTGAGTAAATTTCTAAACATTACAGAACTATGTTATTTTCAAGCCAATTTTATTTCTGATACGAGAAATACTTTCAGGTTTCTCTAGCATCAGACTTCATGTATAACCACATGTCAAGAGATGTCACAGCTAGCTTTGGTTACGATTACATCCTGAGACAGGTAGTTTTTTTTTTTTGGGAGTGCTAGTCATAACTTAAACTAATAGAGCGCATAATTGTCAGCTTATGTGATTGAAAATTTGAAATGATATTATTTTCAGTATATGTGTTATATTAAAGCTTTCCATTGATATTTGATGGTGCATAAGAGTGAAGAAGACATACAATAATGAAAGTTTGACAATTCAATAAGAAGACAAGGCACTTCATCTATATATGTTGTCAATTTTCTCTTTTCAATTCAATAACACTTTGGGAGTTCGGACATACAAACTGCATAACTTTCGTACAATTCTTGAGGTGCATGTTTGTCCATATGTGTAGATAAATTTGCATATGCATGTATGATGCATACATATTTTCCATCTAGTAAATTTTTCTCATCTTTCTGGATGACCTTTAAGTGGCCATTGGTACGGGTATCATTATTTTCAAGTACTAAGAGACCTATTTATGAAAAATTTAAGTATACAAAAGAGTCACTGTTCCTATGTTATTTAGTACACAAACAATACCCAAATTTTAAACTTGTCATTTCTTTATGCTCATCTTATAAATACATTTCCAACTCCAAGTATTTAGAAAATTAAAATTCGCCCATACCTCACACCACCTTGGGTTTGTTTCCTCTTCAACTACACAACACTTGCAATATTAGATGCATATTTTATTTAACTAGATTATGTTCTTTTTTGGGTATTATGTTCCCACCTTTTGACTAAACAATCTTGAGGCCTAAATTTTGGTTCGGCTAGATGGAACTACATTTTTTTGGTTTTGTATTGGCAAAACTTTAGCAATAACTAAGCATTCATGTGTCATACTGGGTTGTTTTGTTGATTAAGCTACAGAACTAATGACTTATTTTAGAAACATTATGAAACTTTAGAATGCGTATTAAAATGAAATTGTAAACAAATAATTGGAATATGATGGAAACTTCTGGATAGTTAATTGGAACTCAAACATGTTATGTATGCTTTTTATAAGTGCAACATGCATAAGTTGGGTCAGCTGTATCCTTTGTCATTACTCTGCCGGATAAATTTGTCCTTTCTTGTTATGATTTGTGAATGTTTGTATTGAATTCCAATATTCCATTCTATTAATTCTCATTTCATTTTGTTATGATTGTTGTAGTGCCGCCTACGAGGAAAGATTGATTCCAATGGCTGTGTAGCTGCTTTTCTGGAGGAACGTTTAAATATGGGTCTTAATTTTATTATTTCCGCTGAGGTAAGAGCACAGTGCTTTTGTCCTGTTGTGTCATGGAGAAAAAGATGGGTCATCCTAATAAGTTGTTGAGTAAATTAATGATTTAGATCCTGAAAGATATGTTCTCTCAATTTAGCCCCTAAAGATAAAATGTATAAATTTGGTCCCTGAAAGATCAATTCTTAATCAATTTGGTCCTTTGATTAATATGATGGATAATAGTTAACTGAGAATAATATTAATGGAGGCTAATTGACTGTTAAATATTCAATCAAATTCTATTTTTTTATTACTGTAATTTGTAAAACAAAATACATATTTTCAAACCACAAATAAATGCAAGCAGTGCATTTTGACAGAGTTAAATTTGTAAATTTGATGTGTTCTATTTTTTTATTTATTTTTGAATAGAAGATAATTTATAATTTGTCAGTCACTTGGTATCCATTAACAATACTGAAAGTTATCTTTCTACCTGCTATGTTAATCAAGGGGTCAAACTGATTAGGAATTAATATTTCAGCTATTAAATTGAGACATTTTATCAGGGCCAAAATGAGATATTATACACCTTTCATGAACCAAATCATTAATCTATTCTTGTTGATCATATATTCATTATGACTTGTGAGTCTCGGTAGGTATCCGCGTCCTGGTCATCTTTTCCCTTTTCGCGTAACATGTTTTTTTTTTTTCATTGCAGCTTGATCACAAGAAGAAAGACTACAAATTTGGGTTTGGTTTGACAGTTGGGGAATAGATACTTCAAAATCTGTTTTGTCTTAATTACGTTTTGTTGATTTTTTTTTTAAAAAAGGGTAATGCTACAGAGCTATCATGAGTTCAAGTTCACCATCTGTCAGCCGTTGGATCTGTCTGGAGATCTGTGCCAAAATATTTTTTCTTTTTAAAATATAATATGACAGATCTCAAGACAGATTTAACAGCTTGCAATTGATGAGCTTGAGCTATTGATAGCTCTAAACACTCCCTCAAAAAAAAACATGAAAGGAAGAAAAGTCATTTTAATGTCGGGAAACATTGTTTATGATGAGATAGTTGCTGTAGAAATTTTAGTAGCCATTGTTTTCTTTTTCTTTTGTGTGGACCTATGCCAAAAAAAAAAGAAAATGTTAATTTGGAACTCTTGCCTTGTTTCCCCCCTGAAGGGTCTCTATAGAGTGACATCAGAATAATGCAGTAAGAGTACTGTTTGCAGATTTGGTTCATAAACTTTTTCCCATTGATTTCTCGATGGTTTGACAATGTTCTATCTTTCGAATAACATGGTTCCATGAGAAGGGGAGGAAAAGTGAAGGGGAGGAAATGTGAAGGGCATTTGCACATGTATATACTAAAAAAAAAAGTTAAACACAAATTTAATCACTTTTCAAAAATATCTACAGATCTATACCACTTTTACTGTTCACTTAGAAAAACGCCATCAGTGATGGCAATTTACTGATTTCTTGACGAGAAAAACGCCATCTGTGAGGACGTTTATAGGGTTGACCATTTGACCCTATAAACGCCCTTCGTGATGGCGTTTTTCTAGCTAGAAAAACTGAGCCCACCTTATTTGACCGGTAGCTAGAAAAACGCCATCACGGAGGGCGTTTATAGGGTCAAATGGTCAACGCTATAAACGCCCTCACAGATGGCGTTTTTCTGGTCAAGAAATCAGCAAATTGCCATCACCGATGGCGTTTTTTTAGGTGAACAGTAAAAGTGGTATAGATCTGTAGATACTTTTGAAAAGTGGCTAAATTTGTGTTTAACTTTTTTTTTTAGTATATACATGTGCAAATGCCAAATGTGAAGTTGAGTAATGATTTCTTCTTTTTTTTTGTTTGATATTCTAAATTTTTTTAATTTGAATAAGGTTAAAGTATTATTTTTGTCCTTAATGTTTGTACGAAGTTTAATGTTAGTCCTCAATGTTTCAAAAGTATAATGTTGGTCCTCAAAGTTTTTTTTTAGTCCTCGAGCGTAACACCGTTAACTTTTTGTCATTTCTCCTACGTGTCATATTTTAATGCTTATATGGCACGCCCTTTCTTCTACGTGTCATATTTTAATGACGTGTCATGACACATCACTGCCACGTCACCCTAGATGATGATGATGAAGGAGAGAAGATGATGATGTGGCAATGTGGGGTGACGTGGTAGTGATGTGTCATGCCACGTCATTAATATATGACACGTAGGAGAGAGGGTGTGTCATATAAGCATGCCACATCATCATTTAACGGAAAAAAGTTAACGGTGTTACACTCGAGGACCAAAATTGACCAAATAAAAAGTTTTGAGGATCAACATTAAACTTTTGAAACATTGATGACCAATATTAAATTTTATGCAAACATTGAGGACCAAAATAGACCTTTAGCCTTTGAATAATTAAAATTAGTAAAAGGGAAAGTTTTAGGAAGATTAAAGTATGTTTAAGAATTGGATTGGACTGTTCAAATGATTGAATCGGTAACTATTCATTTGGACCTGTTAGAGATTGGTTTGATTAATCAAAATAAGATGCCTCAAGAATCATATTATTTTTTTAATTTTATATGATTATGAAATAATCAAATATTGTGTATAAGTAAAATAATTGTTTAAGTTATTATGATTTTAGCCCATAATTTTTTAGTTAAATTATATAAATTACTCATTATATTTAAAATTTAATATATTATGGTGTATAAATAATATAATTGTTTTAATTATTATGATTTGACCTTATAATTTTTTTTAGGGTAAACTACAGTTTGTCCCCCTGTGATTTGGCCTAATTTCAGTTTGCCCCCTGTGATTTGGTCTAATTTTAGTTTGCCCCCCTGTGGTTTAAAGTGCGACACTTAACTACCCTGTGGTTTGGCTTAAAATTAATGTGACCCCCTGTGGTTTAGAGTGTGACACTTGACCCCCCTGTGGTTTGTTATGTTATCACTTAACTACCTTCACCTACCTTCTATCCAAATTTTAGTCAAATTAATCATCATTTTTATACTTTTAATGTTTAAAATTTGTTATTCAACACTCTAGAATTATAAAATAATTCAAAAAAATTATATTTAATATAAAAAAAATTATAATTTTAAAAAATCAATAATTTGAATATGTTAATACTTAATATGAAGTTGGATTGTCACTTTATTTTGGTACACTATTAACGTTATATGATTGGATAAATTGGATACTTTTCTAAGAAAATTATTGTTTAATGTTAGAGTTTCTAAGCTCAATAACGTTAACATTCAATTCAGGTATGTATGTTCCGAACTTGAACAATAAAAAAAACTTAAATTTAGTTATATATTTATATTATATTATTCTCTTACAATTTTATTTTGATTGATTTAATAATTCTAAAATATTAAAGATAAAAAATAAAAATAAAATGAATAAATAACTAAATATAAATAATCAATAGAGTAAACAATAAATATTAAATTATTTTATTGATTTTTTAAAATTATAATTTTTTTTATATTAATTATATATTTTTTGAATTATTTTATAATTATAGAGTGTTGAATAACAAATTTTAAACATTAAAAGTATAAAAATGATGATTAATTTGACTAAAATTTGGATAGAAGGTAAGTGAAGGTAGTTAAATGCTAACATAACAAACCACAGGGGGGTCAAGTGTCACACTCTAAACCACAGGGGGCACATTAATTTTAAGCCAAACCACAGGGTAGTTAAGTGTCGCACTTTAAACCACAGGGGGGCAAACTGGAATTAGGCCAAACCACAGGGGGCAAACTGTAATTTACCCTTTTTTTTATATAGTTAAATCATATAAATGACTCGGTATATTTAAAATTTAATAAACTTACTATTTAGTTTATGAGAGATTACCAATCTAAAGATTTAGTCCGTGGCAAATTTCAATACATTTTTTTATCTTAAAAGATTACGACAGTCAACTTGTTAGTTTTGTTAGTCCCTGAATTGTTAGCTATTAGCACATTTTTTTTGTCCTTGAAAAATTATGACAGTCAAATTATTAGTCTTTAAAATGTCAACTGTTAACACATTTTTTTGTCCCTGAAAAATTATGGTAATCAACTTGTTAGTCCCTGGGCCCGTTAGTGGCTAACAATGCAAGTGACATGACTTGTTAAATGATGGTACGATGTTATTGAATGGTTTATTTTAAATCTGAGATAGATTTATAAAGTTATTTGTTGAAATCACAATTTTTTCACATAAGCAAGCTTACTTAGTCTCTATTAAAACATTTAACCGTGTTATATCATCATTTAACGAGTCAAATCACCTGCTCCATTAACAAAGCCCATGAATTAATGGGTTGACTTGTATCATCTTTTAAGGATAAAAAAGTATATTTTATTTCAAAAACTAAAATAACTATATTACTCATTTAAAGTTCATAAATGAAAATCTATGTTTTGCAATATAAGATATATTATTAATATTAAACTTACAAAGATAACTTGTTGAACCAATTTTTAAAACACTGAGATTAACATACAAATTTTCAATTTCTTACCTTTAAAATTTTTAAAAACCAAACAATAGAAAAATTATTAAATTTTTCTCAGACCCCTTTCCTGTCCCTCCACTCTTCCTTCTTCCTAACACTAAACAGACCCTCATGGAGAAAAATGGAACTTATTATGAAATAGGAGGACAAAATTATTTAATTTTATATTCAAGAAACTAAGTTGAATATTTTGTGAAATTATAGGAACAAAAGTCCATTTAAATTTAGAAGAATTATTACAAGTTGTTTGTCAATATTAATAATAATTTAATCTCTAATTCATTCATAATAAGTTTTTATTAGTGTGAATTTTTATTAAAAAATTATTACTTCACAAATGAAATATTCTGTAAAAATTGCATGAGAAACGACGAATTGTACCAAATGCAATTTCGATAAGTACCCATGCCATGATCTCTATTTTCTCTTTCACACCCATTTACTCACATCATATATTTTATTTTAAATTACAAAATAACTATTTGGAGTGACTACTAATGAGAAGACTCATCGGTCATATTAATATAGATATTTACTTTACTATTTATATTATTTAAATAGATAAATAGTTATTATTTTTAATTCTTTTTATAAAGTTATTATTATTAATTTAAATATAAAAAATAAAATTATAATAAATATATATATTGTCTAAAAAATGTTACATCATGTATATATATATATTGTCTAAAAAATGTATATATATACATGAAAAAATTAATCACACAATTCACTAAAAAATTAATTGCATGTACCTCCTACTAATTTTTATATACATGAATACAGAAGTATAACCTGTAACTCACTTTCTCAAAATTGTTGTTTTGACACCTCCTGAAAAATGTTCAAACAAAAATAGACAAGTTTCAGAAATTTAACGAAGAATGTTAAGATTTCAATTCTAAAATTAGAAGATAATACAAAGAGCTATCCTTTTTCCGGTCAAAGAATCAAACTCCATGAGAACAATATTCTCTGGTTAAAACTATTTGATTATTATACAGTTTCTTTCAATTTTGTCAATTATATTCCTAAACTTTTAATTTTGCAAGCAATTTTGTGCTTCACCCAAAATTCGTCTCCTATTTTTTTTTTATCTTCTCATTTTTTTCTCTTTCTCTCTCCTCACTTTAGAACTTTACCAATTTGCTTAATTTAGAGGATCCACTCTCCAGTATTATTTGGCTAAAATACATATATAATAGAAAAAAGGCTAAAGTACTATTTTGGTCCTCAATGTTTGCATGAAGTTTAATGTTGGTCCTCAATGTTTCAAAAGTTTAATGTTAGTCCTCAAAGTTTTTTTTTGGGTCGATTTTGGTCATCGAGCGTAACACCGTTAATTTTTTGCCGTTAAATGATGACGAGGCATGCTTATATGGTACACTCTCTCTCCTATGTGTCATATTTTAATGACGTGGCATGACACATCACTGCCACGTCACCCCAAATGATGATAATAATGATGATGATGAAGGAGAGAAGATGATGATGTGGCAATGTGGGGTGACGTGGCAGTGATGTGTCATGCCACGTCATTAAAATATGACATGTAGGAGAGAGGGTGTACCATGTAAGCATGCAACGTCATCATTTCACAGCAAAAAGTTAACGGTGTTACGCTCGAGGACCAAAATCGACAAAAAAACACTTTGAGGACCAACATTAAACTTTTGAAACATTGAGGACCAAAATAGACCTTTAGCCTAGAAAAAAAAATTCTTTTATGTCCCAAACTTTATCAATTTTCAATTTCATCTTAAAACATTTTTTGCCAATTTGGTTCAAAAAATTTTAAATTAATCAAACAAGTTTTTTTGTTTTTGTTCTTTAAAATTAGTTTTCAAAAACTGTTTTTAAGAACACAACAAAAACAGTTGTTAAACAAAGTCTTTAGTGTGCCACTACCACATACCTTCAACTTCCTCAAAATTGATTTCCTTTGGCATGTCACCTGATGCATAGTACTCAAAACTACAAAGCAAAAACATACCTTCAGATATATATATTAAACGTCAAAAAGAACTTCAAGCAAACAACTAAAACCGCCACAAAATGAAATTACTGACACTTCAAGTGCTGGGAAATAACAATATTAGGCGCCGCTAAATTACACCATTTTTGTATTATTGACTAGCATAACTAAAATGTATACCAAGTCAGCAAAAACCATCTTTAGCCCAGAATGTTTAGAATATGGCTTTGATTGTTATAATTCTAGTTATCTAATGAATCCATGATTAAGGAATAAGATTATTAGAAGTCACAAACAACAGAAAATCCTTACACGTAGTAAATATTAGAGGTCTCTGTTAGAATATTCTGTAATTAATTAGAATATTTTGTATATTCTTGACCATTAAGTCTAAGATTAGATTAGGATTGTAATCAATTATTTTTTTAAGATAGGTCATTCTTTCTGTATAAATTGATTCATTCACTCTAATGAGAAGCAATACAGTATTTTCTCTCATTCACTCTCATGGTATCAGAGCCAGAGAGTATGTGGTTCAACGACATGAACGTGTTTAAAATTAACATGCCAGAGTAAAACTAATTTTCCTACTTTTATTCAACTCACTCCTTCCTTCCTTCACCTTCCTTCATTCTTTCTAAAATTATGTTCTTCTTCCAGTCCATTGGAATTATAAATTTATATGAGGCAAAATATTATTTAGTCCCCGAATTTATCAAAAATACTATTTAGTCCTCAAAATATTTAACTATGTCAACTATTTAGTCCCCGAATTTGTAACTATATCAACTATTTAGTCTCCAAACTTGGCAAAAATACTATTTAATCATCGAATTTGCAACTCTGTCAACTATTTAGTTTCCTGACTGTTACCCATCATAGTTGACAGAATTACAAATTCGGTGATTAAATAGTATCTTTGTCAAGTTTGGGGATTAAATAGTTGACAAAGTTACAAATTCGGGGACTAAATAGTATTTTTGTCAAATTCGGGGACTAAATAGTATTTTTGAAAAATTCGGGGACTAAATAGTAGTTTGACCAACAATTCAGGGACTAAATAGTATTTTACCTCTATTTATATATATAGATGTCGTGTCGTATCTTGTGATTTTAAGAATTTAGTGTCCTCGTGTCCCGTGTCAATGTCAACGTCTGTGTTTGTGCTTCATAGTTCTGTACATATCTATCTACACTTGTACATGTACATATACAAACATGCATACATAGACAAATGTATATCTACTAATGAACACAAACATAAATATATATATATATATATATATATATATATATACAATTAACTTCACACAGATACACATAAATATACATACATTGATATACTACACATATAGGTATTAGTCACAACAAGAGAATTTACAAATATACTACGGTTATCTGCATTTAGGGTATGTTTAGTAAGGAAACCAAACAATAAAAATCATGGTGTTTCACGATTTCCAAAAAAAACTTTACATCATATTTTATACATATCAAACATACTTTTTATTATATTTTTTCTCTCTTCTAATTTTTCTCTCCATCTCTCTCCTCACTTTTCTCTAAAGTACTTTACATCCGTGGATCTATACCACGCGCACCCTTAAAATTTAATGAAGTTTAAAGTTCCACAATCCAAACACAGCAGCAAACAGGTGCCATAAAAGTAATAGTATATGAGAATTTGATTTACCTATTGGAGAAACCCAATTTGAGTTCATTATTAGAGGCCCCCTTGGTTGCTCTAACTAAAACAGTTAAAATCTCTGTCTTTCGAGTACTGACCATCAGTAAATCATACTCTGTTGGAATTATTATTGCAAAAAAGTTGTCACTTAGTGCACTCAGAGACATCTTCTCAACAGCTGTGAGGGCTATCCTCCGTTTAAGAGCATTAGCCTCTGGATCAATAATATAAATCGATAATTCTGTGATTAGCAGAATACGAGGTTTGATCTTGCCTGAACCAGTGAACTTCAGAACTTTATCTGCAAATAGGACTTGCTTGTCCCCTGTAAACAAGAATTGGAGTAGAATTGAGGATTTTGTTTTTTTTTTTAAATAAAATAAAATTAGGTGATGGGATGGGATGGGATGGCGCCCCAATCTAGGATCAAGGTAGGTCTTCGGGCTCAGACAGCACTTACAAATAACCCATCAAATGATGGATTACCTAGAATCGAATTAAAATCATGCAATTGTTATGGGGAAAAGTTAGATGAGCCAACCCTCATTTGTAAAAAAAATAAATAAATGATGGGATGGCGCCCCAATCTAAGATCAGGGTAAGTCCTCGTACTCAGAAAACACTTACAAATAACCCACCAAATAATGGATCACTTGGAATTGAACCAAAGCCATGCAATTGTCATGAGAGGAAGATGATCAAATGAGCCAACTCTATTTGTAAAGAAAAAAAAAATTAGGTGATGGAATGGCGCCCCAATCTACGATCACAGTAGGTCCTCAAACTCACAGAGCACTTACAAATAGCCCATCAAATGATGGACCTCAAGTCATGCAATTGTCATGGGAAAAAGTGACCAGATGAGCCAACCCTCATTTGATTTCTTTATTAAAAAAAACAAGGCGACCTAGTGCACAAAACTCTTAATAAATAGGATCAAGAGAGGGTCACATGTACACAAATTGTAACCAAGAAGTTATCCAGGATTTGAACTCATGACCATTCCCCACCCACTTCCTCATTTGATTCCTTTGTAATCCATTCAATTCTTTTCAAATTTCTCTATGTATATGCATTCAATTAGCCACAAAAATTAAACAAAAACTTATTTCTTTTTCATATTTTACAAGCTATTTTATGTTAATCACTATTTTAAATAACATTATATTCACCTCAGCTTCCTGCTTGATATATTACTAAATGACAAATAAATATATAAAATTTAGAACATTATAATTTAGATTAAATCTTCGTCATCAAAGGAGAGATTGGTGTCACAGGTTTTAAGAAGAAAATTCCTGCCATGGTAGTTTAACAATCAATAGAATTCAACCAAACTATCAAGTGAGGTCTTTAACTATTTCATAACTTAGAAGTCCATTTCTTAATTCTACCAATGCAATACTTGATAAAAATATGGTAAGGAGACTCTATTTACGTGTTTTACATTGTATTTATTCAAAAACTGATATCACAAATGTCCCAAAACATTTTATAAGGAAATGTATTTTGCTAACTCAAAAATAAGTGAAAGTCCTAAAATTCAAAGTACATTCTTAGATTATAATAAAACAATCAATCCAATGGGTGGAGGCAATATATAGTTTAGAATCAGCTTCCCATGATCTTATATATTATTGAACACTTCAATTTTGTTCTTTTCTAAGATCCAATGCAGTGGGCTCCACCAAATGGGGTCTAAGGAAGGTCAATGTAACCGTAATAGTATCCCTTTTGTTTTGAGGATTTGAACACATAACATCTCTAAGTTATACCATGTTCACTTATAAGATTTTCATTCCATGAAAATGAAAAAGTAAGTGGGGTTCACTAGATCCTATTTACTTTTTCGTTTTTTTTATTTTCATCAACTTTAAAAAAAAATACAAAATATCTATTATACCTCTTTGATTTGACACAATTATAACCTCATTTTCATTTTATTATTTTAATATAAGGGGTAAAATGGTCATTTTAATACATTCCCATTCCATTTCTATTACCAAACTTTTACTACTAAACACATCAAATGCATTCCGTTTCCGTTTCTATTTCCATTTCCATTTCTATTTCTGCCTAATAAACGTGCCCATAATAATAGTTACTCCAAGACTCATCACCCTCTTTATTCTTTTCCAAGGTAATGTTAAATTTTCCTTATTATTAAGTGTTGGAGCAACGATAAAATTATTGCTATGTGACTTGGTGGGTGCACTCATAAACACATTCTCTACTTGTACTCCCACCAAACCTCACCTTTTTTTTTGGTTTTCCACAGTAAGTATCTTCCGATTGAAAGAAATCATATTCGAGCTAGCTGAGATCCGTAACGGAGATAGAGCTTTCTTGACATAATCTTTTTATACACAAGACCCAAAACCAAAAACAAAATGAAATACCTACCACTCCAACCAATCACCTGGTACACCAAACATCACCTTGTACATGATAGAAGCCTTGTGCGTTGGGCCGCCTTAATGTTAAATATTCGTAATTGAAATGACTTTTAAAACATATATTGGTTACACATGAGCAAATTCAGCAATCCAGAGCCAACAAACAAGCAACACAACATTAGGGAAATGCATTGGAGATAAAGACACAAAAAATTTTGCATCCACAATATTTAATTGAATATAATTTACAGCTAACCTTGTTTTTGCAAAATCTTGGAGAGAAGAGGGCGCGAAGGGAGGTCAATGTAGTCCCCTTTATAATCTGCAATACGCGAGGCCGTTCTTCTCACCTTTAAACCCATGAATGGGTCTTCATCCTCCGACATATTGCTCATGTTTCTGGGTACGAATGCCTCCTGTTGATCCTCTTCTTCAACAATATTATTGTTATTACTATTGTCTTGGATTATTGGGGAGGGGAGCTCGGTCGCAACGTCGCCGTTTTTGGAAGGGTCGGGTTTGGATGGATCCACACCTGGGTTCTGTCTCATCAATCTGAACCGTTCCATCATCTTGAAGAATTAATAATTTGTTAGGTTTTCGAAGAGTTAGTGCGAATTGAAGAGGGAAATCACTTGTGGGAGAAATCAATGTGGTTTTGTGCATGCAATAGTGGTGAAGGATGATGTCCGACTATGTTGTGATCGTTCTCGTGTGTTTGCCAGCCACGTTTGTGATTACTACGGTAAAGCGTTTATAAGCGAGGAGGGCGGGTGTTTTTATGCTTGTGCCTTAAAAAAAATTACCTAAATTAATGTTTTTTTTTTTATATACAAATTCTTATGAAATTTAAAGACTAAATAATTAAAAGGTGTAGTAAATTGTTAATATAGTATATATATATATGAAAGTAATATATCAAGTGAGCATAATACTAATTTTATAGGAGTAGTGAGAGAAAAAAATAATGGCATTTTACCAAAATGTAATATATAAATCAATTAATTTCCAATAGTACTCCTACTCACCATGATCATCATCCCAGGTCAAAATCCTTTGACGTCTTTATATTTCTTTTTTACTTCTTAAACAGGTAAATATAATAAAGCGGTGCAGGGGGAAAGATGATGTTTCCTAAGGAAAGAAAGAATCATAATACAAAACTACAAATTGATAATTTTTTGGATAACCCTTTAATTGCTCAGTAATTCAGAAGCAATTAACAGTCTTTTATCCTGAGCATGAAAACTAAAAACAAAAATCAGAGATGGTTTATATGCTCTCCTATAAAACTATGGCCAGTTTACAACAAGAAATAGAGTTACACGGACAGAACAATCGAATTTTCTTCCCTGAGAAGTAAAAAAAAATGAGATTTTTCAATATTCATGGTCAGGCAACCAGAACGAAGAAAGGCCTATTTCAATGACCCTCCCAATCTGGTATTTTATCTTCCGACGATTGAAAACAATATGCAACGAACAGAAAGAAAGAAATTTACTGTGAAGACGATGTCCTCCCTGTCAGCTAGTGTGCTGTCATAGATAGTGTAACAACCACTCCAGACTCTGTTAAAGCGAAGAAGATAATATAAGTTCCTTCTCATTAATTAAAATAGTACCAAGAATTTGTGACCTCAAAAATAATAATAATGAATAAAATTTAGGTCAAAGGTTCATTTTGGTCCTCTATGTTTCACTCAAGTTTTAAATTAGTCCTTTATGTTTCATAAGTTTTAAATTAGTCTTTTATGTTTCCCATAAGTTCTAAATTGGTGCTTCCGTCCAAATCCGTCAATTTCTTAAGTTAACTGCTGACGTGGCGTGCCGAGGTGGATACATAATCTCTCCTACATATATCAGAAAACTGACATGGCCTTAGACACACCAAAAACACCCAAACGGCGTCGTTTAAGCCAAAAATAAAATCATGCTGAGAGGACCAATATGAAACTCTAATGAAACATAAAGGACTAATATAGAACTTGAATGAAACATAAAGGACCAATATAGAACTTGAATGAAACATAAAGGACCAATAAAGAACTTGAATGAAACATAAAGGACCAATATAGAACTTCAATGAAACATAAAGGACCAATATAGAACTTTCATGAAACCCGAAAGACAAATATAAAACATTTGGAAAACATAAAGGACCAATATAAAACTTTTAAAAGATAAAGGACCAATTTA
Organism: Senna tora; assembly: GCA_014851425.1. Taxonomy (NCBI): domain Eukaryota; kingdom Viridiplantae; phylum Streptophyta; class Magnoliopsida; order Fabales; family Fabaceae; genus Senna; species Senna tora. The sequence goes on along the minus strand of CM026265.1, from coordinate 32,810,679 downwards.
AAACTTGGGTGAAACATAGAGGACCAAAATAGGTATTTGACCTGAAATTTATGAAAATTAGATTATAACATTTAGGACTAATTCATACCTCTATGCATTTATGCAAATTTTCATCTTTTGATCTCACGTGGATCTGCAAAATCATAAGACTATAAGTAATTCAAAAGAAAGGATGAAACTTCAGCACTTTGGAATGGCACAGACAAGTCTAGTGATCTCAGTTTTTTTTCACATTCAGTGTATAACTATAAACAATAAACATCCTTCATCTTTGTAGTCTACCAACATATATATTTGTGACCACTGACCAGAGACATCCTGTTTTCTCTCTAAACCTTATCTTTAAGTTAATTTTATGTGCAAAAAAATCAAGGAAGGACCAAACGAAACTAGAATGGTTGAGGTTTGTCTAGCCAATGCTCACAGAATTTATAATTAGAGGTGTAATGTCAAATGATGTTTACCCCAGTTTCTATGCTGATCAAGAAGTAAATAGAGCCTAAAGTTCTGTACGTGTAGGAATAACAATTACCCCGATGACTTTGTGGGAACCATTTTGATTGAGTTCTAAGCAACCCAGGATTACAAGTGCAGCAGCAACTGTAGAGGGCCAGTAGCACAGCTGCTCATGAGATGACAGTGCCAGCACAGCCAGGAACTTGACCCTCTTCTCTACTTTTGGATCAGCTCTAGCAGCTTTTAGGTAGAACCTGTAATATATGATCCAAAGATGTGTTACAAGTAGCTCAAATATATATAAATGCAAGGTTTTGCTAATCCACTCTATTTTAAATTATGAATATTAGTTTGATTACAGAATCTAACTACAGGTACCAAGAATGAAGTAAAGAAAAAATATTATACCACAAGAAATTGTAAATGGTGGGCAGAAAACATTGGAAGCTGAGGACCTCCTGCACTATCCATTCCATAGCCACTACTTCGCATCTACTATACACACAGCTTCCTATGCAGAAATTCTTTTGCCGCACGCTACAATACTCAATAAATGACTTAAGTTAGCATATACACCAAATATAAGAACCAAAGCAATCAGGGTTTTTTTTTTTTTTTTTTGAAAGGAAGCAACAGGGTTTTTTTTTTTTGAAAGGAAGCAATCTGGTTATTGATTATGTTAGGCTTCGCCTTTTAAAATCAGCCAACTATTAACCTATTTCCCCTGTACTTACTCTCAGGGGCACTATAGCCAATCAATGGAAAACAACTCATTACCCCTTTGACAGCTACGAATCCATGGAAGAAATGAAATGGTTAAATCCTTTACCTGTTATGTGGCTGGTTTTCTTCGATCCTGGTGGCTAATGTGAGGCAGGCTATTCCAACAATCTGTAAATTCCTTCTCGTTTTGAAGAAGCCTTTGCTTAGGAACCGATCAAGAAGGCTAACTCCAAGAAACATGGTCTCATGCCGAAGCTCCTTTCGACAAGATTGCTGCCCATTAGAAGTAATTGCACATAAATAGAATTTTAAACATCAACTAGTAAATTAAAATCCAACGCAATAACTTCTATAATGGAAAACACCCCCTATGAAATTTCATATGTTTGCAACAGAATTTATTAATAATATTTTGATATATTGTTTAGTATATGTTTATAAAAAGTACTAAATGATAAATGTTTGTCATGCTTCATATCTTTAGTTTGGTCTCTATTTATATTAAGTGATTAACTCTTTCCAATCACTCTCCACGTGTGTATCTTTTCAACTTGGTATAAGTACTTATTATTATTATTATTGAAAACGACGATGGAAATTCTACTTCTATCATGTAGGATTAAAGTTTCTAGACCAAAAAAAAAGTTTGTAACAGATTGTCGAAGTGGACAAATAGAATTAAATATTGATATGGAAATTTCTCTCGATGATAAATATTTTAATTTAAATAAAAAAATACTGATATGGGAAAGTGTAGGGATTATTGACATGGACCGGGTCGCTATGTCATTGGTTTGAGTCCCTATTCCCTAGGTCATTGGTTTGGGTCATTAATTAAATTAGTTGAATTATTCTTAATTTTTATGGTCTTCAACTATAATTTCATTATTGGCAAAAAAATTATAATATCATTTAATTTTTAATTGAGTTTATAGAGTTTAAAAAATTATAACCAAGTCCTTACAATTAAAAAAACTAATTTAGTCACTTTTATTAAATTTTTTTTATATTTCTAACATATACAATTTTTTTGGGTCAGTAATTAGAAATTTTTAAACTATAGAGATCTAATTAAAAATTGAGGGAAATTAAATTTTTTTTAAAATTTGTATTTCACTATTATTAATTTTAAGTTAAGAATAATAATTTTATTTTAAATATAAAAAATATTTTTTTATAATAGTGAAATACATATTTAATTATATAAATAATAAATGTAAGAGTATTTTAGTCAATAAATAGGTAAAATTGTAATTTTTTTCTTATATTTTAAGAGAGATGGAGTGTAATTTCTTAAAATAGAGGAAATAATATAGTAATTTAAGGAGTGTATTTTATTAAAAAAATACTAATCTATTCAAATTGAATCCCTTGTGTGTTTTGCCTACCATCTCCAAACTTTAAAGGATTTTATTTCCAAGTACATCGTATCATTTATTGGAGTAGATGTTCAGTGGTACGTTCAGTACATCCCTCCAATCACTTGGTCCCTAAACCATTCAAGGTGGGCGCTAATTAATGTGAGTTATTATTAATATTAACAAATGGCACTACATGATTCGAGGGATGCACTGAAGTTCAGTGGTACGGTACCATTGAACTTTTATCCCAATCACTGATGTGAGCAAGCTAAATCCCACTTGGATTGGTTAGGAGGTCTTAGGTGTTATATTTATAAGGTTGCAACGCTCACATTAAAGTTAGTTTTTGAGATAGAATTAAGTAGTTCTATGTCATTAAATTTTGTGATTTTTTTTAAGTTAACCTTTTTTATTATGTTTCAAAGATGAAAGAGACAATGATTTTAAAATTAATAATCATTTAATTTTTATTTATGTAAGGAAATCTTTTATTATAAAAATACATTAATAGATTATATGAATACCTCATAATAGCTTATAATGTTCTTTTAAAAAGTTATAACTAAGTTTGTTCGAATTTAAAAAGTATTGTTAAAGATGTTCTGAAATGTACTTTTTTGGTGAGAAAGGGATGTACTAATCAATTTGTATTGTGTTTAGTTTTAGTTCTGAAATGTAGTTATAACTAACATTTATGTGCTCTTAAGAGGCGGCAACACTCGCTCCATAAAGGTCCACGATACTTTGCGTGGGGAGAGAAAGACAAAACTACCCATCTCTCATGTTGTCCTGGGAGAACTCAACACTACCCCACGGATACGAGAAAAGTGTATTGCATGCATGACACTACCAGAACTAAAGTAGGTTAGGGGCACCGCCGTTCACAAAGGGACTATAGTCATTAGTCACTCTTAGAGACTAGAGTGGAGAGTCATAGTTTGCTTTGCACTACTTTTTGTTTACAGTTTACACTATTCCAATGTGTTCTATCAACTAACTGAAACAGTGGTTAGTAGCTAGCCAAGTGAAGGAGAGCGGTTCTCAAATTTATGGCAGTCATGGCGGTAAGTTATTTCAGATAACAATGAAACCAATAGTAAAATAATTATAAATTAAGAATTATTGTATAATGGCTTCGTATTAGACTAACCTCAACGATCCAGTATATCATTTGCGAGCGTTGCTGAAGAACGAGCTTGCCGTACTCGGTGTTGGAATACTTCTCTGCATAATTACTGTAGAATACTTGCCTCCGTTCTCTCTTTCTCAGCATTTGGTAGCCTTCTTCATCCTCCTGATCTTCGAACTTCAAAAACTAGATCAAATTCACCAAATTCGTAAGCATTCAGAATAATAATGTAATGGAAATAAATTAAACAGAGTTTTTAAGTGAACAGAATTACAGAAATAAAATCTATTACTCCAATCAATGTTTTCAGTTGTCATTCTAGTTTCATTACAGTCCAAAAGTAACAAAAACATCCAAACTACAGGAGCCGCAATCATGGATAATGCCTAAATTTTCGTTGCAAACCGCAAATTTCAATACCAATTAATTAAGAAATTATAACTTACTTCTGCTTGAAGTGAGGTATCATCCTCGACGCATAGAGTAATTCCGGTATCTGGTGAAGGCAACGTCGAAAATTCATCTTTGAACTGAATGAACAAAGAGAATGTTGGAGAAGGAGTTTCTCCCACTGAGCCCTCTGTGAATTGACTTCCAGAATCAGTAAAGTAATCTGAAATTTCTAGCTCTGAGCATTCAGGGAAGAGCTCAGAGTAGAGATCAGAAAAAGCGGTTTCCTGACTTGAAGAGTACATCGAGACGTCCTCGTACGACAATTGCTCTGTGCAAGCAAGATCAGAATCATCAACAAAATGGTTTGAGCCTTGTTTTATGCTCGATTGCTGGTTTAATTCGATCTTATTCTCATCGGCGTGATGATTTCCTGAAACTTGAGAGAACTCAAAATCAGATGATCTGTTCTCCTTTCCTCTGATCGTCTCCTCTCCTAGTTTCTCAAAAATTTCGCTTACTCCACAGCAAGCAGAAACAACATCGTTTACCGCGATCTCCGACGAGAATTGAATATTCGCGGCGCCGGACTTGGAGTTTCCACCGGAGCATTGCAATTCGCAAGTAGTTTCCGATTTCGTACAAGCTTCAGAACCTTCATTTGTTACGGTTTCTTTCACATTCTCACTTTCTTTTCCACTCCTGAACTTCAAAATCAAACTCCTCTGTTTACGAACTCCAGAATTCGAGTCCACACACGAAGACTCAGACACCTCCACTTCACTATCATTCTGCTTCTCAAATCTCCGATTTCTCCAGAACTCATCGCATTGATCCTTCCGAGAACTTCCAGCTTCGCCTACTATCTTCTTCCTCGTATTCGACCTTCCTTTCCTCTTCGAATTGCACGAAACTTCACCATTGAAGGACGAGCAAGAGCTCGAATCCACTGAAACCACAGGAACCCGAGGATTCTCTCCGGAAACTTCGAAATCCTCCTTAGACGCAAGTAGGACTGGAGAGATCTGGAATCTTCTCCGGCGACGTAGGTTAGACCGGAGCTTCTTTTTGATGCACAGCGGAGTTTGAAGTTCTAGCTTCCGCTTCAATCTACTTGATCTGTTTGTCATTGCTGGTTTGGCTGAAGAGAATCGCAGAGAAAACTATAGCTGGAGATGAATCCTATGGTTCAGTTTGGAGCAAAAGCGAGAGAGAAGGGTAGAACGGTTATGGGAAATGATGCTAGATTTGGTTAAGCGTGGGAAAAATGAAGGGGAGAGTATATATATATGGAAGTTGGAAAGTGGTCCCACGTACGCATTTTCCTTGCTCACTTCCAGACATCTAGACGAGCTATATTAATTTATTTATAAAATAGCTCCTTTTTAACAATAAAATTGATTTAAAATTGTTTAAAACACTAGTAAATCAGTTTTACTCACAAGATAAACTAGGTTGTGTTTGGTATAGTGTAATTGGTATTATGGAAATGGAATGGTACAATTTTCAAAGAGGCAAAATACTATTTAGTCTCTGAATTATTGGTCAAATTATTATTTAGTCCATGAAATATTTAACTATGTCAACTATTTAGTCCCCAAATTTGACAAAAATAATATTTAATCACCGAATTTGCAACTCTGTCAACTATAACGGGTAACAGTCAAGAGACTAAATAGTTGACAGAGTTACAAATTCGATGATTAAATAGTATTTTTGTCAAGTTTGGGGATTAAATAGTTGACATAATTTACAAATTCGGGGACTAAATAGTTGACATAGTTAAACATTTCGGGGACTAAATAGTATTTTTGATAAATTCAGGGACTAAATAGTAGTTTGACCAACAATTCAATGACTAAATAGTAGTTTGATAATGGAAATGACTATTCCATGAAATTGCCCAATCATCACCCTTCAAATTTTATAATATTTAAATTTTGAACCTAATTTAAATTTTTTTTGGATTAAATTTTTATCTAATTAGCTTTTAATAGGAATAGCAATGTGTTGGGGTTTTCTCCTACCCTGTGACAAAATATCTAGGCATTCCACTTCATCATAGAAGGGTGAATAAAACCTCATACTCTCACATTATGAATAAAATCAAGAGCAAACTTTCTGTTTGGAAGCAAAGGAATTTATCTACTGCTGGAATTGGGGGTCGATTTGCTCATCTCCTTCCCCAAGAGGCAAACAGAACTATTGAGTTAATTCAAGCTCCTATCCAAAATGCTGGTGATGACATCCTTAGCTTAGCTGGGCTCCTTCCCACAATGGCGAATTTACTGTTAGTTCTGCATATAAAGTATGCTCTAACAAGAGGAATCAAGCTAAAAACCCCATCTGGAAGAAGATATGGAAGAGCAACTTAACTGAACGCATGCGCCACTTCATTTGGAGCTTCTGCCATAAAGGGATCAGGCATGATGATACGAGCACAAGTCCTGGGAGAACCACACTCCAAAAGCTAGCTATTGGAATGGGAGAGCCCAAAGCCTTATAAGGCCATTGCTCAAAGGTAATCTCCCCGATGTGAGACTTGTATCACATGACCAACATGCAGAGATACAATAGAGGCTTCACGAATGATAGTAGCTGTATGCGATGTGGAAACTCTCAAGAAACTGCCCTTGTGTACTGCCACTATATGGAAATCCCTCATCCACCAAAATGATTGGAACAAATTCTGTAGATATTGGATATTTGGTTTTGCAAGGAAATTGGGGAAAGGTAATAGCCTTCAAGCTGAGTTATGGGGAATCTTTTGGGTCTCCACCTTTGCTTGGAGCAAAAATTTTGGTCAAAACTCCAAATTGGTCTTTTATGTTTGCACGAAGTTTCATATTGGTCCTTTATGTTTCAAAAAGTCTAAATTGGTCCTTTATGTTTGCAAGAAGTTCTAAATTGGTCCTTCCGTCCACTTCCGTCAATTTTTTAAGTTAAGGGCTGACGTGGCGTGCTGACGTGTCCATCTAAGATGATGTGTCATGCCACGTCAGCACCACGTCACTGCCACGTCATCACATATGATATTGGATGATGACGTGGCATGCCACGTCAGCTTCAGTTGACACGTAGGAGAGATGGTGTGTCCACGTCAGCACTTAACTTAGAAAATAAACAGACTTGGACGGAAGGACCAATTTAGAACTTCTTGCAAACATAAAGGACCAATTTGGACTTTTTGAAACATAAAAGACCAATATGAAACTTCGTGCAAACATAAAGGACCAATTTGGGGTTTTGACCAAAAATTTTTGTCTTGTGAACATTGAGACAGACTCAACCATTGCTATCCAACTTATTTCAAAGACTTGCACTAGTGCTCACCCACTCTATTCAATCATCTCCAAGATTCAGGGGTTATTAAAGAGGGATTGGGATGTTAATATCTTATACACTTGAAGAGAAAATAATAGTTTAGCTAATAGACACCTCAACTATGATACCCAAATGTATAATGAACCCCCTCCCTAGTGTAGGAGTAGCTTTGAGCAGGATCTTAGGAAGCTTGGCCTTCTCTCTGTTTGGGTGCTTGCCTTGGTGCTAGCCCTCCCAATTTACCAAAAAAAAAAATATATATTTCAAGGTGATGCATATTTGGTTAAATTAAAAATATGACTGAGCTTTATTGCGAAAATTATAAACATTAAATTAAAAATTAAGTAAATTTTTTTAAAAGCATAATCCCATTAAAGTTTTACCACAAAATATATTTTCTCAATTACTTATAAACCCAACAAGAAAAATGAGTATTTTCAACAATTTATATTTCGACGGTCACTATTAATTATTGAAAAAATATAATTTTTTCTACAATTAAATATTGACCTTCGAAATAAGTCCTTTTTTTCTCAACAATTAAACTTTGACCGTTGAAATAAGTTATTGAAAAAAGTTAATGAAATTAAAGTATTTTCGACGGTCTATAATTGTTGATATATCTCAATAATATTATTTTCGACAATACATTTGTCGACAACGGCGATCGAAAAAAATACCGTTAAAAAATATTGTAAAAAAAATATTATCGACAATTGTGTTGACTGTAAAAAATATTATTATTATCTCTTTTCAGCAATTTATTTCAACGATATTATTTAAAAAAAAATATTTTTTTTAACAATGTCAAAATACTCATATTTTTTTATAGTGAAATTAGTACCTCTTCAAAGCATTTAAACCGGATTTAATAACACTACCATATTCACAAATCACAATATAAGAATTGAATGCAAAAACCATAAGGGGGGGAATAGAATATTGTTTTTCTTTTTTTGGCCTTTTGGCAAAATGAAACAAAATTCTAATTTTTGTTCTAAATGCCTGCCCTAATTTCCTTCCCCTCCTCTCCTCTCCTCCTCACCATATATAAAAACACACGTACGGTCGTTTTCCAATCCATTTCCCCCACATATTCTGTGAATCACAAAACAAAGAGACGTACGCTTCCAAATTCCAATCCACAAACGCATCAAATCAAATTTAATATATATGGCTCACACCAACCAAAGAATGGACTTAGAACCTGAGAAGCAGAGCCTCCTCAACCACCACAAGGAGAAGCACTTCACCGCCGGAGAGATCGTCCGCGACGTCATCATCGGCGTCTCCGACGGTCTCACCGTTCCTTTTGCTCTCGCCGCTGGCCTCTCCGGCGCCAATGCCTCCTCCTCCATCGTCCTCACCGCCGGCATCGCCGAAGTCGCCGCCGGCGCCATCTCCATGGGTCTCGGCGGGTATTTTACTTGAATCCAATGTATTATTATTCTTATTATTATTATTAAATTTAAATTCAAATCCTTCACCATCATACAACTGGAGTATACTTTCTTATGTTTTCATGTATTTTGTTGAAATTTTATGTTTATAATTAAGTTAATAGTTAATAGCAATGGCTGTAAGGTGTGAGTAGAAGGTTTGATGTTGAAGCCTATACAAAGAATCAAGTCCTTGTTTTAAGGTGCACCAAATCAATGGGTTGCTTGTTATCCAGTGAGTATTTTAGTTTAAAGTGGAAGTAAGTAATAAAAAGTATTAATGGTGTACAGAGAAATGGAAATGAAATGGAAGAAGATAGAGAAATAGAAGATAAAAATATGAAATACCTTTTTTGCCCTTACTTTTTTAAAAATCACAATTTTTTAAGGGCATTTTGATATTTAAACATCACCTCACATCATCTTACCACAACTTCCCTCCTCACACACAAGCAACCTTACTCACCTCTCATAAAGGAAGTTCCTTCCCTTTCCCACTCACCTCATATATATTCATTCCCTACCAAACATGAGCTTTAGGTGTCGTTTGGTAACCGCTGAGTATTTAGTGGGAAGTGGAAGTGGAAGTGGAAGTTTTTTATGTGTGTTTGGTATGTAGGGAAAGTGAAATAAAAATAAAAATTAAGATTGTTTGGTATGATAGGAATGAGGGAGGGAAGCGGAAGTTAAAATATGCAAAATACTATTTTACTCTTACCCTTACCCTTTACCCTAATCTCACTCTCACTCACGCACAGTTTTCACATTAGAGAATTTTGTAGAATGAATTATTAGTGCTGGTTATCTTTTATTTATTTGTTTATTTATTTCATTGTAGTTACTTGAAAGGCCTCTGTTTTAAAGTACATACCAGGACCTTATCAGCCGGCTGATACATACCCATCAGCCGGCTGATAAGGCTCTGGACCTCATCCGTGGAGGTCCAGGTATGTATCAGCCGGCTGATACATGCCCATCAGCCGGCTGATAAGGTACTGAGAGACAAAATCATTGCAAGAACAAAAATAGAGACATTTTAATACACAACACCAACACATAAGCATTTATAACATATAACTTATCCTCCCTAAAATACATACAACTTATCTTCCCTACCTATTGGAGAGAAGGGCAAAGTAGTCTTTTCACAAACCTTATCCTTCTCTCCACCTCACCTTCCCTCCACTTCCTTCCACTTCCCTCCAATTTACATGGAAGCAAGCTTCCCACCTAGCAAGGAAGCATGAACTCACCTCACCACTTCCAAAATCATACCAAACACACTTCCCACTCACCTTCCCTCTATCCTCACTTGAGGAAGTGATACCAAACGGCCCCTTAGTTAAATATTTTGTTTTTGGGTTTTTGAGTGTGGTTATACTTAGAGTACGGACTATTCTCATGTAAACTTTTTTTAGTACATTTTGATTTTGTAGTTAATTTTTTTTTTTATAAAGTTTGAGAATAGATCTGTCATTGTTTTTTCTAGGTCAAAACCTCAAATTGGTCCTTTATGTTTGCACGAAGTTTTATATTGGTCCTTTATGTTTCAAAAAGTCCAAATTAGTCCTTTATGTTTGCAAGAAGTTTCAAATTGGTTCTTCCGTCCAAGTCCGTTTATTTTTTAAGTTAAGTGCTTACGTGGCATGCTGACATGGACACACTATCTTTCCTACGTGTCAGTTGAAGCTGACGTGGCATGCCACGTCATCGCCACGTCACTGCCATGTCATCATCCAATATCATATGTGATGACATGGCAGTGATGTGGTGCTGGCGTGGCATGACACGTCAGCACTTAACTTAAAAAATTGACGGAAGTGGACGGAGGACCAATTTGGAACTTCTTGCAAATATATAGGACCAATTTGGACTTTTTGAAACATAAAGGACCAATATAAAACTTCGTGCAAACATAAAGGACCAATTTAAGATTTTGACCGTTTTTTTTATTATTCTCTGTCAATATACCTTTTGATAATTCTTTTTATAATCAAAAGTAGAAAAGATATATAAATAAAAAAAATTAAATATCTCATATAATCAGTACTAATTATGAATGGATTATGGACTATCTTTTTATTTGTATTCATGTCCTATTTTTAGAGAAATTTATCAATTCTCACATTTAATTTAGAGAATCCCAACTCTAAAATTTGTTCACCACAAATATATTTTGAAGCACCTAAAATTTTTATAAAAAAACTATTTTTTTAAAAAAAAATAATAACAAAAGATTTTATGCGGATATTTCATATTATTTCTGTTGTTTATTACGAAGGAGAAGAATGTATTTTATTTATTTAAAATTTTTTCCAAAAGTAAAAAATAGTGTGTGGAACAACAAGATTACCTCTTACAAATAATAATAATAATAATAATAATAATAATAATAATAAAAGATTCTTCTAGGAATTGTGCAGGTATCTGGCGGCAAAGAGTGAAGCAGATCATTACATGAGAGAATTACGAAGGGAGCAAGAAGAAATCATCGCTGTACCTGATACTGGTAATGGAATTTTTCTCAATTAATTTTTGAGAATTTAATTAATTAATTAATTTAACACTAACCTGATGAGTTTATAAATTTCATTTTTTTGGCATTAATTTTTTATTTATTTTTGTAAATGCAGAAGCGGCTGAGGTAGCAGAAATACTAGCGCAATATGGAATAGCACCACATGAATATGCACCTGTTGTTAATGCCCTTAGAAACAAGCCTCAAGCATGGTTAGATTTCATGATGAAGTAAGTTCACAATAATCTCAACCATTCCTGCTTTGCTATATTGGTTTCTTCTTTTAATTTATAACAATTATATAACTTGAGTTTGATTACGGGTGATATTTCATTTGATAGTTATATGTATGTATTCCTCTGGTGGCTTCTGGTAGGATGAATGTTGTTTTGGTAAGAAATAGAAGTGGAAGCGGGAAAAGAAAATAAGAGAAAAATGAAATAGGATATAATAAAAGTATGTTTGGTACGTAGAGAAATAAAATTAAATTATAAAATTAATTTTGTTTGATAGGATAAAATAAAGATAATGAAATAGAAGATAAAATGTTAAGAAGTTCATTTTATCCTTACTTAATTTAATAAGGATAAATGTGTAATTTAGTTATTCCCTCACGCTTTGAGGAAATTTAAGTTGCCTATGTAGAGGCAAGCAAAATTCCTTCTAAATTTGGTTCCTCTTTACCAAACAAGAAGATGAGAGGAAGAAAACTTCCCTTTCCAAACTTCTTATCAACCAAACAAGCATTAAATTGACGTTTGGTTGCATAAAAATTATTTTAGTAAAAAATAAAAGTGAGAGTGGAAGTATATGAGGTAAAAATGAAATAGGATTTAGACAAAATATATTTCTTACGTAAGGAAATGGAATTAGATTATATAAAAGATAAAATTGAAAATGTCATTTTTGCCCCCACTTTTGAAATATCACATTAAAAATATAATTTTTTTATAGTTTGTTTTCTCTTTACTTCCCTACACATCACTTACATTTCTTCTCTCACCACAAGCAATAAAACTTCTCTATCTCCCTTCTTCTCCCTTCCAACCAAACACAATAAACATTGGCAATTAATCTTTCCTTCCCATGCATCCTTTCAACCAAACATAACCATTATCACTTATTTTCACTTTTTTATTTTCTTATTAAAACACTTACCTCCTGTCAAACGTTACCTAAATGTTCTTTGAACTCGATAACTTAAACCTTAAACTAATCTTGAACTAGAGCGCCATCCCTTATATAAACTTTTTGTTAGGTAAAAACCCTTGCTAATTGGATGGATTAATGTGCAAAACAAACACTTTTGGCACTTCCTTGAATTGGTTTTCTTGCTTCTTGGATCTTCCACGCTTCCTTAGCTTGCCTATTATATGCATCTTCTACTACTCAACCCAAAAAAGAAAAAAAATGAAAAGAATATACTTTTGTATTCATACAAGTTGTAATGGGTTTGTTAGGGTGAATATAAATTCCTAGTGAATGATGATAAGGATTTGGCTTCTCTCTTTTTTTTTTTTTCCTAAAGGATTTGGCTTTTTAATTGTTTATATTTTTTAAAAAAATTGGTATGATTGCACGAAGAGGATTAAGATTCTCACCTCAATTTTTTGAGAATAGATTCAGTACTTGTGTCTTTTATGTATTAGTATGCTAGGTCGATTTTTTTATAGTTTTTTTCACCTTTTTTTATTTAAATTTAAAAAATTGTAATTTTTTTTTTAAAAAAAAGAGTTATAGACATAAAAAAATAAAAAAAAATTCCAACAAATAGGGACTTACCGGCTACTGTGAATGGTTTAGGGACCACCTTTATTATGGACTAAAAAATTAGTCTTTTTAGTCCCTAATCCATTCATAGTAAATCTCGATTTATGTAAAGTTTTTAATTTTTTTTTTGTATCTATAACTTTCGTACTTTAGATATTCTTTAAAAAAAGTTTATAATTTTTAAAATTTAAATAAAGAAATAAAAAAAATCGACTAAACGTACTAATACTTCGAAGAACCAAACACCGAATCTATTCTCCAATTTTTCGCTGATGAGTTTGTGCCCACCGCAAAGATCTTCGTTAAAGAACTTTTTTCAAATGTGGACAAATAGAGTAGGTTCATGGAAAACCCAAAGATATTAGTTTGGATATTAACGATGGAGAGATAATATATTTCATAGTAATTCAAGTTTAATTATTCTTAGAGGACTTCGAAATTAAAAACTTTAAAAAGAAAAGCAACAGTTATTTTATACTTTTGTTATTACAACTTTTAATAAAAATAAAATATATTGAAAAAATTTAAAAGTTGAATATGATAGGAATTTATATTAATTAAAAAACTGATAATAAAAATATAAAAATTCTACTTCAATTTTTTAGAACAAACCTACAAAAAGTTTGGCAATAATGCCGCTTTGCTTATTTTAATAAAAAAAGTGAACTATAATATAATTCTTTATATTTTTGTTATCAATTCTTTAATAAAAACTAAACAAAAACAAAAGACTTAATTATAAAATGATGAGTTCTAAAAATTATTCATATATTATTTTATTTAAAATTTGTATAATATAAGTATAATAATTAAAAAAATTCTATCAAAAAAATTAATTAAAAAAATATCTTAACCTTTTTCATATTAAAAAAAATGAAATGGCAGCACACTTAACAAATGATTCATCTTCATTTATATATAATATATTTCAATATATATATATATATATATGAAAATGTATAATATATTTTATATATTTAATTATTAATTATTTATGACATTGGTTGAACTGGATGACTTATGATTCAAAAGCTTGTCTAGGTTATTATCCTGTTTGGTTCTTCTTAAAGTATTATATTTATCTTGTATACTACTAAAAATTTAAATGAATTAAGTCATTTTATCAATGTAATATAAATATATGATAAGAGATATGTGTTTTTTTATTATCACTTCTCGAATTCAATTGTAGAGAGAAATGAGAATGAAACTCACCCTCTTGAAAGGGTCACCCTCAACTATAAATTATTTAATATTAAATTTTCATGGTCAAAAAATAAAGACAAATATTTTGTTTATTTTGACCAAGAAAATAAAGGTATATTATATTTATTGTTACGTTCTTAACAAGTCCACAAACATTCTCCCCAAATATATTGTTTGCTTATCAATTAAGATTTATGTTTAATACCCGTATAATAAATTTTGAAGGAAAATGAAAATAATTTTCGGTTCTTTTAATTCACTTTTTAGAATTTGAACTTATATCTTGATATATCGTAAAATGTTAATTGTGTACATTTATATGTATAGTACAATTTACTTTCTATATTTATGTGATCATATACTAGAAATCATGAAAACTTTAACTTATAAGCGTGTTAGTATGTCGAATAAGAACACTCTAAATATTCGAGATGTTTGATAGATACCCTTTTTATTCCTTACATAATGTGCTTCTCAGTATTTAAAAGATTAGTTATCAGACTCGCTTTATTAATTTGGTGGATATCTCAGTTGTTGAAACTCAAGTTGACTCAGGGAACCCACCTTTAAAAGCTAGCTCGTAAGGGGGAAGAATTAAATTTCCTTAAGTACTCAATTGAGTATCTTATCCTATCAGATGTGAAACTTAATGTTTATCTCTAATACTCCCCCCTCAAGTCCAACTCTTTTTTTTTCTGGTTGTGACTTGACTTTTTTTAATTCATTACCATGAGCTTGTGTTCTTTTGAGTCTCAGATGCCTCTTTTATTTCTTTTAGGCTTTGTATTCTTTTTTCTGAACCTCAGAGGCCACATTTTTCTTTTCTTCCTTTTTTTTATCAGGAGCTTTTTTTCACATCTTAGATTTGGGCCGCCTTGAGTCGTTAGACCATTATTAAGTTCTGATACCATGTTGAAACTCAAGTTGACATGGGGAACCCACCCTCAAAAGCTAGCTCGTAAAGGGGAAGAACCAAGCTTTCTTAAGTACTCAATTGAGAATCTTATCCTATCAAATGTGAGACTTAATGTTTATCTCTAATACCAGTTATAAACAAAAAAATAAAAAATTGAAGTTTGAATTTTTGAGATGTTTACATTATTTATTGTTGTTTTTGTAAACGTTGATGCAGCAAACAAATATCCAAATATATTGAACTTGTTTGGCAGGTTTGAGCTTGGACTAGAGAGGCCAGATCCTAGGAGAGCATTGCATAGTGCTATGACAATTGCGTTTGCTTACATATTGGGTGGACTTGTCCCTCTTCTTCCTTACATGTTCATTCCAAAGGCTACAGATGCAGTTATGGCATCAGTTGTGGTCACTTTGTTTGCATTGCTCATCTTTGGCTATGCAAAGGGACACTTCACAGGCAACAAACCTTTCATCAGTGCACTCCAAACTGCCCTCATTGGTGCTGTTGCTTCTGCTGCTGCTTTTGGCATGGCCAAGGCTGTCCATCCATAGATGTTATCAGCACACGGATCCTCGGTTGTCCAGGTTCATGTTATTATCGTGGTTAAATTTTAGCTACGCTTATTTGATCGGTTAATTAATCCGAACAGCTTGAACTTGAATAGCGGAGGATCCGGACATTAGATATTATAGACTAAATTAACAATTTAAACATTGGAGTATTACCTTTGAATTTCTCTCAATTTAGTTTTAAAAAAAAGACTTTTATTACTTCTGTCTCTTATGATTTTTTTTTTCCAATCAAACTTGTTTTTTCGATTAATCTTGAGCGTTGGAACAATGGTAATGTTGTTGCCATATACGTAACATGGAGTTCACAGGTTAAAAAGCAAGGTATGTTTGATAAAAAGAATGTTAGAGAGAATGTTGAATTAAAAAAGAATTACGCCCTTTTAGCAAGAAACCAAATGGGGCCTTACTAAACTTTTATATTTGGCAAAAGTACCTTTCCTAACCCTAACGTTTGGGGGTCCTGTCAGTTTTGCCCCTAACATTTTTTTGCTGTCAATTGTACCCCTAACGTTTTACGTTTCTGCCAAGGTCACCCTTTTCACTAACACCGTCAAATATTTAACAGTTTTTGCTGACGTGGCATCCTATGTGGCAAAACGTTTTTTTTCCTGTCAATTGTACCCCTAACGTTTTTTTTCCTGTCAATTGTACCCCTAACGTTTTACATTTCTGCCACTGTCACCCTTTTCACTAGCACCATCAAATATTTAATAGTTTTTGCTTACGTGGCATCCTATGTGGCAAAAATATCTAACTTGGTATATTTTTTTTCCACATCAGATTTTCTACTCATCTTTTCCCCATCAAAGTTGTGTCTTTTTTACCTCGGCCTATTCCTTCTAAAATATAACTCAAACGCACGCGCTATTTTGCTCATAAAAACATCGGAGACGTTATATTTTAGGGTAACGTCTCCGACAAAGTAGAGAATGGGTAACGTCTCGATGTTTTTGTCTGCAAAATGGCACGTGCGTTTGAGTTATATTTTAAAAGGAATATGGTGAGGCTAAAACGACACGGTTTTAATGGGAAAAAGATGCGTAAAAAATTTGGTGTGGAAAAAAATATGCCAAGTCAGATATTTTTGCCACATAGGATGCCACGTAAGCAAAAACTATTAAATATTTGATGGTGCTAGTGAAAAGGGTGACATTGACAGAAATGTAAAATGTTAGGGGTACAATTGACAGGAAAAATAAATGTTTTGCCACATAGGATGCCACGTCAGCAAAAACCGTTAAATATTTGACGGTATTAGTGAAAAGGGTGACATTGACAGAAACGTAAAACGTTAGGGGTACAATTGACAGCGAAAAAATGTTAGGGGCGAAACTGACAGGACCCCCAAACGTTGGGGTTAGGAAAGGTACTTTTACCTTTATATTTTTTAACGTGTCTTTATTTATTTTAAATTTTTTTTAATTTAAATAATAATTATTTAAAATTATTTTTCTATTTAAATAAAATTAATGCACATTTAACTAATAAAAATAATAGTATAAATAACAATGTTTCATTAATTAAAATTAATAGTTTATTTAACTAACATTATATTATTGACCAAAAAAAGTTTACCATTATATTAAATTAATAAACTAATTCATACTTTATGTTTATTTGTTTAATAAAATTTAAAAATAAATATTTATATTTATTTAGTAACATTAATAACATTTTAATATGCATATCATTTTTTATAATTTTTTAGTCAAAAGAATTTTTTATATAAATTTCTCAAACACAAAATACTTTTCAACTATATTTCCTAAAGACAAACTTCTTCTTTTTTACATCAATTTTTCTCAAATTATGTTTAAGAAGTTATTTAAAAATAAACAATTTTATAAAAATGTCCAAACAAATCCTTCAAATTCTCAAACACAAACCTTTTTTTTTTCCAAACTCAGAACAATTCATTTAATCAAACTCCATTTGAGAAAAAGTCATACAAATATAAGTAAATTTGAGAAACTTGGCCAAACGGGCCCTAAATATAAACAATTTTTAAAAGCATACACAAATGTCAAATGAGCTCTAAAGAAACTAAACAAAATCCTAATACTCATGATCTTTAAACTTAACCTCACAATCAATAACCAAGCAATGTTTTAAAAATTGAATTTATCATGAAAATATTGGTTCAACCACAATTGAACTTGTCTTAATATATATTAACTTTTATTATTAATAAAAAATAGTTTTAAAACAATAATATATAATATTATTTTGTTACATACAAAATAAATTATGTATATAATATATCTTTAATTTTTCTGAAATGTATTAATACTTCACTCATACTTTTAAAAATATATAAATACATAAATATATATATATATATATATATAGACACATATATAATATTTTTTTTATAAGTATAATATTTATTATTTTTACCTACTTATATCTCACCATAATTTTTTACACATTTTCTTTTTTTTCCTCTTCTTTTCACATATTAGTTATTTATTTACATACCTTTTATTCTTCTCATACTAGTCATACTATTCCTACTTACCTACTTTTTATTTTTTTTTTCCATATCTATATTAATTTATTTAATTTTATATTTATCATACTTATAACGTTTTATTTTTCTATATCTATGAGCTGTCAAAGTGGACCAACCCGACCCACACAGGTTGGGCCTGTCACGGGTTGGCCCACCCAATTGGAATGTTAAATGGATTGAAAATTGTCAACCCGACTCATTTAGATGGTAGGTCAAATTAGCTCACCTAAACCACTTATTATTATTATTTTAAATTCTACTTTTTCTTAAAAAAAAATTTTATACTTTTTTATACATTCAATCAACTAAAATACATAATACTGAAATATTAAAAAACAAGCCAAATTTTAAAAAATCTAAAATACGTCCAAACATAAAAACATACAAATCAAATGCATGTCTCAAATTAAAAAAGCAAATCAAATATAGAAATACTAAATATTACATCCAAAACTTGATTAAATAATAAAATTTAAAATGAACCTTGAGTTGTATGTAAGTGAACAAAATAGATCTTTGCAAAGAAATTTTGAGACTGATACATAAATTTTGGTATAACATAGGCGTGGAGTGGAAATAATTACAAGGACAACTAGATAAATTGTTAAACTTGTTTTTCTTTGTTTGTCTTATTAAAGAAGAGATCAATTCCACCGAAATGAAGTGACGAAAGAATCGAAGATAATTTAAAAAGGGAAGTAGGAGATGGAGCTAGCTAGGATAAACAGTAAGGGGAGAGTTGAGAGGCCATTGATAAGGAAGGAAGGAAAGGAACTTAGGATTATTTTTAATATATTAATTAAAAAATGTATAAAAAGGCCAAGTCACCTAACAAGCAAGTTGGTTCGGCTAACCCGCGAGTTAGATGGGTCAATCTTTTTATCAAACCGTTTATAAATGGGCTTGAATTTTTTAATTCAACCCACTTATTTAATGGGTTAAACAAACTAATCCAATAAATTGAACCCGTTTTGACAGCTAAGTCTATCTCTATTTTTACTTTTTCCATACATATCTTTATTTATATATATTTTTTATTTATCCATTCTATATTTAGCTACATTTTATTTCCTCATGCATTTTCCTTCCCACCCTCGCCTCTTTCTCTCTTACACCATGCTTATCCAATTTCAGAACGGATCCAGTACTTGACTCTTCTATGCATTAATATGCTAGGGTATCATTTTTTATCGTTTTCTTCATTTTTTTTATTTAAATTTGAGAAGTTGTAAATATTTCTAAAGAATAAGAAATGTAGACACACAGAAATTAAAACTCCCACACAAATAGGAACCTACCATAAATGGTTTAAGAACTACCTTTGTCAGACTAAAAAGTTAGTTCCAAAACCATTATGGTAAATCTCAATTTTTGAGGAGTTAAAAAATTTTTTGTATCTATTTTTTTATACTTTATATATTCTTTAGAAATATTTACAACTTCTCAATTTTGAATAGAAAAAAAGTGAAGAAAAAGATGAAAAACAACTGCTTAGCATATTAATGTACAACAGAGCCAAACACTGGATTCATTCTCGTGCTTTGGATATTATTCTTAGTAATTTTTCACTGGTATTGACTGCAAAAATTAGGACAGAATTTGTCATGAATTTCTGATATTGTTATATAGATCTGCAAGCAGAACATGCTGAAGTGTGAAAAGATATTGCAATTTGCAAATATCTATGGTTCTTAAAAACACAATCATTTGCAGTTATATAAAAAAGCACAATCATTTGCCAACTATTAACTGCATGTTCAACAATTCAAAATCCAAGAAATTTTTAACTGTAGTTTAAAATCATACTAGTTCTGTAATGTAATATATTTCACAGATCATAAGGGTTTGTATTCTTCGCCTCCTGGATTCAATTCTTAGAGTGATGAGAATGGAACATCATCCGTTAGGAGGGTTACCCTTAGCAATAGACCCTACAGTATCTAAGAAATTAGTCATTAAACCCGCCCTAGTAAATACCCTGATCATAGAACTAAAAAAATACACAGGCTTATTTGCTGAGTGATTGATTAGACTATAAGATACTCGATAGTCATTCTTCTTCAACAAGGTCTCGAGTTCAAATATTGCATATAAAGATACCTCCGCTTAGAGAGCTTGATCCTCATTATAAACTTGAACCAACTCGAGCCAGATTATATTATAAGTTCTAGATATTAGAGATTTTGACCATATATATATAGTCCCATTTCTGGCAGCATATGTAGATATGTACAAATACATAGAAACACCTCTAAACATTAGTAAACATGCATTTACAGAAACTAGATTGTACACAAATTCAATACACACAAAAGTTGGACATGGTATATGGCCAAGAGAGTACCGTTTAGCTTAATATTACATAAATACAACAAAAGATCACACAATCTGACACTACAACATTTCATACGATTAAAGGATAGAATATAATAAGTTAGGATGGCCTTAGCTATTACCTTTCTACCCTGTTCTGCTCCAAAATTCACAACCAAACTACTCATTAACTCTGAATATTTGCACTTCAATGATTAGTGGCGTGCTGATTTTACCTGGTGGCTTAAACACACAAACATCAAATTCTTGCAGCTTATTGTCCAGCACAAAATGTCTCCACCCACCAGAAAGTCCGGCGGCACGACCACCACGTTCAACGTTGTATTTGGCAAGCCATTCAGTCTGTTCCATGCGTAATATCACGTCTTCAGAATGTCGAGGAAAGCGTTCTGCCATCCACTTAACAGGGATTTTCTAGTTGGCAACAAGTAATAAGAATGCAATTAATAAAGACAAGATAAACAATGAAATGAATGAATAACTGAAAGGAACGGAGTATTAGACAGGACAGAAAATGTGTAGAGATCCACAACATTTTGTTTATTTCTCTCTGAAATTGAGACTATCAATTTCTTGAGACAATGCAATATGAATACACTGCTACAAAAATTATGTGCAACAAGGCTTTCGCAGAATATCCCAAGTGAAAAAATTAAGGTTGTAAAGCAAAAGAAAGCCAGAAAATGGAAGGATTACATGGAGAGGACCTTCCATGGAATGAGAGAATAGGAAGAAAACTTTTACCATATAGAATTTGTTTATATGCGAGGGTCGCATGACTACGTAGAAACCATCGTCAGTACAAGCTGCTTGAGCCAATTCGACCGCATGCTCTTTGTTGATTTCTTGAGCCAATTGGAGTGCATGCTCGTGCTCTTTCTTGTTTTCTGTGTCGGACATTCCATTTGAAGCATATAATATTTCATATGTCATATTCCCGCTCGCCGAAGGTTCGGCATCTAATACTATTCATTGACAGGCATTAACAGGACAAAAATAAGGTTCCATACCAACAAACAAAGCAGCCACCAAATTTATTCAAATAGAAATGAAACTTATTTCTCAGGAGTAAAGAGATAACTACTATTTTCTGTTATTTTGACTAAATGGGACAGCTGCTTTCTTAAATGTAGACTACATCTACCAGCCTTTCCCACATTGCATATTTCCTAGTATTTTGGTGTTTCAACGGGATTTTGGAGGCTGTTCTGTTTTGATATTGCAGTATTATATAAATATATATATATATATATATATGTTTCATCTAGGATCCTATCATATTGTAATTAGATTAGGCTATGTTTACAAGAAGGCAAAAGGTAAAAGTTCGCTGCATGCTTTTAAGTAAAATTTTACCATGAATCAAGTTATCTTCTCCCCCACGTGCATTAGATCTTACAGGTTTAACTTCTTGTCCGCGTGCACTAGATCTTACAGGTTTAACTTGTCGGGCACGTGCATTAGATCTTACAGGTCTTGCTTTCCGTTTAGTTTGCTCAGGGGAAGCACATTCTACAGCAGCATTACGATTCTTTTTACTGTTACCTCGTACAGATTTCTTCGGTGATGCAAATTCAACACCGGTATTAAAAGGGATATTGACTTCTTCCAATGAGTTATCTCTGTTTCTCTTATCTGTAGGCTCGGATTTCCCCACAAAATAAGCAGCAGCACTCTCACAGAAGCTCTCCCGGTCAAATATTAAAACATCAAATTGTGATTCCCCATTGTACTTAAAGACCAGGAGATCATTCTCTTTCAAACAATGATCTTTTGCAAATAGTTGCCAACCTTGCATGAAGTACAAGGTGTTTTCTATAGTCATCAATCTGACACTCCAAAAAGCGCCACCAGGACCTCTAAGAGTCACATTATCTGGCAATTTCCTTCTCAAATTATCTGAAAACCTTTTGGGAATTGCCTGCAGTATATACTCAATGAAATTTAATTAGCATATTTGAGAATAAGATACAAAATGCAGCAGAGAAATATTGGCAGAAATTTTTCTCATTAGAAGGGCTGCTAAACACCAATTAAATTGAACTTCGATGCTGAGGCTGCCCAAGACTAACAGCAAGGCTCCTAAAGAGACTATAACTAGAAGAGCCTGTACAGAAAGTTGATTATGTTACGTAGTTTCATTTTGTTGAAGACACTTATCAACTAAAATGTAGCTACGGTAATGCTTGTGGGCTGGCTTGACCCTTTTAGCAAAATGCAGGAGTGCTCACAGAAATAGGCTTGTTTCTAGGATTGGAAAGGTTGAAAAATTGAGTAGCTTGTAATTGAGTTTCTCCTCTCTCTTTTTTGTACAAAGGAGGCCTACGCAGAGTTTCTATTGAGAAACTTCACTTCTTGTGTATCATTTAGCTTTCAGCACATTGACTACTAGCACAAGTAATGCTTGCAGGTCATTGTGTTCATACATCCGCGGCCACATACTTACTCAATCTTGGCAATTACAAGTACAAACACCATTCATAAGACAAGATATTTTCATGCCAATACTCAACAAACTACAAAAGTTTTAGAATAACTGAAAATAACTGTAGTTACATTAAAAGCAGCCACTAGACATTTTATCAGCATAGCCGCGCCTTGTAGTATAAAGACCACAATAATTACATACATCACCCGTAACTTTCTCCCTAGTCATTTCTTTTCCTATACTCTCACTATCATGATAAAATTAGGGTTTATGCATATGGACAGAACCTACAATTGCAAAGAAATGTTTCCTAGATGGAGGGGGAAAAAAAAAAGGCATGACTGAATTTTTTGTTTATTTATGCTTTTTTCTTACAAGGTACTTCATGAAGAATCTGTACAGAAAAATAGGGCGATTTGATATACAGTACAGAAACACGAGAACAATAAGGGCAAAAAGAGGATAAACAAGTAAAGAAGAAGCATAGATAGAGAACTTAAGGAAATAAGAGCAAAATTAGGGCAAAAGAAAGGTAATGTTGAGATTCTCACAAGGAAGTACTATGAGGAGAAGAAAGCAAAATTAAAAAAAAGGAGTGCATGCGTTGAAATTAGAGACTATCAAATCTTGAAATACTTTTCTCACTAGATTTCAATTTCTCAACCAATTGTGTTGGTTGAGGGGAAGAGAGACTTACAAGGCGTTGATCGAAACCAGAAGGGAGACGCTGGGCGAAATGGATGAATTTGAAATGGTTCCAGAAAATATCGTCAACCCAAGGACCACAGCTTCCGCATGTTTCTCCCATTTGAAGTGAAAGCGAAACCACAGATCAAAGAAAAGTTGGGAGTGAGAAGAGGTAAAGAGTTCGGAGTTCAGAGTTCGGAGTTCAAGCAAATCGAGAGCACGGACAAGTGGTAGTAAGACTTCGATAATACTGAAGGTGACTCTTCTTATACTTTACACTTCCGGATCAGCACCATCTAAAGTGCAAATTAAATGAAGTGTATAAATTTTATTGAAGTTATGCACTTACACTTTATTACTTTATTAATCCAGACCCAGGAATGGAGGAGGTTTTTTTTGGAATTTGGGTAATGTGATTTAGGAATTAGGGAGTGTAAAATCTAAGATAACATAGTGTTCTTGCATGACATTAAAAAATCATCATCATACTAAAATAAAGGTCTATTTTGGTCCTCAATATTTGCTTGAAGTTTAATGTTGGTCCTCAATGTTTCAAAAGTTTAATGTTGGTCCTCAAAGTTTTTTTTTTGTCGATTTTGATCCTCGAGCGTAGCACCGTTAACTTTTTGTCGTTAAATGATGACGTGGCATGCTTATATGGCACACCATCTCTCCTACATGTCATATTTTAATAACGTGGCATAACATATCACTGCCACGTCACCCCAGATTGCCACATCATCATCTTCTCTCTTTCATCAGCATCATTATCATCATCATCTGGGGTGACGTGACAGTGATGTGTCATGCCACGTCATTAAAATATGACATGTATGAGAGATGGTGTGCCATATAAGCATGACACGTCAGCATTTAACGACAAAAAGTTAACGATGTTACGCTCGAGGACCAAAATCGACCAAAATAGTACTTTAGCCTACTAAAAATATTGTGTATAAGATGACACTCTTGGAAGAATTTTCTTTTACTTTACTAATTTTATCCCTATTAAATTATATATTTCTTACCATAATGTTATTTTGTTATAGTGTCATGTGATGATACAAATTTATCTAAGATAACATAGTGTCATTACATGACACTAAAAATATTGTGTAATTTGATATGGCACCCTTGAGCGCGGAAGAATTTTCTTTTACTTTACTAATTTTATCCCTATTAAATTATATATTTTTTAACATAATGTTATTTTGTTATTGTGTCATGTGATGTGATGAGACAAATTTATCCAAGATAACATAGTGTCATTACATGACACTAAAAATATTGTATAATTTGATATGGCTTATCCCTATAAATTATATATTTTTAACATAATATTATTTTGTTATAGTGTCATGTGATGACACGGGTTTATCCAAGATAACATAGTGTCATTACATGACACTAAAAAATGTGTTATTTCTTGACACTAAAAATATTATATCATTTGAGAAGGTGAAGAATTTTTTTTACTTTACTAATTTTATCCCTATTAAATTATATATATTTTAATATAAATTACTAATACATTATATTTTTTTCGTTTATTTAAATCATTTTGTTGCGTATTTAGATAATTATTATTTTTAGTTATATTAAACTATTTGATTATTTAAATTTTTTTTTGATGTCTTGTTTTTTAAATTTAAAGTTATCATGAAATTTTAAAAATAATTCTAGAATAAATATGATAGTTAATTTACTTAAATTTATAAGGATATATTTGAAAGATGCAAAAATAAATAACAGGGTATCTTAGATGATATCATTTTACATTGATGAGATGACAACATTTTATACTATGTTATATAAGATACCATATTTTCTTATATGACACCATACCAAACGCCCCATAGCTAGAATAAACTTATTTTTAAGACATTTAGCAATTCAATGATTTAATCCTTACAAAATCATAAAATATTTTTTAATTCCTGTGAAATCACGATACTGAACTCGTTAGTTCATAAGGCGTTAGCTCTTAACGAAAAAGATGATGAAGTTCGCTAAATAATAATGTGATGTCATTAAGTATTTTATTAGACATCAAATAAACCTTTTTATATGAAAAAAA
Organism: Senna tora; assembly: GCA_014851425.1. Classification (NCBI taxonomy): domain Eukaryota; kingdom Viridiplantae; phylum Streptophyta; class Magnoliopsida; order Fabales; family Fabaceae; genus Senna; species Senna tora. Next base: position 32,784,837 of record CM026265.1, on the reverse strand, counting down.
TTGACATCTTAACATGTTACCGCCTTTTAAACTCATCTTTATGTTACGTTAAGTGTTTTATTGGACGTCAAATTTTTACTTGAATAAACTGATTGACATCTAATAAAATTAAGGTAAAGTTCTTTAGGTGCTTGCTATGAAGTTCTCCAATCATAAAATAAATTTTTACTTTCTCTTTCTCTCTTCTTTGATTAGTTATGTAATTTATTGTCTTTATATTCTCTCTCTATCATAATTAGTTTATACCAAAAAAATTTGCCACGTACCTTATTTTTATTGGAGAACATTATATCAAGCACCTAAAGAACTTTACCTTAATTTAGTTCTATTATTATTTAACAAGCCATGTCATCTACTTTGTAGATAGTTAACAACTCAAGGATTAAAAAGTTAACTTTCATTATATTTCAAAGACAAAAAAGTATATTACGATCTTCTACAACTATATCGTTAGATTGTTAATTTTTTAGTGACAAAAAATAAATTTATTTTTTTATTATTATATGGAGCATAAGTAATAATAATAATAATAATAATTTTTGTTGGTAATTTATAATGTATAACACTTTTTTGTCACTTGACAATTAAAACATTTTTTTAAAATTGATTTAATATAAATTATTATTTTATATATTAATAAAAATACTTATAGAATAATTTATCCAAACTGAAGTAACTTTTTCTCATAATACTTTTCTTAATACTTATTATTATGGAAAATATAACTTAACTTATCTTATGGCTTAGGCTTCATATATGAAAATTCCGATAACCTCAAAGAACTAATTAATGCCAAGTGTTCGTGAGAATCAACAAAACAAACTAACTCAACCCACCCATAAGAGTTAGCTTAGTTGTTAAAAATGTGTGAACTAAGTTAGGTTGTCTTATTTTTTTAAACGAGTCGACAATGAGCTAGCCCAACTTTTCGTTATAGAATATGACTTAGGTTAGTAGATTCTGGCCCATCCTCTTCTTTCACATGAATATGATTCTATTAAAGTATAGATAAGACAAAGTGTGTAAATTGCACAGTTTGAGTCTTTAGATGAGATTGCTATAGCGCGGACACGAATCACAATTTTTATCTAACAATTTAGATCGTACACTTTATACAGTTACACTTCACTTATCCAAATTCCTCTCACACATCCCTTAACTCTCACTTTAATTTATTATTGTTTACTTTTTTTTATTTACAATATAAGAACAAAACAATTGTGTAACATACATATAAAATCATCCTAAAATTATTCCCTAAAAAAATCATCCTAAAATTATATATTTATACTTACTTTAAACAAATTTATATTACTTTTTGAATTTATTTATTTTTTTACTTTTTTGTTTCTTGGGCCAAACGGACTTAATTTTCTATATTCAAGCATGTTCATTTGACAGGCTAAACAAATCAACTTTAAGGGCACGTTTGGTAGCTAGAAAGGGAAAGGGAGAGGGAAAGGGAAAGGGAATGGGTTTGATGTGTTTGGTAGTAAAAATTTGGAATGGAAATGGAATGACAATGTATTAAAATGACTACTTTACCCCTTATATTAAAATAATAAAAAGAAAAGATAGTTATAATTGTGTCAAATCAAAGGGTATAATAGATATTTTGTATTTTCTTTTTTCTTTTTTTAATTATACACATTTTTCAAGATGGAAATAAAAAAGTAAGTAATATGTGGGACCCACATATTTTTTTTTTCATCTTCTTCTCCTCCTTATTTCATCCCATCCGAACATGCCCTAAGTTTCGGAGCTTTCAATAGCCTTTTCTATTTTTTAAACATTGAAAGATGACAATTGAGATTAATAATGAAGGAAGACAAAATGCAAAATAATAATAAAGGAAACAAAAGGTGGTGCTTGACTTTAGCAGGTTAAGGTGTCGTTTGGTATTCGGTGAGTATTTTAGTGGGAAGTGGAAGTGGAAATGGAAGTGGAAGTGGAAGTGGAAGTGGAAGTAAGTGATAAAAAATATGTTTGGTATGCAGGGAAATAGAAGTGAAATATAAAAGTAATTTTGTTTGGTATGGTGGAAAGAAGATAGAGAAATAGAAGATAAAAGTATGAAATACCTTTTTTGCCCTTGCTTTTTTAAAAGCTACAAAATTTTGAAGGGCATTTTGGTCTTTAAACCTCACCTCACCACAACTTCCCACCCTCTTGAGACGGAATTAAACTCACCTAGTATGATGGAACTAAACTTACTTGGTACCAAACAAAAATAAAGAGGTGAGCAAACTCAACTTCCCACCACTTTCCTTGTACCAAACGAGGTGTAAGTGTATCAGAAATGCAGTGAACCAAACTTGACTATACATGGTGAATAAGCGAAGAGACAGAGTTTTAGGGTTTGTTTGGTAAGGATGGTGCATAATAAAATCACGACATTTTATGATTCTCAAAAAAAATTATATCATATTTTATATATATCAAATGAGTAAAATATTATTTTGGTCCTCTTTAGATAGCACTTTTATCAATTTGGTCCTTCTTAGATGGTCTTTATCAATTTAGTCCTTTTTAGATTAATCAGTTATCAATTTAGTCCTTACCGTTAAAATTACTAACGGAGTTAACTAAGGTGGATAATTTGGGGTAACTTTATAATTTTTAAATATTAAGAGGGTTTTTTAATGTAATTATTTTGGGATATTTTATAATTTTTAAAAATTGAAAATGGTACCATGTTTCTTTTTCAATTTGTGAAAATTACAAAATTGTCCCAAAATAATTACATTAAAAGCCCTCTTAATATTTAAAAATTATAAAGTTACCCCAAATTGTCCACCTCAACTAACTCCGTTAGTAATTTTAACGGTAAGGACCAAATTGATAACTGATTAATCTAAAAATGACTAAATTGAGAAAGGCCATCTAAGAAGGACCAAATTGAAAAAAGTGCTATCTAAAAAGGACCAAAATGATGTTTTACTCTATATCAAATACATTTTTTTCCATACCTTTTCTCTCTTGTAATTTTTCTCTCTATCTCTCTCCTCACTTTTCTCTACAGAACTTTCCTTTATTCTACAGTACTTTACATCCATGTATTTATACTAAGCATACCCTTAAGGTTTTTTAGGATTTTGCCTTTGGACACTGGAAGTTGATGAGACAACAGACTTCGAGACATGCTTTTTATAGAATTAGAATTGGAATTGGTGAGATGAAATTAAAATTGAATTATTTGAATTAGAAAATGTATTTGGTATGAAAAGATGGAATTGAAAAGTTATAAAAGGATGTAAGGCAAAAAGAAAAAAATATCTTTAATTAAATATTAAATAAATAATTTTATATTATTACATCAATTGAATGAGGGTGATAAAGTCTTTTTCTGTCCAATTCCATGGAAATTGCCCCTTTTCCTGATTTATGAATAATCATGAAATTGAATTATAAATTAAAATTCAATTCCAATAACAAAAACTTGAACCAAACAATGGAAATGCGTTGGAAATCGTGCAATTCTTCTTAGAATTGATTTCTTAAGGTTGTGTTTGGTTTGACAAAAAATTGAATTCTTTGAAGAGTTTAGCATTGTCAAAACGGGCCGGCCCGGCTCAGCCCGCACCGGCCCATTTATTTGGCAGGCTTGGGAAGTAATGCCCAAGCCCGCCCGTAATGGCCCGCGGGCTAAACGGACTAGCTCGTGGGCCATTTTTTTTATTTTTTTTAAAATTAATTATAAAATTATATATTTACTTAAAAATTAGTAATTTTTTAATTTTAAATTACTATTTTATTAATTTTAATTATTATTTAAATTATTTATATACTTTATTAGAATAAAATTATTATTTAACATATAAAATTATCTAAAATATATATATTTATACATATTTTAAATAAATATATATTAATCTTTTTTTTTCTTTTTTCTTTTTTTTTTGGCGGGCCGGCCCGCGGGCTAGCCCGTTTAGCCCACGGGCTTAAACGGGCCTATTTTTACTTACCCAAACCCGCCCATTTAGTGGGCGGGCCGGGCTAGCCCGCGGGCTTCGGCCCGTTTTGACAGTGCTAGAAGAGTTGCACAAAAATCAATGAATTATTTTGTTTGGTTGGTATTTGTGAAATTAGAATTGAATTCCATAAGAATTGGTCAATTCCTCATCCTTTGTTATTTTTGTAGAATTGAACTACCAATTATTTGTGAGGAATTGATAGAAATTTTGAGGAATTGACTATAATTTACAGTAATACCCTCCACTTTTCTGAACTAATCCCCATTTATCATTCTACTTTTCTGCATTGGTCCGCACCCATTCTTACTTTTTTATTACTTATTGCATTTATTACATCCTTTTATCGACTTTTAATTCTATCTTTTCAAATCAAACACATTTTTTAATTCAAATAATTCAATTTCAATTTCATTTCATCAATTCAATTCCACATTTTATTATGTTTGACAAAAAAAATCTTTTTTTTTATGAGGACAAAAAAAATTCTTATTATATGTCTCATCTAGCTAACTCTTTATATTGTCAAGAAAAACAACTAAAAACACTCTCACCGAAAAAAAAAAACGAACTAAAAACACATAACAAAAAGAAAAATACAATTTTCCTATATTTGTTTTTGTCAGTACGCAACGTAATTCTGAATTGTTTTAAATTGGAAAAAAAAAAGCATATAGATAATTTCGTTCTTAAAAAATTTGAAAGTTGATAATTTAGTTCCTAAAAGATTATAAGTGTACAATTTTGTCCCTAAAAGATTGCACCATTACACAAATTGATCCTTCTGTCATCTTCAGTTAAATTCTTTTAACAAACTTGCTGACGTGGCATGTTAATTCTAGACGAGGGCCGTTAATTGTTTAGTAAGACATGCTTACATGACACAAACTAATATTCACCTCAAACTCAGCACAAAACACAATGTTTTGAAGCTTCAGTTTGCACACTTACACTAAGTTAGGGGTGGATTTTGGCTTGTGCTGTGTTTTGTCAGCACAAGCGAAAATCCACCCCTAACTTAGTGTAAGTGTGCAAATTGAAGCTTCAAAACGCTGTGTTTTGTGCAGAATTGGAGGTGTATTTTAGCTTGTGCCATGTAAGCATGTCCTACTGAGCAACTAACGGCCCCCGTGTGCATTTAACGTCAGCAAGTCCATTAAGAGAATCTAACTAAAGATGACGGAAGGACCAATTTGTGTAATGATGCAATCTTTCAGGGACCAAATTGTACACTTATGATCTTTCAAGGACCAAATTGTCCACTTCCAAATCTTTCAAGAAAAAAATTGTCTATATAGTTAAAAAAAATTAAAAGATAGAATAGTGCTGACATGTCTAGAACTACAAAGTCGAAACTTATAAGAAGCAATGAAGGGGCAGCCAAAGATGTTATCCAACTAAGACACCAATCAAAGAGTGCCACGTCAGAGTCCAGCATCTATGTCTATCCAATACAGGCACTCACTTGAAGCCACAAATTTGTCATGTGGCTGTATTAGGACTTGAGAATCGTTTATTATATTCAATTTCTAGCCCTTCTTTTATTTATGAGAGAAGAGATTCATCACTAAGATTTTTCATTTCCTTCAGAACAAGTTTTTGAAAATGGCAAGCAATGTGATGACTACTCTTCCTCAATTCAGTGGTCTTAGACCCAAAGTCTCTGCTTCACCTGCTCAGAACTTGGTTAGTGCCTTTTTTTTTTTAATTTTGTTTTAAGTATTTTAGATGTAATTCTAATTAGTTATATATGAGTTCAAAGATTTGAGTTTTGATCCCAAATTCATTATAAAAGAAATTGCATTATTCTTTTGCTTTATTTTGCAGGTTGCAGTTCAACCCATGAGCCGGAAGGGAAAGGGAGCTTTGGGAGCTCGCTGTGACTTCATTGGTTCACCCACAAATCTGGTAGCTTTTCCCCTTCATTCTTAGTTACTATTATTATTTAGAGAGAATTATGGATTGGGACAAAAATGTATCTTTCAAGGATTAAATTAGAATAATATGTATCTTTGGGAGATCAAATTGATATTTCTCTCTATTATTTATCGTTTGCATTTGAAAAATGGTATACTTCTTTTGTTTTATTTTTGGTATTTAGTGGTTTTGTTGTTTGTCTTTGAAAAGCATGGATTCAGGGCTTTGGTTGAATGGTATATCTATTGTGTAATGAGAAGATTTCCATTTTCTATATAGAAAGGTAATTTGCATGCCACCATTTTGTGGATTGCAGTAAGCATAATTTCTAGTGCAGCAACTATATCAAAATCACAAAAATTAGTTCTAGTTTGTTTTGCCCAATACTTTTAAGGTTTCAATTAGTATTTTGATCTTTAAACTTATTTGGCTAAAATATCATTTCAGTCCCTAAAATCACTTCACATTAAATGACTTAGTCCATCTAGTCATTATCATACCATTTGTTTCATATAGTGAGTCTATGATGTAACTTGTTGCATCATGCAATGGCACAATGGATCCTATGCTGTACAGCATAGAAAAGTAATAGAAAAGTAAGGAGAGAGAATAATATGAGTCACTCTCTCTCCTTACTTTTCTATGTTGTACAGCATAGGATCCATTCTCTATGCAATGGGTTATGTGGCACAATTGTAGCCATTGAAATGATCCAATTGCATTGCATGATGCAACAAAATAACAAGTGTCACAATCCTATTTGCTGAAATTGCATTGCATAATACAACAAATTGCATCATAGACTCACCCATATATATATATATATACACGGTGGATCTATGATGCAGCTTATTGCATACATGCAATACAATTTCAGTTGATATGATTGTGACATGTGAGTTGGATGACTTGAGATGCAATGCACTTTCTCACGTATCATAACCCTATCGGCTGAAATTGTATTGCATACATGCAACAAATTGCATCATATACTCGTGTGTGTGTATATATATATATATATATATATATATATGATATGAGAGGAGGTGATTGAATTTAGTTTGGTATATATGTTGGGAGCAGATAATGGTGGCATCTACAAGCTTGATGCTGTTTGCTGGAAGGTTCGGATTGGCTCCATCAGCAAACAGAAAAGCGACGGCAGGACTAAAGCTTGAAGTGAGGGACTCAGGATTGCAGACAGGCGACCCAGCTGGCTTCACTCTTGCTGACACTTTGGCCTGTGGAACTGTTGGCCACATCATTGGCGTTGGTGTTGTTCTTGGTCTCAAGAACATCGGTGCTCTGTAAATTAATTAAACCTACCTACCTACCTTAATACATCATAACTATCTTCTTAATCACTTTCTTCCCATCATCTCTAATCTCATCACTTTATTATTATTATTATTCTTTCATTATCATCGTCAGCCCCTTTGCCAAATATATAGATAGGACTTGGGAGAGTACAATTCATAATTTGACGATTAAATATGTCTCCAAAGATTTATTACAGTGAATTATGCCTCTTAACTTATATTTTTTAAGGTAAAATACTATTTAGTCCCTCAATTGTTAGTCAAACTACTATTTAGTCCTCAAATTTATCAAAAATATTATTTAGTTCTCGAAATGTTTAACTATGTCAACTATTTAGTCCCCAAATTTGTAACTATATCAACTATTTAATCCCCAAACTTGGCAAAAATACTATTTAATCACCGAATTTGCAACTCTGTCAACTATAACGGGTAACAGTAAACAGACTAAATAGTTGACAGAGTTACAACATTGATAATTAAATAATATTTTTGATAAATTAGAGGACTAAATAGTAGTTTGACCAACAATTCAATGACTAAATTATTTGCCTATATTTTTTTAACCTTCTTGTCCTTTTGACTAACATTATTAAAATATATAATAGTTAGAACTTATGTGGCGTGACATGACTTTTTCACCGGGTAAAATCCACTAGATAAATCAAATGACACCAATATGTTTTCTTACCTTATTTTTATAGTTGATGTTAAAAAAATAACAATGAGTCAATGACAAAAGAAAACTTTAAAATTTACAAAATTCTACCTTAGGGAATTAAATGGGGGTGATGGCATACAAACATACGTGAAGTCATGGGCCACTGGTGAATTGGCACAATTAATAATACAATTCTCTTTGATTATATTCTTCTAACTTTCTCAAGTCATCATACCAATGTAATAGCAAAATATTCTAGATATCAATTCTATTCTATAACAGCGTCATCATGTAATTCCACAAAGTACTTGGACGTAGTTTCAAGATGCCAAAATCTGTCAGATAAACAAAATATCAGTTAGTCCGTTCATAAATGTGGATTTACGAACATCAGGAAAAAAAAAGAGTTTAAACCTATTAATGCTCCTAACTCCTAAGTTTAGGTTTGTTCTACTTTTATCCTTCCAGTGGAAACAACTGATATACTACAACCATTACAGGTAAATATTGGCAAAAGAATACTTACAGTCCCTTTATTTTGACTCAGGTTTCACTTTCGTCACTTGACTTTAAAAAACCAATCAAAATTTTCCTAATCCTTAACACCCTTTTAATTTAATTAACAAAAATGCTGAGTTGAAACCAATTTTAATATTCCTATGCCATACTAATGAGAATATTATTCAATCCATTAATCTTAAATGTAAAAGAAAATAACAAATCCTCAAATTTAAACTCCAAGTTCTAAATTAAGTACTTATCAAACTTCAACCTAAATGTAGCACTACCTCCAAAAAAAAAAATTTTAGTATAATTGATAGACTGATAATATTAAGTAATGATATGGCATAGAGATTTTAAAACTGGCTCTAACTCAACATTTTCCATTAAGTAAACTAACAGTGACAGAGATTAGGAAACAATTGATCAATTTTTTAAAATTAAAGGACTAAAGTGAAACTAATCAAACTTAAGGGACAAAAATAAAACCTGAGTGGGAGTTTAAGGATCAAAAGTGCTCTTTTGCCAGAAAATATTTAATGATAGCTTATGAAAAGGGGTTTTACTAAAAGCAGTTATATATCTAAACATGTGATTAAGGAAAAGTAGACTTACATTGGTGTTAGACGAAGATCATACCATGGGGAGAAAGATAGAAGTTAAAATCCTTTGGTTATGACTTAATACAATGTATATGAGGTGGGTAACCCTTGTAAATGCAGTCAACAAGCCAAAATGTGTCTGAAACTTTATGTATTTGCTTCCCTAAGTCTCATTTTCTTCAGAAACCAAAAGTTCAATTTGCTCAGTTAGAGACTCCAAACTTTCCATCTCCTCCAAATGAACACCTTTGCCATATGCACATAACTCCAACCCTCTCTTTTGAGTTTTGTCCATTTCTGGAATCAACCCAACAAAATTTTGGGAATTTTCATTGGGAGTTTCACATTCGGTAGACTCGATATCCCTTTCACTCTCGGTGGGGCTGTCACTTTCCAAATACGATTTTTCAGCATTTTCCCAAAAAGGACTATCTAAAAGAAGCTGCTCCCAGGCATTATCATCAGGTGAATCCGGTAGAATCAATGGAGGATGATTATCAATTTGACACAATGGTTCATCCATAAGTACTTTCAAAAAGTCTGAATTGATGACATAATCTTTCAACCCATCAGCATAGACATCGGGTTCTGGTTCCTCATCTGAAGCACGAGATGGTGAAACTAAAGGCTTTCTTTTTCCACTTAGTGCTGGTTTATACTGCATTATCATCCCATCAGAAGGAACTGGCTGATCATCTATACTGTGTTCCAACATATTGCCTGCCTCAGTCATACGCCAATTGTTTTCCTTGGGTTGAAGCAGCTGAACCATGAACCCAGGGATCTGCATGGCCATAACTAGGAACGATAACATCTGTTGCTGATTCGTTTCCATTCCTTCAAGTCGATCTGTCAGGAGCAGCAACTTGTTCTTAGAGGACTCCTGGTGCTGCCCAAGTTTAACCAACTCCTGCATGAGTGCATTTTTATCAGTTTTGAGATTCTCAACTTCTTTCCAAAGGTAGTTTTTCTTAATTTCTTGAGACGGTATATCACTGTCGTCTTGCTGCTGTGATGGTTTTTGCTGATCTGCAATGTGTGGATGTTTCCTCCGACATATATTCTTTAGTAAATGCTTTTGACCTCTGACAAAGTCATCATTGGCAAACTCCCAGCGATCTGTATCAGTTTTCCTGAAGCCCTGATAATTCTTCTAGTTACTTATTGCTAACTTTTAAAATCATAATGGCATTAACTTGCATACAGATAATAAAAACAGAAAAGATGCTGTTTTGAAGTTCAAGCATTTCACCAGGTCAGATATTATTTAAGATATATTCAAGTAAATTGGGCAAGAAGGAAAAGAGACAACAATCGAAATCCTTGGTAACTATTTATATCATATATCTGGATCAAGTTAAAGCCAAGGAAAACAATAGGAGAAACTATTAGGATGAATTTAGCTTTAGCTATTAAGAACCTAACCACAGAAATGAGTAAAGGCATAGCGCGTTAGCGTTGCTTGATCCATATAGCCAACCCCACCTAGTGGGAGAAGGCTTTGATTGTTGTGGTATCAGTCTATCACAATCAAGTTAAGGGAACACTTTATACATTAATTTGATTTTCTTGCCTTCTGTTCAAGAAATAAGTTTGAATTTGAAAGCTAAAGATGCACCAAGAGAACTTATAAGGTTCAAACAGTAATTGGCCAAAAAAAAAGGTTCAAACAGTAGACTTTTTCTATTCTTTTTTTCTTCTTTCATGTTGAAAGAGTGATGCCTGTTAATGCTAAATTTGATTTCTACTGCAAGTAAAGGATGAATATTACAAAAGTTAAATCACTTCTAGGATTGACTACACATGAGAAAGATAATTATGCGTAATATGCAAAGGACAAATATGCAAGTGGAGGTTAATTTTGTAAACCTTGACGTGCATATAAACCTTTCGTATTAATATTCTAAAATCTCAAATTTTTAACGAATGATACAATGTTCAGAACTATTTAGTTGAAAGCAATATCAGCTTTCACAGAGTGACAGCAACAGAGAATGAAAGGAAAATTGCTCACGCCAAAAGTATTTTCAGCTTTACGGTGTATGCTGAAACTTGAATCAGGTTACTTTATTAATTTTTGCTGCTATCAAGATTCAGCCTTTTCAAGATGCTGCTTTTGTTTTTCTAAATTGCAAATCTGTCCCCCAGGTTTAAGTTTTTACAATGACTTGGATAGTTCTAGCATTAGTACGTAGGTATCTTAATTTCCCAAGTATTTGGGTCTTGCGAAACTATTTATATAAGTAAATATATCTATATTATTTAGGACATATACAAACCATAAATTTAAATTTTTTATATTTCTTATATCCAAACATCTTATAAATAGGTTTCCAGAAACATGGGAAATTAAATTTCCCAAAAATCAAACAGCACCTAAGAATTATACTGGCCCCTAACTGAACTGATAAGAAACTGACCATTGACAGGACCAAACTTTGAATCATCACTTACACAAGTCCAGAAGAACTAAAATAAGCAAACAGATGTGACTATACTCAATTTCTTTTTTTGATAGAAAATTATACTCAATTTCTTACTATGATAACCAGATGATAGACTTTGCCAGTTAGATATGTTAATACAGATTTGCAATTCAAAGAGGTAAGCAACTAAACATCATAATGCTGAACAATATAGCTGCACGACCATCACATTGGCATGTTAATTTATATTTTACTGTAGTATGTAGACCAAATCAACCTCTACTAGAAGAAAAAGAGGGAAGCCGAAGAAAGTTTATCTATAGGAATTATAGACTATCAAAATAAAAAAGTAAATAATAATAATAATAATAAATAATATTAGTAATTGTAATATGATGATGATGATGATAATAATAATAATAATCGTAACAGAAGAAGAGGGATTTTTCATGCAATCCTAAATGAGATAAACTTTGATTAACATGAAATTCTTACAAAGTTACAATCAAATCCAAGTTTCAATAATTGAAACAGGGACTAAAGCTGCTTGACAATATCACAAAAAATGCTAATAAACTTATCCAAACAACAACAAATCCTACTCCCATTAGGTGGGATCGGTTATATAGATCAAACGACACCAACATGTTCTATCTTTAATCCTTTATGTGGTTGCTAACAAAATTATCCAAGCTAGACATTTTTCTCCTGGGGTCAAATGTATCTTACTATAAAGTAAGAATCAACGACAGCTAACCTCAACTATTCCATAACCACAGTACAGCATATTCTCCAAAAGAGCTGAACTTCATTGCACAGAAAATAGAAGCAGAACCTCTCAGTAATTAAATTCCATATCTTTCATACAATAGTCAAAAAGTTAGTTAGCTCTAGACACAAAAGGGGAAATAACCCTGCATTCAAGAAATGAAAGAGTAACAACTATTTCTGTTTTACATACATCTACGACTTAAAAATGATTATTTTAAGATATTAGAGTGGCTACTCAAGAGGGTGAGCCTAGGAGCAAAGGAAAGGTTATTGCCATGTGACCTATAGGTCACGGGTTCAAATCCTAGAAACAATCTCTCCTCTTGCAGGGATAAGGCCGCGTACATCTGATCTCCCTATACCCCACCTGGTGGGAATCTCATGCCTGGATCACCCTATTATTAGAGTGGCTACTCAGAATATACCTAAGAAGTCATGGCTGCCAGGTCCAGGGATATTACCATTGCTACCTTCCCATGTTATCAAGATGAAGTCAAAACTCAAAACCTTAAGGCTTAAACCTTGTGTTTACTTAAGGGTTAATGGCTATGTTATATTTTATTTAACGTTTGAAGGCCATGTTAAACCACTAAACACCCTAATTTTCAAACCATTAGGTTTGGGATGATTTGGATTTTTATAATTCATCATTTCCTTTTAATAATTCATATTATTTTTGTGGGCTAATGGCTATGTTATATTGTATTTAACGTTTCACTCCAATTCCTAATTGATAAAGGTTAAGTTTGAACTTGTAAATCAATGATAAAATGAGATATGGAATTTAGAAATTGAAAGACAAGAGAAGACAACTAGCTCAAGCACTATGTTTGTCTAATGAGTATGTTCTTACTCTTATGATTAAAAAGCAAGTAAATTCTAGAAGGGTTAACATTATAAGGGTAATACTGAAAATATTACCATTAATGCCCATCCCACCCCTTAAAGATATTGTAAGATCCAAAGAGTAAGAAGTGATTTACCTTTAATTATTATTATTATTATTATTATTAAACTTCCAATCAATGGAATAGATTGTCTAACCCACTTCGCACCATTAATAACCACCCCACCCTACCCTACTCCTACTCTCTTCAAAACTCTCACTCCCTAAGGTCTCAAAAGCCTCTCCCTCTCTCATCGAGTGCCTATAGACCCTCTAGTGCCCTAAAAACTAAATCATAATGTAATCATAACAATGTAATATCATTCTTATCCTTAAGACAACCCCTGCATTTTTGTAAAATTTACAATGGTTTTCTAAAAATTGTCTGTTTGAAGGTGAGATGGAGACATTTGTAAAGTAGCCAACCACTCTTGTAACGACCCCCACCAATCATCAATGGGAGTAAAGAACTTTCTACATTATCTAGGGCCTAGAGAATCGTGCATAGTTTTGATGTAATGAAGCATGAGCTGATGGGCAATTCAAAAAAAGAGTGGTGTCATAACAAATTTGGGTACCTGTATTAGACATACAACACTCAAAATTTTGTCTGAATCGGTGTCATAACCCCCTACAAGTTAGTGTCTACAGGATGTTGGATGTTATCCACTGAAAGGTTTCAGTTTAACTCTAAATTTAATAGCAGAAATTTAGCTACTACAAATCAAGAAAATTAACAGGACAATCCGAAAAACCCAATTTGACCCAACTAAGGGATACCACAGAAATATATATATACACACACACACACACAGAGATACATAAATGAACAAGACAATCCGAAAGACAACCAAGGCAAAGCAACAAAGATAACGCAAGAAAGGAAAACGAAAGAAGAAGAAGAAGAAGAAACTCACATAAATATTGAGTTGCCTGATGAAGCTGGAGAAATTGCTGTGCTTGAAATACTTGGGAAGCAAACGCACGGAGAACTCAGTCATGTCCGAGATGATAAAACTATCATTGCTTTTGCTCCAAGATATGAGCGAGTCCGTAGACTCATCGTCCACCATCTCATAACATTTCTTCAGGAAAGGCGGCACAGAGCCAGAACGAGAAACATTATCGGCAGATTTCACCATCACTTGCACAAATCCCCACCGGAAAATCACAATTCGTGGGAAAATCAGATAGGATTCACCTGAATTCCGAGCCTAAGAGACTATATAGCGAAGTCTTGGTCTTCGCTTGCACTTGCTTGTGAAGAGAGAGAACGGAGTATGGGAAGAGAATAGTGCGAAGCGATGGAACGGAAATTCCGGCTGTAACGCGGTTCCGGGTGAAGGCGGTTTGGATTTTTGGAATATCTTGATGACTTGACTATTGGGCAAATTCAATTTTAGTTTGGGTTGGTTTTATTTGTGGGTAAACTTAATCAAAATGTTTTTTTTTTTAACGTTTTTTCTGGAAACAAATGAAAAAGAAAACAAGGGCACGTATAGAAATGATGAAGACGGAAATAGAAACGAAATGTAATTGATGTGTTTAGTAATAAAAGTTTGATAATGAAAATGGAAGGGGAATGTACTAAAATGACCATTTTATCCCTTATATTAAAATAATAAAAAGAAAATAAGGTTATAATCATGTCAAATCAGAAGGATATAATAAATAGGCCAAATGACTCTTTAGGTCCTCAACGTTTGTATCAAATTTAATATTGGTCTTCAACGTTTCAAAAAGTTATTTTTGGTCCTCAACGTTTTTATTTTGGTCAAAATTGGTCCTCCAGCATAACTCTGTCTGGTTTTTTTGTTAAATGCTGACGTGAAAGGCTTATGTGGCACACTCTCTCTCCTACATGTCATATTTGGATGATATGACACAATCTCTCACTCCAATTCAGCAAAACGACGCCGTTTTGCATCACTTCTCTCTCACTCCAACTCAGTAAAACGGCATCGTTTTGCTGAGTTTGAGTGAAAGAGGGTGTTATATCATCCAAATATGACACGTAGGAGAGAGGGTGTGCCACATAAGCCTTCCACGTCAGCATTTAACAAAAAAAAAATCAGACGGAGTTATGCTGGAGGACCAATTTTGACCAAAATAAAAACGTTGAGGACCAAAAATAACTTTTTGAAACGTTGAGGACCAATATTAAACTTGGTGCAAACGTTGAGGACCAAAAGAGTCATTTGGCCTAATAAATATTTTGTATTTTTTTTAAGTTAATGAAAATGAAAAAAGTGAAAAAGTAGGTGGGCCCCGGTGGGCCTCACCATTTTCATTTCCATAGATGTTTCTTATAAATTACCCAATAAATGAGTTCAAAATATCTAGACTGAATAATTAATATTTTTCAATTTTCCTTTCAAAATTTTGTATTTTCATTTTGATTTTAATTTTTTTTTGTTAAAGAACATTTAAAATTGCATATACCCCAACGGGGTCAAAATCTCGTTTTGATTCTTTATGCTTCATCTAAGTTCTAAATTAATTCTTTATATTTTAAAAGTTTCAAACTAATTCTTTATGTTTATAAGTTGTTTCAAATAAACCCCTTTGACTAACATCGTTCTTCGTTAAATGATGACGTAAACAAAATCTTTCTCTAGGTGTGTTTTAAATGAGAGTGGATCCTCTACATTGTGAGGTGAAGTGCTTTCTAAAGTGAGGAGAGAAATAGAGAGAACAACTAAGAGAGAGAAATTGTGATAATGTAGGATCCACAATTTTTTCTTTCTATATCTCTCCTCACTTTAGAGAACACTTCAACTTATAATGTAGAGGATCAATTCTCGTTTTAAATTGATGTGGATGACTCAAGGACTTTAAACACAGTCGTTTTGCCCAATCTCTCTCAGAAATTAAAAACCCACAACTTGAACCCATTCATCTTTTTTTTTTATAATAATAAAATTCATCAAATTATAGAAAAGCCAAACGACACTTACAATAAATCAAACAACTCCATCCTAACAATACAGAAGAAAGAATTCCTAAAAATTGTTGAACTAAGGGCGAATAAATATCAACGAGTCCCATTTGTAAGATGAACTTGGGATGAAAAACTTAACTATTTTTGATGTTGTCAACAAAGTTTTTACTGTTAGATCTCCTGCATATCAAATCTGTAGTAGTCTTCAAAGTTGAGAGTGCCTTGAATTTTTCTAACAACATGATGAAGTGAAAGCTTTCTGACATAAAGAATGTAGATCCGCAAAAACACTCCCTACACAAACGTAAAAAAACAAAAACCAACTCTAGTTACCAGATCTAAGAAGATCTAGTAATTAGAGAGTAAACTTTCACAAAGGAAGACAAAAACAACAGAATAAAACTGGAAGAAAACACCACCAAAATAATAGGGAACAATATAGATCTGTAAGATCTATTTATTTTAAGTACTAAAATCAAACAAAATAAAGAAAATAAGGAGGGGTTGCTAAACTTACAAAAATTTTCAAGTTATAGCAACCCCTCCTACTAAGAAGAAGCTGCTAGTGTAATTTAGATGAAGAAGCAAAGCGAAAGTGCGGCGGAGGAGAGGAAGACCTAATTTTTTTTCTTAAACCCATTCATCTTTTAAGAGAGAGAGATTGGACAAAAAGCTTGTATTTAGAGTCCATGGGTTAGTCATCATCCACATCAATTTAAAAGAATATGTAGAAGAGAGATATTGTCCACATCAGATGTCAACATCATCATTTAACGAAAAGCACTAACAGTGTCAAGCAAAAAAATTTATTTGGAACAACTTGCATAGATAAAAAAATGATTTACAACTTTTAAAATATAAAGGCAAAAGTACCTTTCCTAACCCCAACGTTTGGGGGTCCTGTCAGTTTCGACCCTAACGTTTTTTTACTGTCAATTGTACCCTTAACATTTTACGTTTCTACCAATGTCACCCTTTTCACTAACATCGTCAAATATTTAACATTTTTTGCTGACGTGGCATCCTATGTGGCAAAACGTTTCTTTTTTCTGTCAATTGTAACCCTAATGTTTTACATTTCTGCCAATGTCACCCTTTTTACAAACACAATCAAATATTTAATAATTTTTGCTTACGTGGCATCCTATGTGACAAAAATATCTGACTTGGTATATTTTTTTCCACATCAGATTTCCTACTCATCTTTTCCCCATCAAAGTTGTGTCGTTTTGACCTCGGCCTATTCCTTCTAAAATATAACTCAAACGCACGCGTTATTTTGCTCATAAAAACATCGAAGACGTTATCCATTCTCTACTTTGTTGGAGACGTTACCCATTCTCTACTTTGTGTCGGAGACGTTACCCTAAAATAGAGAATGGATAACGTCTCCGATGTTTTTATGAGCAAAATAGCGCGTGTGTTTGAGTTATATTTTAGAAGGAATAGGCCGAGGTTAAAACGACACAACTTTGATGGGGAAAAGATGAGTAGGAAATCTGATGTGGAAAAAAAATATATCAAGTAAGATATTTTTGCCACATAGGATGCCACGTAAGCAAAAATTATTAAATATTTGATGGTGTTAGTGAAAAGGGTGACATTGACAGAAATGTAAAACGTTAGGGTTACAATTGACAGAAAAAAGAAACGTTTTGCCACATAGGATGCCACGTCAGCAAAAAATGTTAAATATTTGACGGTGTTAGTGAAAAGGGTGACATTGGCAGAAACGTAAAACGTTAGGGGTACAATTGACAGTGAAAAAACGTTAGGGTCGAAACCGACAGGACCCCCAAACGTTGGAGTTAGGAAATGTACTTTTGCCAAATATAAAATACCGACTTAGAATTTAGATAAAATATAAAATACCAAAAATAGTTTTGGCCCCCACCTTGCTTTGTGCATTTAATTGTGATGTACTTTTTAGCTCACGTTTGTTACACAAATAGGTTATCCGATCAATAATTACAAGTTTATTTATAACTCTCTTTTATATTATTTGTCAATAAAATGTGGTTTTTTATAATTTTTTATATCATGATTAGTCATGTATAAATTTAATATTTTTTATAAATTTTTTTGTTAAGGAAAATTCAAAGTTGCATATACCCCAACTTGCTTGGTGCATTCAAAATTTTTTGGGGGCCTTTTTGGTGCATTCAATTGTAATGTACTTTTTAGCTAACCTTTGGTGCATACATAGATTTTTTATTCTATAAAATATAGAATTTTCGGAAATATTAAGAAACTTGTTTTGATTACCTAAAATATTCTTGAGAATATTTTGCAATATTCTAAAAAAATGTTACAATCATACATTTGATTCAACTCTCATATTCCTGAGAATATTTATAATTTTTCAAATATGTTCTTGAATATTTTATTAGATAGGAACTTATCATTTAATAAAATAATTTGTAAAACTATTTTAGCTTATTTTCTAAAAAAAATATCTTTAATTAAAAAAACTTAAACAAAATTATATCTTTATTAACTTTAAAATATAATAACTTGCACCTAATATAATTATAATTTGTACAAAATAAACTGGGTAAAGTATCTTTGGTATCCCTAACGTTTAAATATTCGATCAAATATGTCTTAACGAGTTAACGTTTGATTACAGTCAGTTATGCTCCTAACATTTCATTTTTCGAGCAATTTTACACTACTACAAAAATAAGAATTAGTAGCAATTTTTTAGTAGCTATTTTCAAAACAGCTAGTAAAACTTAATATAGTAACAGTTTATTGATTAGCTACTATAAATATAACTTTTAGTAGCATTTAATTTATAGGTGCTAGTAAATGCATTTGCTATAGTAGCACTTACACATGTCAGTATAACAAAAATATTTATTGAATCATAAAATCTATTTTTTATGAAAAAAAGAATCATAAAATCTATTTTTCTGATTTCATATTTTATTATTTATATTTATATAAAATAAAAAATTATTAAATAATCAAAACTTATTAATTTTAAACCTAACTTTCATCCCTTCATCTTCATCACACACCATCAGTTCACAGCCGCCGATTAGCCCACCGTCCACCTCCGTCGTGGCTTCTGCGGTCATCTGCTACAGGTCGTCGCTTCCATTCGTCGTCTACAGCAGATCTCGCATCATGCCGGCGTCTCACAACTCGTAGCCGTCTTTTACGGCATAGCTCGTCGTCGTCGCTGTCTTCTAGCAAATCTCTGTTATCAGGTAAAACTACGGTTCAATCATTGGACATGTAGACGGTGTGTATCCTGGCTAGCAAGCAATTACAATGGCGGCCGCCATCGCCTCCGTGGCCGAAGCGGCTGTGGCTGCTGCTCACTATATTTTCTTCTTGTTTTACTTCTCCTCCCTTCTATTCTAACCTAACTAGTAGGTGAATGCTTGATTTTCAGTTACTTTATATGTCTCAAGTATTTTCGTGTACGATTCAATTACTTTCTCCAGCTTTATTAATTAGATCTTCATTGATTCTTTTGTTGTTGTGACAGGGGCCTCCAGAGGTTTTGGTTTAGCAATTGCTTTGTCCTTAGGTAAAGCTGGTTGCAAGGTTAGTGGCTCTATTTTCTCTTTGTAAAAAGACAGAAGGAATAAGAAGACACTGCTACTGAATTTATAACTGCCACCAGTTGGATACTATTTTTTATTTTTTGCTGCATGATTTAGCTGTATCTTTGATTTTGTTCAGAGATGGTAAATTTATTGATATTTTATTATGAGAATTCAGTGTTATTTTTCATTAATTTACTCATTAATGTTTGTCAATGACTCTCTTGTGATAGGTTAATTGTTCTTTCTCTTTTACTGTAGCAAATTAGCAAGACTTCGTAAATTTATAATGTTTTTATGATGTGTTGAAAGGGAAAGTTGTCGGGTGCACAAGTTATCCACCCTGAATGCAAGATAAGAGGTGGGGCACTGTAACTTGGTTTTAATTAATCTCTTGTTTTGGCTTCCTTTATAGCATTTACATTTTGAGAAGTAAAATTCTTATTCTTTTTTCATGTTTTGGTATTGTCTTCTTGCAAATTTGCTATTGTCTTCTTCACACCTCGCATCCAGCATTGTAACAGTAAGTAACATATTTGTCTTAACTCGCATCTTATGTGTTCTTTGTATGTTGTACTCGTGATTGAGAGATTATATATAAAAAGATTAGGATCTTTGTCTCAGCTAAAACGAGACCCCCACACAAATCCAAAGTTTCATTTGGATCTAAGTCTTTTAAGTTCATGTATATCTATTGGTACTTCCTCTCTTGCTTTTTTGCCTTTGATTTTCATGAAAATGTTCACGGCAATAACAACAAATTATATATATATATGTTAATTTAATTAATAGTGTGTGGTATATATTAATATTATATATATAAATGGTATGAATTAGTAATTAAAATAGAATTGTGAAGCATGGAAGAATGTAGCATTTTGATTGATTTTGAGAATGATGAAGAATTGGTGGTGTTATGGGAGGTGTTATTCTGGGCACCCTTGAGGTAACACATTTGTTGGTAATTTGTAGGTAGGATTGAGAATTTTTAATAATGGATTATATATATCATGCAGAAGGTTGATGTTCTATTCAGAGCTTCCATTGACTTGCTAAATTGGTTCAACCCTTGCTTGATAATAGATCATGAGCACCGCCCTTGTACTAGGCCAATACAACTCTATGCACAATTTCCTTCGAATCCAGGTTAAAAAGTAGTAACTAGTCTATTGTGTCTCATCTAATCGAATATTAATGTAGATATACATATGTATGCTTGAATAATTATTAGTAAATAAGATAAGAAATGGGTTGTGTTTGTGTGGAGGATGACACATTAACATTGGATCCTAAACAAGTGAACGTGAAGCTAAATGATGCAAAGCAAGAAGAACATTGATGCATTGGAGTTGGAGGAGGGGATTGGGCGTAAACTTCTCCAAAACCCCATCTCAATGCTCAACCCTCAACCCACCAATAAAGAGGTCATCACCTAGTCAGTATAGAATATATAGTAGTACTTATAATTACTTTCAATTCCATCGTCTAATTTAATTAATAATAATATTGCTCCTAATTAATATAATTACTTTCTTTTAATTTCCGAATTGTGTTTTAGCAGGTGAGGTTCTGGAGGTCGGGTAATTAATGAAGGTGACCAAGCAATGAAATTTGCTAGTAACCAACATGATCTTCATGCTAAGGCTAATTAGTGCCTCATTCACTAGAATATTTCTAACTTCAGAGCCATAATGCCTATGACATTTTTACTTTCCAAGACTTTTCTTCATTCTGAATTTTTTTATAATAAGTTCACTACATTCTTGTAACAGAGTCATGCTTCGTGGACACCGGAATCATCAACTGAAAATGAACAATATGTTTTACGACTTGACCCATGCTAACAGTTGATGCACCTTGTAGTTCATCAAAACAAAAGGTCAAGGCAAAAAAGAATAAGACACCAACATTCACTCTCTCTCTATCTCTTATTATTATTATTATTATTAGTATTATTATTATTATTACTGTTACTATTAATTATATTTTCAATTTAATGTGACTTCTTATGGTCTCTGTTCTGTTAGTGTGGTGTTTTGTAAATGGAAAAGCAAAAACACAAAAAATGTTTGAT
Source organism: Senna tora (assembly GCA_014851425.1). NCBI lineage: Eukaryota > Viridiplantae > Streptophyta > Magnoliopsida > Fabales > Fabaceae > Senna > Senna tora. Next base: position 32,763,211 of record CM026265.1, on the reverse strand, counting down.
TTAGCATCAGCTACAGCACTTTATAGAGTGATATTATATTATGATGTTGATTATTACTTCGACTGACTAGTTTTGGTTAATATGCTAGATTTATATAATTGTATTATATGTTTTGTTTCATCTTAATTGATTATATCTTTGCATTCTTTTTTCAACAACATATGAACAGATATAGACACACACAACACAAATTTATGCCACTTATGTACTGGTTTATTCATTTGTTTCAGCATGGCCAAGACAATCAAACGGTACCAAAGATGCAGCTACGGATCCTTGGAAGCAGACCAACCAGCAGTGGAGATACAGGTTAATTATTTTCTTTGAAAAAAACAGGAAGACAAATAAGTTTTTGATAGAAAAGCTTTGACTATATTTTCTAGAAAATAAAGAATTTTAAGTTTTATAAACTTGATCTCTGTTTTTAACTAAATCTACCAATTCCATTCAGTTTACTGTTATTTTTCTCTGAAGCTATCTATTTCTTTCTTAAAGCTGCTTCTCCTTCTTCTTTATATAAAATCTACTTTTCAATTGTCATAATGATTTTGATGCTTCCACTTAATTTATTCTTCTAGGAAGAGGAGGAAAAATTCATCTAATAGCAGAAGTTATACGAAAAACAAGAATAAATGTTGCTGGCATGTTATCCCCACTGTGCTTCCCTGTCTTAAAATCTAATCAAAAGAATAAAACAAATTTAATTAACCATTGTCTAAAACTCAAAGACTAGACAGTAAAGGTTGACTTGAAAACTTATCAATATGATATTTAGGTATAGGGAAAATGAAGAATTTTAAATTAATGTATTAGCTATTAGGTATTATGTATATTATGCAGGTGTGGAAGAGAAGGAAAGTGAGCCAGCCCATAGAGTTATATTTTCACTTTGTTAAAGAGGCACAGGGATTGTAAGTACTCTTCTTATGATATATATTATTTATTGTAAGTACTCTTATTTGTTGACTTTCTTAATATATGCAGAGTAGAAATTTTGAAGAGGCTCAAGGATCAAAAAGTGACATATTTGCAAGAAAAACTCTGAAATTGTTGATTCAATAGGATTGAAAATAATTGTAGAATTGATACAATGTTTTATAATTACAAAAGTCATCAATAGTACTATTTGGAAATAGATATTTCTATACTATACATAAACTCTAGATTTTAAATATTTCAATATATACTTGTGTTTTGCGGGCTCTATTAAATTTTGAGATAGATATAATCATTGTTTGAAATAATATTTGTATTAATGCTTAAATATTTGCTAGGCTTTGTCTTTTTTTCCCCTTCCAATCTCATTTATTTATATGCTAATACTAGTAACTATTTCAAATATGAGAAATAAGGTATAGTAGCATTTATTCCAACTTTTTACCAGCAGTTGTTTACATTGCTCCTATAAAATCTGACTATACCAGCAGTTGTTGACTTTGCTGCTATAAAACATGTTTATACCAGCTGTTATTATGATGCTATACCAGCAGTTTTTTCCTTTGCTACTATATACCAAATTTATACCAGCACTTTGTGCATCAGTTGGTATAAATCTATACTTGCAAGGATCTAGTGGCAGGTCAGAATTTTGTAGTGGCAATTGTACAACTGCTGGTATAAGTCTTAGTAACAGTTTTTGTTACTTTTAGCGGCAGTTTTACCTGCTGCTATAGCCCTGTTTTCTAGTAGTGTTACCATTTTCACTAACATTGTTAAAATATATAACGGTTGTGACTTACGTGGTGTGACACCGTTAGAGAGAAACTTTCTTTCGTTGTTAAATATGTGTCGATTCTCCAAGCTTCTAAACAAAGCGATGACAAAAATAACCTGTCCAACCCTTCATCTCTCAAATTTTGCATAAAATCACCCTAGGCGTGCTATTTTTGCCATTGTTTTGCTATGAAACTTGGCGAATCGGCGCATCTTCAACAACAAAAGAAGTTTCTCTCTAACAGTGTCACGCCACGTAAGCCACAACCATGATTTATTTTAACGATGTTAGTGAAAAAGGTAAGATTATTTGAAAAATGAAACAGTGGGGGCATAATTGACTGCAATCAAATATTATGAACATATTTGACTGAAGGCTCAAACGTTCGAGGTCTCAAAGGTACTTTACCTGGCAAACAAAATATTAAAAATTAATTTACAAATATATCTCAACTAGAACTATTTTTTTAATCTGTATACTAAACGTATATTTAATTTAATTTTTTTAATTTATTAATCCAATAAGGATTGATTAAAATACTCATAACTTTTGAGTATATATCAAGATTATAATGTCTTTGCATCCTTCTTGGGAGTTGTCTCCAAGAGATATTTTACAATTAAAAAATATGAAATAAAATACACGATTAGATGACATATATACGAGAGAAAGAGATCATGGATATAGTAGTTGATATTTCTAAAACTCTTGACGTGTCTTGGTGTAAAAGAATGTAATGTAATACAATCTTAAAGACAAAAGAAACATATTTGATATGCCAAAAGAGTTGAAAAATAAAGTAAGTTTAAAGTCTGAATTACGGCTAAAGTGATGATGATTGACGGTTGCATATTGGTGATGGTGGTGGTGGATGGAGTGGCAATGATGGTTATAGATGGTGACGACAACAATGGTGCATGGGTGGCCGAGGCAGTGGCGGTGGAGTGGTGGAAGGGACAATTATTTAATCAAGTTATTCTCAATTATATTAGCACATATATAATTATATTTTATCTAACTATCATAAAATAATTCAAATGTAAGTATGAGATATATAATAGATTACATTGTAATCAAGACTTCAACTACAATTTCAATGTAGTTGGCCAAAGAATTGCATACCAAACATAACTATTATTATCATTAATTAGCTAATTAGTTTCTATATATATATATATATACTTGGAGAGTGGATCCTCTAAAGTAATTCTCTACATTTCTTGATGGAGTTATGAGAGAGGTAGAGAGAAAAAAATTTGGGAGAGAAAAAAATCAAGAAAGAAAATATTTTTCTTATCTCTATCTCTCTCATAACTCCACCAAGAAATGTAGAGGATTACTTTAGAGGATCCTATCTCATATACTTGATTCACTTCTATATCATTTTCACACTTTAGGCACAATGATCACTGGCATGGAACTTTGTGTCATGAATTAGAGTAAGGCAGCTTTTGGTTCTGACTTCTGATAAATATGAAGATAAGATATAAATAATCAATAATATACTTAATTAGATGCCAACACAAATATATTTATATTGAGATAGGATTCTTTAAAGTAATTCTTTATATTTTTTGGTGGAGTTATGAGAGAGATAGAAATAAGGAAAATATTTTTTTTCTTGATTTTTTTCTCTCCCAATTTTTCTTCTCTCTATCTCTCTCATAACTCCACCAAAAAATATAAAGAATTACTCTAGAGAATCCACTCTCATTTATATATAAAGAAGACAGTACAGTACTTAATGCTCAATATCCCACAGAGTGAGATATTAAAGCAGCTAGCTGCCTAGCTAGCTATAATTTGCTAAGCTTCCACTTATATAAATAAAAAAGTCCATATCCTACATATCCTACATCAAATTCAACCTTCTCATAAATCCTCGCATCAATCCCACAATATGCTTGCACACTTATATCGGAGAGATTAATTTTAAGGAAGTTAACCTCTTTTATGTGAGACTTATATTATTATTATTCTTTTTATCGATCAGAATCTTTCGTAGGTAACTTTTTTTCATTGGTTGACTTTCAATAAAAGTACCAATTGATGTCATTATAAGTCCGAGAACCACAAATCTACAACCCAAAAGCGTACTATTAGAATTGAAAATCTCAAAGTCTTATAAAACCATTTCTTAATTAAAGTCAACCTCCTCAATGTGAGACTCGTATCAGCACACAAATTAAACAAAGTGAAAAACATATATGAGAATAGACTGTCATTCATCGGAAGGATATTCTCTAACAATAGACTCGACAATATCGAACGAGATAGTCATTATATCTGTTATAATAATGAATATAATGCTACCATAAAAAAAGAGAGATAAATAACTAGCTAGCCTAAGTAGTGTTCGAAGCATAATTAATTAAACTAATGACATAATAAATCATCTTCGTCAAAGATTCTTGCTTGATGCTTCATCACTTGAGAGAATCTCGTGGCTTCTTAATTAATTATTATTATTATTATTATTATTATTATTATTTGGTTTGCTGAGTTCATTCAGCTGAAGATGCATGGAGTTTATGAATGAGTTTGCTTCTTTTGTTGGTTGCTCAATGGCTTCTTTCAGGTTGCTCAGTGCCATGCAATATGCTTCCTGCATTTCGTCAATTCACATTTATATAAGAGCAATTTATAAGTTGGAAAAATAAAACAACTTAAATACATTTTTTATATTTTTGTTATTAAATTTTCTAATAAAATATATGATATGTATGAAATTGTGTTCAGTACACTTCTTTTAAAATATACATTTTTGTTTTATTTGTAAAGTAATATCAGGGACTCACACTAATAAGGAGTAAGGACTTACCATGAATAGATTAGAGACCAAATTATTATTAATATTGATAAATAGTACCACCAAATAGCCTTGTGAGACTATTTCTAAATATTAATAACAATTTGGTCCTTAATCTATTTAAAGTGATGTTACTTGTTAATATTAATAATAATTTGGTCCCTAGTTTATTTATAATGGGTTCTTATTAATGTAAGTCACTATTATTACTTCATAAATAAAATAAAAATAAAATTTTTAAAAGAATTACATAGAAATTACAGAAAATAGAATTATATTCGATTCAATTTCGATATGAATATATAATGTATACTTTATATTCATCTTTAGTTTTTCATAAATTTTTCACACATGTTAATTTTATATTAAAAAGTCTGATAAGAAAAATATATATAAAGTATAAACATTATATTTAAATACCATGAAGTGATCAAGTTCTAAAGAACTTGGAGGAGTGGTAGTATTTGCTTTGAGCTTGGAATTGGCCATCTCCTTCTTTGCATTTTGTGTTATATCAAACTCAAACTCTCCAAATTCACCTAAACCCACCTGAGAAATAATGGAATAATATATATTTATGCGTGAGTTTTGATTATTTGAATTGAAAGAGTCAAGTTTAAACCAACCTCAGTGCCATTAATTATATAGTTTAAAAAAAGGGAGAGAGAAATATATATATATATATATATATATATATATAAACAAAGAGCCAATTCTAGCTAGATCTTAAAAAATTTAAAGGTATTGCTCCAATTAACCAAAGCTAAACTAAAAACTTGAATACGTATATTAAATCTTTTTGGTTTTTCCACTGAATTAGATATATATCCTTAGCTTGAAGTGAGAGTTAAAATTTTTTTTTTTTTGTGTGAATAAAATTATAGTAAGGGAAGATACTTTTAAATACTACCGATAGGATGCCAGTGGCATATTGAGGAAACTAACAAAATGAAGCTTAACATAAAAGATTATTGTACAGGCCTAAGTCACAGCTATTCAACTAGCCCTTGGGTATCAAGGGATCTCCCTGAGAAGGGATGTCTGAGATTTTGAATGATTTCAGGGGAATTCAAACCCTCTCCTATGAGTGAAACGAGAACTTTCCTCTAAATCTTTGACTAATTGTACCAACCCAATCACCATAACATCATGAGTTTCTTTCATAAGCTTATCAATATTCTTTTTGCAATTTCTATTCAAGGTAAGAATTATGATTGTCTTTTCATAAAACATTGCTCTTTATGGTCTCTTAGCCATATTTCCATATATAGATGGTAAGGTATATATATATATATATATAACTTAATTAGTAGCTTTTGTACCCACTAATTTACTTTGTCTTATAACCAAGCATGGACTATATATATACTATATATACAAAACCATGCATGTTAGTTCTTCTCAAACTTATTACTGAAAGTAAAGAAAAGAGAACTAAAAGGGAATAATTAACCTAAAAGAAAAAGACATCATGAGGAAATGAAGAAAGTGGTATTAATTAATGTATATATATCTATAATTACCTTCAAACAGTTGAAGTGAGATTCAATCAAAAGGCCATAAAGAGGATGGCTTGAAATCATCTTCTTTAGAACTTCTTCATCACTTTCTTTCTCTACAATATCATTTTTTCTCACACCTTCCATGATCTCTCTCTTACGCAAACAAGAATATTACAAGACCCACACAAAGCATACACATATATATATATATAGTTATATGCAACTTTAATTAGAGTAAATTATATATATGTGAAACTTTCTTGAAGTTAAAATAAATTAATTACACAGGATACATTTTATTGATTATATTCAACTCTAATAATAATAATTTATTTTATATTAATAAAGTTAATTTTTTAACGTAATATATATGTATATATTCCCTCCAAAAGAATTAATAAAATTATTTATCTATTTTTATTATCATATTAAGAATAGAATTACTGTTTCATTTTATTTAAACAAAATTTAATCAATTTAAAAACATATAATTTAATCAAATTTTAAAAATAATTTTAGTACTATATATTTCACTCTTATTAATTACTGATACATCCCAGACAATATCCTAGTTAAAAGGGGTGTCTATTATTGTTCTCGGTGCAAGTGAAGTATAGCTATCAACAAGTACAAAGGCTTGGAGTTCATTTTCAGTAGTAAGTCAGTACAACTCCATATTATTTAATATTTATATATGCTATTGTGTAATTTAAATTTTTTTTTTATCAAATTCATGTGTAATTTGACTTCTACATTATTACAATTAAATTGAGTCATAAATTTTAAATAAAAATAAATTATTTATCATAAAAATAGATAATCATACTAAAATATTTCATTATTTAAAATTATTATTTTATGACATCAATGATCAGAAAGATCTAGAGCTATATTAATAATGATGTATTGATGTACATATACTATGATGTAATTTACTTAATTTTTTTCTCAAATTTATATAATTTAATTACTTCTACACTACTGAAATTAAACTGAGTCTTAAATTTTAAATGAAAATAATTTATTTATTAAAATATAAATAATGATAATAAAATGTAGGATATTATTTTTGGGCACAATCTACTTCAATATTATTACAAAAGATGCAAAAATTACGCTTTCTTTATTTCTTCTTTAAAATAGAAATATAAATTATAATTTAATCTATTTTAAACAAAATACTCTTACAAATTTTTTAAATTTATAATTTCCAATTTAAAATAAATAGCATTGAAGTAAAAAAATTAAACTATATATATATATATATTAAAAAAATAATATTATTTCTTGAAATGTTTTAAATAAATAAAATTGTTGTAGCCTTTCCCTTTCTTATGGTTTTTATTATTATTATTTTAATATGTTACCCATTGGTGGTAAAAAGAAGAAGAAGGAGTAGAAAAATGAGTGTGAATGTAAAGAGCAAAATCAATAATGCATGGAAAGACGATAAAAGGTGAAAGCAGTATATATATATATATATAGTGTGTGTGTGTGTGTGCAGTTCTGTTGTTTGCATTCTTTCTCTTTTTGCCCCGAAAGGAACTTGTCAAGGTTTTGTGCTTACGATTAAAGTAGCTTTCAAGGTACTTGCGACCTGCCACCTCTTTTTGGCTCTTTCTCTATTCTTTCTTATAATATCAATTTCTCTTCTTTCACTACTTTCCCAAAAAATCTACTCTTTTCTTTACTATACTACTGAGCTTATCATTTTCCTAACTAGAAGCCAAAGCTAGTTATATATATGTTATGCCAAGCTCAATAATTAGGACTCGGTTGGTTAATGAATTTATTTTAAAAGAATAAGAATGAGAATGATAAGTGATACGATATGATATAAATTAAGAAGTTGGGCCCATTAAGCTCAATAATGAAGACTCAATTTTAGATCTGGCCCGATCGATGAATGAGAAAGTAATAGGAGAGTATAAGTCTTGTTTCTTGATTAGTTTTGTAATTATGTTGAATTTTGTGAGTTTTCACGTGGAGTATCGCTTCTACTCGAAAGGAGCCTCGCTTGTATGATTCCTGCTTTGTACTGGGAGTTAATGCAAATTCATCCGTAATTTTCATCTTCAATTCTCGTTCATTTTCTTGTTTCTTTCTGATCCGATTTTTGAGCTTATCACGATACCATTATACTAATTGAGGATCTTCCTTCGGTCGGTCATAGCTGTCAACATCATCCAATCATTGCCCCTAACAGAAAACGGTTATGCACGTGGGTCAGCCCCCGTCTAAAAGACCTAAGTACCCCTGATATGAGAACTATAAATACCCAACCCATACCACAGGTATGACTACTGAATCTTATCTGGTTTTCCCTTACTCTCACATACCTGAATTGATTTGAACGTCAGAGTCCAACCAGGGAAAGCCTCCTCCCGCCGTGATTCCTTCCGTGCAGGTCATTAGAGAGTTAAGGAGAGCTTGTATAAAATTGAAGGTGAAAAAGGAAATGAGAGATAAATAAAATAACAAATGACAATTATATCCTTGATTAAGAAAATCATAAAATTTAAAAGTGAAGGTAAAGATGTCTTTTTCACCAAACACTCTTGCAGGAATTGTCCATTCTTTCCTTCGACTGTGGGGATTAGATTGCTTCATTTTGTAGGAATGACTCTCTTACGGTAATCTGTCTCCCCCCACACACTTTGCCAACTAAACATAGTCATAAACTCCATCTAACCCCAACTCTCATTCTCTATGCCCAAATCTCCGAACCAAACGTGCCTTAAGCATCAAAGAGAAAGACAAGAACTTACCAGGAGAATTGACCCCCTTATGTGTCACACTCTCTCCTTATTTTTTTATACTGTACAGCATATGATCCATTCTCATACTAGAGGTTTTGTATGCTAACTTCATTTTAGATTTTTAAAGTATAAAAAATGAAAAAAAAAATAATTAGGCAAAAATATTTTTTTTCTTTCTAAACTATAGGGATTCTGTCAATTTAGTCTTTAGATTTTGTTTATGGTCAATTATATCCTTAAACTTTCAATTAATAACAATTTCACCTTTAACTCTTGATTGGGATATTTTTAGTCATAAAATTTGGGAAATTATAAAATATTATATTTTTTGTAATGAAAAATTAAGTTCTTATTACATTTTAGAGTTGGGTCTTTGGACCATTTCATGTGTTTAGACTAATTTTGTTATGCCCAATTTGTTTCTCTCGGTTCATACGTTTAATGTACTTGCTGAAGTCCAAGAACAAGGTCTGAAGCCCAAAAGAAACCTATTTCTCATGCTTGGTTGCTTACATTGACAAAACAATTAAGAGAACATTTAAAAAAAAAAAAAGTCTTAAAGAGTGTGTTTGTTCCGCGAAAAGGGAAAGAAAATAGAAATGGGAATGAGAATGAATTTACTATATTTGATAGTAAAATTTAAGAATGGGAATGGGAATGGGAATAGGAATAAGAATGAGTAAAAATGAATTAAAATTACCACTTATATTAAATTATTAAAAAGAAAAAAATTATGATTATGTCAAATCAAATGACATAATAAATATTTCACACATTTTTTTCAATCGACAATCCACGTACCAAAAGTAGCATAAATACTAATTGTTTGGACCGTGTGAAATCTCCAAAACATGCCTTAATAGGAAAATTGCAAATAATTTCTTCAACTATCACTCAGTAACAAATACCTCATAAATTATAATTTGTGATAGATACCTCATGTTCATTTATATGTTTAAATTTTTCTCCACTTAACGTATATAAAGTTATCAAAACGGGTCCAATCCGATAAATTATTTTGTTTAACCCACCTATTAGCTATTAGGTGAGTCGAGATGAGAGAATTTAGAAATAGTGCGACTCACTTAACTCGCAAGTTGAGCCAATTCACAAGTTTGGTGGGTTAGCCCGTTTAAGTTTTTTTTTTTTAAAAAAATCACTTGATTATTTTAAGAAAGACCTAAACTTTCTTCAAATATTATTCTAAATATTGATATTTATGAACTTAATACACATGCACCTCCATTTAAAATTGAAGAAATGCAATTTTGCTTATTATCTTATTTAATCGAGACATGTATAATTATTATTTGGCTTTTTAGATTGTTGATTTTATTTTTTGATGCATTGTTAATGTCTTCTAATGTAATATTAAATTAATGTATCATGTAGAAACATTTATTATCAAAGTTTAAAAAATTACAATTTACAATAAATAATTCAAAAATCTATTTTTTTTAAAAAAAATAGATGGGTTAAGTGAGCCAACGTAACTAGGGTTGGCATTTTTTGGCTCACCAAATATTTCAATCTGTGTGAGCCAATCTGTTTAACCCACGACCCATGGTGAGCCAACCCGTATGAGCCAATTGGACACTTCTTCTATTAACATCTTTCTATTAATCCCGTTAAATTTTTTTTTGAGAAATAGTACATATGCAGATATATAACCACTTAGTTATAAATACACCGTTGTATTATAAAATGTGGTAAATACTTAGGGATGATCAAAATACTCGTACCCAATGGGTACCCTGAAATTTTATTCTGTGGATATGAGTATGGGTTCGGGTACAAAGTTAATGGGTCCGGGTAAGGAGGTATCCTACCCATACCCTACCCGCAATAGTAATTATTTATTTTTATATAAAAAAAATAATATTTTAAAACTTTTTTGTGTTGAGAAAATATATAATTCTAAGTATAGGGATTTGACTATCCATAGGGTATAGGGATGGGGATTGATTTTGATACCCGCTCAAATTCGAGTCCGGATCCGAAAAATATGGTACCCTACCCATCATCATTCATATAAATACTCCTTCAATTTTACTTTGATTTTTCAAATGCCCAAATAAACTATAAATTATTGTTTTCTCCAATTTTCTAACATTCAAAATCCCAAATTCTTTTAAAAAAATTAAGGTAAATTATATTTTAGTAGTCTATGCCTCTGTGATTGGACTCGATTTTAATTATGTGCCCTATAATTTTATTTTTGTTAATTAAGTATTATAAAATTTACACCATTAACAAAATTAGTGCTAGTGTGTTTTAATCCATTAAATTTTTAATAGTAGTGCTATATATGGGAGAGGCACAGGACCCACAAAAAATCTTAAATTGAACTCACTCCTCATTTTTACGTTTGAATCTAACTCAACCTAATGTAACAAAATATTGATAGGGAATTTGGAACGAAAATATAATGGGCAAAAAATATTGCCCTGAGATTGTTGATGTGATATTTGTGATCTATTTCTTGCTAGGGAATTTGGAACGAAAATATGATCGGAAAAAAAGAAGAAGTGATTTTTTAAAATGTTCACTAAATTTAGATAATGTTTTGTGGCATGACACACCAAATTGATTTGTTACATTGAGATACATGTGAAGTTGATGTGCGTTTAATTTGTAAGTTTTTCCTCTTTGGATTAACCGTCATCTGCTTGTGGACCTATTTTATGAATGAGTTAGGCTGGATCTGGAAGGAGTGGGCAAAACAGATTAGGATCTGAATTGTTTGATAGAATTATTAAAGTGTATGTAGATATGAATATCTCGATTTTTATCTGACGGTCTAAATCGTACATTTTATATACTTGTACTTCACTTGATCCAAATCTGAGCAAATCGGTGTCTAACATAGTATTCAAGATTGCTTATATCAGCCCTTAAAAATTTCATCCAAATATTTTTTTGGTTTCCGACAAGTAAATCGTTGTCGAAAATTGGGTCGATGACCTCCTTCTATTTGTTCTCAGAGCCAAACTTTGCTTGATGTGCAGCTATGAGCTTATGACATGACGACTACATCATGTCTTATTTTCACAACAAAATCCTCTCATACGTCAGCAACAACATCTGCATCGTCGTCGTTAACAGTCCCACATTAGTAGTTAATGGTTACGTCACTCAATTATTTAACGGCTAGGAGACCGAATAATTATAAATTCGGAGACTAAATATTATTATTTTTAAATTTAAAGATTAAATAATAATTAACCAATAATTCATATATTAAGGTGGCATTTGTTAGATGATGATGGAAAAGAAAATAAAAAGTGAATCCCACTTACTTTCACTTTTTTCTTTTCATCTTAAAAAAAATACAAAATATAAAATATTTATTATATTATTTGATTTGACACAATTATAATTTATTTTTTTATTATTTTAATATAAAGGACAAAACAATTTTAATACATTTCTATTTTCAAATTTTGATGATAAATATAATAAATAATAAATACATTCCCTTTCACTTTTAATTTTTTTAATTTTTATCTTTATAGTTTATTCTCGGTGACTTTACCACTTCATCTCTTCTCTGCATCCAAAATTCCAAATCCCTCTCTCCCTCCCATTTCCTTGACGATCAGAGAGCCAAATCGTGTGGAGAGAGGCAACTTCGTTGTGAAGGCCGAGCTATACACCACGCTGAGCGCTGTTCACCTTCCCACCGTCGCGCTAGCTTCCCGGCGGAGTGAACCGCCACCGCTGTCTCGCCGGACGACGACGGAAGACGCCATAAACCGCGCCCTTGCTCCTCTTCTGCACTTCCGCGTGTTCCTCTCGGTTTTGGCGAGAGAGGTGAGTTTTTTATCCTCTGATTTTCCTTATTCTCTTTCTCCTCTCCATTGATTCCTCGATGCTAGTTGATCGACATTTGCTCTTCCACTTTGAACTTTAATTTCCCCATTTTCCTCCATAAACGGTATGCTTGCTTGGATAACTGTGGGCTGTCTTGTGTTGCGATTTTGGTGGATTAATTTTTTGTTTATATTGCTCATTGCTAAGATTATGACTCTCTGTTGCTAAGATAGTGGTTCTGGCTGTGCTGTCGGTTTGTGTTGCTGAGATTGGCTGAATAGCTGAGGCTTTTGTTTTCCCACTTGTGCTTTCTGTTCTGCATTTTGATTATTATTTTTATGTTATTATGAGAATCTTTTTTATGTTAGTCTCATTCTAAACTAAGGTGTGGTTTTGTTATATTTTTAGAGCTTTTAGTCATATGGTTTTGTTGTTTTCTCATGGCTGAAAAATGGAATTGTTTCCATTGGATAGTTATGAATGGCGTGCCATGGCAGTTTGGGCAACGCCACAGCTGTGGCGTTGCCATCTTACTGTTGCCCGTCCGTTGCGCGCGCAACGTGCGCCATGGGCAATGGCCCATGGCGCGCGCAACGGGGGCAACCTTCTTGCAGCGGTGGAAACCACCATAATTCATTAAAAAAAAGTTTAAAAAGACTTATTTGTCTTATTGACAACCATAAGCCCAAAACCCATTAAAAAATAGGTTAGGCAGCATTAGCATCATCTTCTACTCTTAGGGATTTTGATGAAGAGGAGGCAAACTCTGAAGAAACTGAAGAAGAGGAGGATATTGAGGGATTGGAAGAAAATAATATTTGTGAAGTTACCTTGATTGATGATTAGAGTTTTTTTTTTTACATGGTTTATACTCTTATGAGTTTTTGCAATTTACATTATGAGAGCTTGTCATCATACTTTATGTATTTTGGAGAATTTATGATCATGCTTAATATATTTTGAATTTTGAATGTATTAAAAGTTCTATGTGCATAAGTTAGAATCGGAATTTTCATATATATATATATATATATGAGTGTATGTGTGCATGTATGTCGCTGCACTTATATGTTGCCATGCGCAACACAGTGCGCAATGCGCCATGGCTCTAGTAGCCCTTTTCGCAACAGTGCGCCGTGCGCCGTAAATAACTCCCCCCCCCCTTCTTTTGTTAAAAATTCTCATTTTGATGCCAAGTATTAATTTAATATGGTTGATGTGTTCTTTAGTTTTTATTTGGCTCTTTGGTAATTTCACACTCCTTGTTTTGATGTTAAATAGTGTTTTTGAGTGCTTATGACAACATCTTCACCATGTTTGGCTACTGTTTTTTGGAGGTTCAAAAGGGGGCTGTTTGTCTTCCGTATAATTTTTAGTTTGATGTCATTCCAAGCTGAGGTTTCTTAGCTGAAAGAGTGCGTTTTTTAGGAGATTTTTAAACTTTCATTTTGATGACTGAAATCAAGATTTTTGTGGCTAAACTGATGGCATTAAGTTGCTACAATTTTGGTGGTTTGGATCCTTTTTAATCCAAAATTGTTGGTCAATGTTCTGCTTGAGTACCCCACAGGCCACAGGTTAGTTAGTTTGGACTCACTTTTGGAAGCCTTGAACCTTAATTTAAGTGTATTAAAATTCTATTTCAAAAAAAAAAAAATTGTATTAAAATTCTGATTTTGCATGCTAATTGTTTTAGTTGTAAAATCTGTTTTTAAAGGTGCTTAGAGCTGGTGTTTTCCCCTCTCAAAGGCTCTTTGAAAAGTGTCAAATGTTGGTTCGAAGTGTCAGATTGATGTATGGCTGCTGGACTGTTTTTTTCTCTCTTTAAATCCCTTGTAAGAGTTCTAATATGGTGAAGTAAAGTGTGCTAGAGGTGCTGATTACTTCCGGTTCTTCTTGTGAAGTTTTTGGTGTCTTAATAGTTAATACATGTTTTCAAGTTAAATTTTGCATGTGAAAAGTGCTGGATTTTTTTTTTTGGATAGAAAGTGCTGGATGGTTTTCAGTTCTCTTAGCCATGTTTGGGTGTTTTAAAACTTCTCTTTTATATGTTAAGTTACCGTTTAGATAGCCTGAAAGTGGTTTGACTTTAACATGATTTTACTGCCTTTCTAACAGCATTTTAGCATGTCCAAATGCTGATCTGGATGTTCATAAAGTGGGGCAAGAGGGAAGCTTCTTGGAGTTCAAATTTTGTTTGTGGTTTTTATGTTGTTCATCTTGCCAATTATATACTTGCGAATTTACCATTTTTAACTATTAAAATTAGTGAGGAAGGATACATTAGAATATATTGATAGTTTTTTTTTAAATTTTCATCATTGATTCTTGATCAATAGAATCCAACAATATGCAATTGGCATAAAAATTTGCATTGAATAATTTGTTATTTAGTGTACATTTTTACCGTGTGTTAATTTCCCCTTTTATTTTGTTGTATTTAATAGTTGTATTTCCTTATTCTTGTGTTTTGATTTCAATTCATAGGATTCAAAATTTTTTGTACCTTGTTTGTATTTATGTATTTAGTTGTTTATTTTTTTTAAATTTTTTTATGCTATGTTCCTGTTTCTATCTTATTCTATTTTATTCTCTATTATGGTTTTCTATTTATAGAAAATGGGTAAACAAAATAAGTTTAGGCCAAGTTAATGTTTTACGTGGTTAGGCCATTCGCGTCATATTTGCCCCCCGGATGTCAAGTGTGATACCCTACATGTTAGAATACAACAACAACAACAAACAAAGCCTTTTTCCACTAAGTGGGGTTTAGGATATACACACATGTTAGAATACAACAACAACCCTAAACCCTACATGTTAGAATATATATATATATACACACATACACATGTATATTCTTAGTTGGAAAATGAGGAGTTTGAGGTAGAAAATAAATTAACAACATTGGAAGAAAACTAGACAAAATGACATATTATTCTAGAAAGTAAAGGTTTGGGTTAATTTATTATTTTTAAAACTTATAGGATTTTTTCTGAGTAATAAAAAATCAAATGCATTTTTCCTTTCATATATTTATTTTTAGTCTCAACTCTTGACAATTTCTTCTCTTTCTCGTTCATTATTGTCTTGCTGGTTGAGCTCTTAGTTTTAGACTTTTGTCTTGGTAATTCAACACAGAGGCATTGTCTATGGAAGAATCAAAACCAGCTCAGGCTACAGCTCAAGACTCTAATCCACCAGCCACTGGTCAAACTCTACCTCCTCAACCTCCTCCTGCGGATGCTGCTCTTCCTCCTAAAAGCAAGAAGAGACCACTTGAAAGTGATGCCCACTTGCAAAATTCCAGTATTTTCAAGATACGTGCTATTATTATAGATCTTCGCCCCCGTTTTATTGAGGTATAGTTCATACTCTGTAAAAAAGAGGATAATCAAGTGAAAAGTTATGCTTGTGTAGGTGTAGAAATTTGAACTTTTCCCCCTTTGAATTATCAGGGTTTCTTACGACCTCTTAATAGAAGAGTGTGTGTGTGTGTATTAGACAGTTTAATGAAATGCTTGTTCCTGAAGTGTCTGAAATATGTTACGGATTTGAACCCTTCTTTTCTAATTTGTCTAAACTAGTGTATAAATTCGTATTTTGATTTGCTTTGATGCTGAACACATCTAAATAGTGGATATGTTAAAAGCTATAGATTTTAATTATACTTTTTCAAAGTTTTATTGGTTGAAGGAATTGATAGTTGCAGATAAAGCATGGGATATTCTGAGGTTGATGTACAGTTTATTTACTTCTCATCCTATCAAGTTTGGTACTTTATGACCCATATAGTATGGTATCCTTAATTTCACATCAGTTGTGCCATTACTTTTCGGAAGATACTGAAATTGGGTAGTCGGTGACCAATAACAGATCCAAATTATAGGATTATTGTTCAAATTACCAAGAAAGTTTTATATTTGCATAGGGGTTTATCTCTTAAGAGAGTAATGTGGTTCACCAAGAAGAAATAGGAAAAGAGAGGGCTCTTCTGCGCTTCTTAAGAATATCATTCTAATTTGAAAATTGCAAAATGCATCAAGGAGTCATTAAAATGATAAATTTTCCGAGTCTTACTCTATTTTGTCTCAGCAGTGAGGAGATTACTAGGAATCTTGGATAAGGGATTTCATGATAGTACGCTTGTTTGCAAGCCTAGTTCATTCAAATTTGAAATCTGGAGACAAGCATTTTGTCGTTGTTATTATTATTATTATTATTATTATTATTATTATTATTTATTTATCATTATTATTTTTGTTTAGTCTATTTTATCTTTATCCGTTTATTAATTTTAAACGTTAAACTTATTCTTAGATATCTTTTAGTTACTCAAATCTGTTTTTAATATTTAAAACAGACCAGTTCCTTTATTTGAGGGATTCTAGTGGTTAACATGTAACCATGGTCCCTATTTAATTAGGTTTTGCACTCTGATTACATGATGAATAAAATTCTGAGATTAAGAACTCAGTTTTCTTCATGGTACTAGAGGCTATTTCGATCCTAGAACCCTAAACATGTCACGACCTAACCAAACACCCAGGCTGGTGTTCGGAAACATGGCTGCCGATGACACTATTGGTTCTTCTGTGACCAGCGGCAGCACAGCAACAACCGAAACTGGCCGGACCTCTGAAGGTTTAACCTTCTGTAGGACTTAGGTTGGATTCATGGATTTGTAAAACTTGATAAGAAATGAGCTCTTACTGTGATTTAGGGCTTTAGGGGCAATGATTCAAGAGGATGGCGGGACTTGAGAGGATACGTTTTTGAAGTGAATATAGTTTAACAAAGCCAAGATATGCAATTGTACTTTTTGCAGTCAAGAGATACCCTTAATTCCTTAAACTTAAAGGATATGTTTGCTGGCCCCTTTTCATGTTTGAATCAATCACTGTTCTGTTGTTGAGACTTGAGAGTCTTGAAAATGAGTATAGTAAAATCAGAATGTTAGACATGTTTGGTTGGTGCAAATTCTTAGCATTTAATTGCACTCCCTCTCCGATTTTAGCATCATGGTTATTATCTTTCCATACAACAACAACAATCAAAGCCTTGTCCAGTAGGTGGGGTTGGTTATATGGATCAAATGACGCCAAAGTGTTATTCTTTGCTCTTTTCTATAGTTAGGTTATTAATAGTTAAATCCATCTTTTTGTCTTCCCCTACCTTAACTATTGGGTTATCTTCCATCTGGTCAACCTTACATAGAAGAGCCTCTAAAGGCCTTCTTTGTATTTGACCAAACCACTTAAGGCGTGTTTCAACTAACTTTTTTATGATAGGTGCTACTGTAACTTTCTCTCTAATGCAATCATTCATTCCTAATCCTACTCTTTCTAGTGTGACCACTCATCCGACATAACATTCTCATTTTTGCAACGTTGAATTTATGCTCATGTTGACTTTTTTTTTTTATAGAAAAAGAAGTATTATTTAAGAAGAAAGAATGTATAGAGGAACATTCTTAATAGATTTCACTTGATCTATGTCTCTTGTCTTTCTCTCCTTACTCTTAGTAAGTTTGAATATTTTTCTTTCCCCATCTTTGGTTCCCAAGGATTTGTTATGACCCTTCATAAGCTCTATTCCGTGCCTCTGACACTGTCCTCTTAACGTCTTTCTTAGCTACTTTATAGTTTATAGTTCTCCCCATTTACATTATCTCTACATGACTGTCATACTTTATAATACTCTTTTAACCTTAATCTTATTTTGTACACTTGCATTCCGCCACCAAGATTCTTTCCCCTTTGGCCCAAAACGTCTTTTTTATGGGCTTGGGACTGGCTATGTAAGCATGGTAGAGTTCTTATCATCTCTCCATAAACCCCTTTTTCTTCTACTGGGTATTTTACTGCCAATTCCCATGTTCATGTGTTTAAAAGACATACTTGGTGAAAAAAAAACTGACATACTTGGTAAATTTAGGAACTTACAGCATTGATAGTGCATTTTTTTCTTAATACCATGTCACCTGCCCATTTATGCCTGAGTTACTATTTTTTTGAGATGGCTATTTGTTGTAGGTAGGGGAAGATAGCCCAATAACTAAAAGGTAGGAAAAGACTACAGACAAAAATAGGAGAAACTATTAGGATGTATTTAGTTATTAATAATCTAACTATTAAAATGAGCAAAGATAGAACGCATGAGTGTTGTTTAATTCAATAGCCGACCCTACTTGGTGGAAAAAGGCTTTGTTTGTTGTTGTTGACTATTTGTTTCAGGTACTCATACAGATACCAGTGACTATGGTCAACTCGCATTGTTATTGCAGCATTATGTTTAAACCATGTATAGTGAACTATGTATATAGTGCTGGATTTCTTTGGTTTGATCCAAGCTAGCAATTAAACACTTCAACGAGTCATTTAATGAGGCCCATTGCTTTTTGAAGTTGAATGGAATATGAATAAAATAATTGAGCCATATTCCTAATGATTCAGGTGGATTGAGTAATTTTTTTTTTTATATTTCTTAGTTCATGGAATGACTTATGCTGCCTGAAATACCATATAAGGAGCCTGACTCTTTCTCTTTGTGATCTTGAAGGTACTCCGAACCCCTGACTTTCAAAACTGCAAGGCATCTAATGAAATTCGTGAACGTAAGCTCTTCCAGACACAATTTTATTGATTATTACATGGCTGACCAAGTAATCTCAATTCATATTGGCATATGTTAGTTATTCTTCTGAGTTTGGGCAATAGCCTAATGATACCTAGTTGATACTACATTATGCTTTAATCTTCCTTCTTTGTCCTAGCATCACCCGTCCTTTTATTGCATGTATATGAGAGAGAGAGAGGGATGGGAAGATTTTATTTTGTTTTTAAATTTTGGTCGTGTTGAAGATCTTTTATGCTAATCCAGAGTGGTTTCTTTTGGTTTTCGTGAGTATCTCCCCATCTTTTTGGTGCGGGCTTAATCTCGTTTGGAGTGTGTGGCTATTCCTTCTCACAAGTGTTTCTTCAAAGTTGGAACCCCTTTGACATTGCAGGAGTCCCTCAATTGTTGAGTTTCAAGTGCGCCTTATCATTTGAGCCATGCATTGTGTGTATTCTAGGGTTTTAAATTGTGGTTGTGGTATCAAATGCCATTTTGAACCCAACAACTGCAATATGTAGCTGCAATGGCAGTTGCAGACTGCAATTTAAATCTTTTGACTCTCCAATTTGCGTCATCACACTCACTGATACAAATTACATGTGGATTCATTCCATTTGATGCTCTTGATAGTTAGGCATGCTATCTTTTCTTCTTGGGCCAAAGTTAGGCTTGTTATCTGATTATAAATATTTTTGTTTTAGCCTCTTGGCTGTGTAATGAATCTGCCATCTGGTTTATATCTGGAACCTTATTTAATGGCGGGCTCAATTTAGGTAGTCATAAGGAATGTTTGTGCATGTTCTATTTTAAACTAACAATTTGGTCATTGGACTGTGTCATGCCCAATCCTCTCAAACAATATAGAGGAGAAGGCCTGAGAAGCAGGTTGGGGAGGCCCAGGACAAAACTTGGGAATAATTCAAAGTTTATTTTAGAGGATCCAGATCCTCTTATGCGAGAGGAAATCATGACATGGTCATGCGAGACAATCCTAGCCATTTATTTTCATTACAAACCAAATGGTTAATTACTCAAAGATCTAGAGTTGCAACTCCACTTACTCTATAATTTTTCTGATGTGTTGTGTTAGCTTGATTTATCCTTTATAATTGAAGGAAATGATTTTGCAGAGAAACTGAAAATCTCTAACAAAAAGAAAAAGTAAGAACTTATTGATTTGTTTTTAATGAAAAATAAATGGCTAGGATTGTCTCACATGACCATGTCATGTTTTCCTCTCATGTATTTTAGAAGAGGCAAAAAGAATGAGTGAGCAAAGGAGAGAGAGGAACATTCCTAACTAGGCAGGTGCAATGAGTGGTGAGCCAGCTTGTGTGGTTTTAGAGAGAAAAGCATCCAAGAAGTTTTTTGGGTTTTGTGATAGTATTAGCCTTTCAAATGCTAGAACCTTTTTTTCCTTTCTATTAATTTTCTTCTGTTTCACTTAGCTAAGTCTTCTTCCATTTTTCTTCTACTAAGCTGTGTTGCTTGTACTGAGACTGTTGCTAGAATATTATACTGTCAGAGTTATATTTTCCTTAATCTATAATCCGTAAGAGTGTGTTTGGATTGAGGAGAATGGAGGGGAAAGAAAAGGAAGGGAAATGAAAATTTTATTTTAAATTACATATTTTTTTTTTTCTTCTCCTATCATTTATTCGTCTTGAACACATTTTAAAGGTTAAAAATGTTAGATTTTGATTTATATTAAAGAAAATGTCAAATTTAAAATTTCACTTCCCTTCCCTTCCCCTCCATTCTCTTCAATTAGAAGTGGATGGATTATTCTCTGATAAAAAACAAATTCATTGCACATTAGTACATTACTTCTTATTGCGAGTCAACTGGCCGAAGGACAATAATGTACTATTAATAAGTTTATTATACTCAGTGACTAATTCTTGCATTTGTTAATTTTTAGGGATTAATGCAATGTTTAGGCTTAAAATTCCAAAAATCCAAGTCTAAGTTTAGTCATTTTTATATTTACAGTTGCTTGAAATTTGCCCTTGACTTGTGATTGCAGAGCTCAAGGTCCTGGTTGAGTTATGCAAACAGATGGGAGCCGAAGTAGCTTCACTTGGAAAGTCGAACAATGTGCAGGATGGCAAGTCTTCATACGGCGAGAACACGGACGGCAAAACAACGCCGAAGCAGCCGGGGGAAGATGGCCTGCCACAGGGGACATATATTGTTGGAGGATCAGCTTTTGGCTGGAATTTCATCACCTATTCAGGCCAGGAACCTGTGTATTATGGTGTGACAAAGGAAGACTTTCGAGCAAAGTATCCGGGGCCATGGTTTGTCTCAAATTAACTAGAAAATATAACTTGCTTATTCAGTACCTTTTGAGTCTAATGTGACACCCCAACTTTGGGTATTAGGATCTCTGCCTATTGAATTTAGTTAGGGTGGTGGTTTATATTCATTTACTGATTTAATTTCTTGCTTCCTTTTTTTTTGGTGAACCTTGTTTGAAAGAAAATCTAAAAAATTCAATTCTTGATATTCTCCTTCAATTGTGTGACATTATCCATATTCAAATATCGAGTTTAATTTAACTGTGATTAAGTTGAAGGAATTTATCCATCCTTAACCAAGTGTCAGGGGTTCGATCATTAGCCTTGGGTATGAAGCAGCTTTAAATCTCTCCCACTTTTTGAGGTGTCTGCAGTTGGATTAATGATTCTATTTGAAATTGGATATTTTGATTAAGATTAAAAAATTTTGAGTTCCATTTTTATTTCAATTTATTAATTAGGGTGATATCTCAATCATCGCTCGAGATTTTAATATGGATCCTGTGCGCAGCAGAAAATTTAAAAGCACTTACAATCAAATAGTATTTGTCTTAATAAATTAGTTTAGATATATACTGACATTCGATGTTCCTGTACCTTCTAAGTGCTTTCCAAAATATTGTAGGTATACAAATGCATGTACATATATTTCCGTACAAAAAGAAACCAAAATATGCCTTGGTAGAGGCTTCACATCTAAATAATCATCCGTTTAAACAATATTATGCTCTACATTATAAGGACATGAGGATCAGCAAAAGTGGATTGGTTCGAGGTGTTTTGTCTAACACCATTTTTTTTCCTATTAAATGATGATTTGGGATGTTGGAATTTTTCAAAAATTATAATTTTATCCTTTTTTTAATCTTAAAATTTTTATTTCAGTCCTAATTTCTTTTTAAAAATTCAAACCAACCTTCTGCAATATAGATAAAGGACATTACTAAAACTTTTGAAAGATAGAAGACTGATATGAAAAAAAGTAACAAAGATAGAGGACGAAAATGGAGTTTTGACCTAAATGAAAAAAATGAAGTTATGGAAAAAGTCACATATTTAATTTTATCTAATTGATTAATTAAACATTTAATGACTTGATATTTGTGAAAAAAATTTTGATGTTTAAAAACTTCACGGACTAATTAAATCAAATTTTAACAGGTTCCCTTAAGGGCACATGTTAAAAAAATCCTTCTTTTTATTTCTAAAAGATATCAAAATAGTAAAATAAAAAAAAATCATAAAAGACAAAATAAAAGAAGAAAAAAAATATACTCTAACCCAAATCCATTTTGATATTCAAGAAGCTCACCACCTAGATGTTAAAATGAGTTAGCTCAATTTATCATATTTTATTAGGGTTGGATAGAGTTAACTTATTTTTAATATAGACTAAAATTTCTCTAATCCGACCTTGTTAAGATTTAGGGTTAAGTTAGATTAGGCTGAAATGGCCTATATTTATTAATTTTTTTAAAAAAATAATATTCTAAATTATTTACAGTATTTTTGACAAAATCTTGTATGAAATAAAATTCATATGTATTTACAATTTAAAATAATAAGATATATTAATAAAATATGAATTAAATAATTAAATAAAAAGTCAGAATAATTAAAAAAATTTGAATTAAGGTAAAAATCATCAAATTAGTTCATTGTGTAAATATTAAAAATAAAATAAAAGAATTTAAAGAATAAAATGGGTTAACCCAGCCTTAACTAATTAGAGCATATTTGTTTTTAGAGTTGAGCTAGAACAAAAAAATTTTTAATTAGAACAAAAAAATTTCAACCCAACTTTATAAATTTTAAAGGCTAAATGGACTGTTGTAGGGTCTAGGCTCTTTCTTTTTTAATTTATGCTCTTTAAAATGAGATAGAATTGTGACATGACAGTATATATGACGAGTTAACAGTGATAAGACAGTAAGGGGTGTTTATATTCAATCCAACTGAACCATTCCAACTAAAGCGACCAAAACTGATTAAGTGATTGGATGGACTGAATTTTTTTTTTCTTGCAAACAACTTGGTTCGGTTCTTTATTGAATTATGTAAAATCTCACTCGAATTGAATTGAACTAATCAGTTTAAAATTTTTTTTTATTAATTAAATATGTTAAATTATGGTTTTATAATGTTAGATTGTTTGATTTTATTGTGTTTCTTGGTATAATGTTATAATGTTGGATTACACTTTTAATTTAAATTTATGGTTAAAAATATCTGTTTTAGAGTTAAACTAGCTTGCAATCCGTGCTTTGCACGGGATATTTTTATTCAAATTATATTAAAAGTTTAGATAATATATTAATTAATAATTATATTTAATCTTTATTTATATAAATAAAAAATAATATTTTTTCAAAAATAATATTTTTTAAATTATGAACAAAATTTTAACTGCAACATTTTTTTTTATTTGCATTCATCTTCATCTTTCTATTATTGTTGCTCTATCTATTAAGCAAAGAGCATTGAAAAACAAGGCGTATAAAATTTAAGCTTTATAAACAATGCCATTGGCCCATTGCATTATGCATATATATATATATATATAAAATTAATTAATTTAGTTCAACTCCAATCTTTTTCATTCACTATCATATTTTTCTTGCTGTTTCTCTCTATATTAAGCAGATTTTGCTACAATTTCACCAAAATGCAAAAGATAAACATAAAAAAGTTTTTATCTTCTAGATATAACTTACGGGTATTTGGCACATGAATAGATTTGAATTCTCGATAATATCAAAAAATATGTTTGAATTGCATAAAACATTATGAGAAATGTTACAATCCCGTGATTGGTTCAAGTTTCATATTTTTGGAAATGTTTAATAATTGTACAAATATGCTGTTAACATTTTTTTAAAAAAAATGACAACTTATCATTCAATAAAATAATATTCAAAATTATTCTAATTTATATTATTTAACATTAAAAAAAACGTATTCTTATATTATACTTTTACTTTTAGTTGAAAAAAATATTTTAACTTACAAAATTTATAACAACCGATGGAATGTAATATGTAAGAATATAGAAAATATATCTTTATATCATACTTTTAATTATTAAAGAAATACTTTTAACTTATAACTCAACATTCAATAACATACATACATTTATTACAATATTATAAATTTTATAGTTTACAGTTTACCATATCAAAATTAAAATTAGGGTAAACTACAGTTTGTCCCCCTGTGATTTGGCCTAATTCCAGTTTGCCCCCCTGTGGTTTAAAGTGCGACACTTAACTACCCTGTGGTTTGGCTTAAAATTAATGTGCTCCCCTGTGGTTTAGAGTGTGACACTTGACCCCCCTGTGGTTTGTTATGTTAGCACTTAACTACCTTCACTTACCTTCTATCCAAATTTTAGTCAAATTAATCATCATTTTTATACTTTTAATGTTTAAAATTTGTTATTCAACACTCTATAATTATAAAATAATTCAAAAAATATATAATTAATATAAAAAAAAATTATAATTTTAAAAAATCAATAAAATAATTTAATATTTATTGTTTACTCTATTGATTATTTATATTTAGTTATTTATTCATTTTATTTTTATTTTTTATCTTTAATATTTTAGAATTATTAAATCAATCAAAATAAAATTGTAAGAGAATAATATAATATAAATATATAACTAAATTTAAGTTTTTTTTATTGTTCAAGTTCGGAACATACATACCTGAATTGAATGTTAACGTTATTGAGCTTAGAAACTCTAACATTAAACAATAATTTTCTTAGAAAAGTATCCAATTTATCCAATCATATAACGTTAATAGTGTACCAAAATAAAGTGACAATCCAACTTCATATTAAGTATTAACATATTCAAATTATTGATTTTTTAAAATTATAATTTTTTTTATATTAAATATAATTTTTTTGAATTATTTTATAATTCTAGAGTGTTGAATAACAAATTTTAAACATTAAAAGTATAAAAATGATGATTAATTTGACTAAAATTTGGATAGAAGGTAGGTGAAGGTAGTTAAGTGATAACATAACAAACCACAGGGGGGTCAAGTGTCACACTCTAAACCACAGGGGGTCACATTAATTTTAAGCCAAACCACAGGGTAGTTAAGTGTCGCACTTTAAACCACAGGGGGCAAACTAAAATTAGGCCAAACCACAGGGGGACAAACTGTAGTTTACCCTTAAAATTAAGTTACGTTGCACTAAATTTTAGAACATAATAACAATAAATTGTGGGTAAATTTATAAAATTTAATTATATTGCACTAAATCTAAATTTTATAACTAAATTCAGTGCAAATATATGAATAAAGGTAAATTTATTGCAATGTAAATTTATCATATCAAAATTTAAGTATATCAAAATATTATTAAGTAATTTTAATAAACATAATATATTTTGATTAGGTAAATAATATTTTTAAATATATTTTTTTACCTAATATATTTATAATCAACATAATAATATGCCCCCGTCCTATCTCCCTTCATATTCTAAATGGAGGAGGAGGATGAGAGATTGACGCCTGGCAGTTGTGGTTCTTGCTATCCGTGCAATTCGTTTCCATATAATTCCGGTGTTATTCCTTCAAAATGTATATTTTTACTTCATTTTTGAAGTACTAATACGGACTTACACTAACAATAACCTACCATGAATAGATTAGAGACCAAATTATTATCAATATTAGCAAATATCATCACCTTAAATGGATTAGGGACCAAATTATTATTAATATTGAAAATAATCTCATAAAACTATTTAATGATGATATTTGTCAAAATTGATAATAATTTTATCCCTAACCCATTCAGTTATTATTAACTGAAAAATGATGTAAAAAGTAAGTCCAATTTGACGTTTTTATTTTTTATTTTTTAATTTTCAGCCTCCAAAATCCAAGTTGATCTATTTGAAAAAAAAAAGAAGCACCACCCCAACCCAACCTGCAGTTGCGACAAAGATGATCCCTAACCACCCAGACGAAGCCTCCGTCGCCGTCGTCATCGCCACCGTTCAGCCGTCAAAACGCATTGAGTCATATTATTAATTGTGCCGTATCGTATCCTTCCTAAGCTTCGCGACGCCTATTGAATGAAACCGAAACTGAGCCTAAAGCTACATTGGAGAAGGTTGCTGCCCTTAGAAGGGAGTTAGAAGCAAGCCGAAAGCTCCTTCATGAATCTCAGCCAACAATTCATCAACCAGGTGTATATCATTTTGTCTCTGTTCCTCATCTCTTACAGAAGTGCATTTTTAGTCTGCATTTCATCTGAGAAATTGTTTAAATTATTCTATCAAAAACCAGAAAAGAAATTCGCCATTTATGTGCTCTTTCCCTTGCTTCTATCATCCACTGATCCTCACCTTAACTACTATGTTCTGTTTTTTTGTTTTGTTTTTGTGGCTTTGTTTAAATGATAATACATGTAATATAAACTATAAACTTCCCTAAGGATCTGTATATTGTTTCAGTGAACATGAAGATGATTTTACGTGTTTGAGTCATATAAAGGCATCCACAACTTGGATTGGGATGGATGGCATTTTGGAAGAACTATACAAGTTCAATTTTGAACCCCTCATAGCTGTATTTTTCTTCTTGATCCTAGAAAATCTTTATTTCTTAAACATCTATGCCTATTGATGAGGTTAACTTAGTGTTTTTTAATAATTCATTAAATCTTTTACAGCAACTGTTTTCTTTCTTTCTTTTCTAAATTCTACTTGCTAATTGTCCACAATATATATATATATATATATATATATATATATATATATATATATATCCCATAATCAGTTCACCTTATAAGCTTATAGTGATGGTGATAGGACAATAAGAAATACTGAATATATTCCACTAACACAGCTGGATTCCAGTTAACGCAGCAAAACACTCACAGTAGCAGATAAAAACATAGAAATATAGAGAAAAGCAGTAAAGTACCCTAGCTTTCGAGAGGCTAGTCTCTCCTACCCAAAAGTGAATTCTTGCCTACCACTACCTTCCTCACAGCCCCCCAAATACCTTCCTCCCACTCACAGAAGCTACGGACAGAGTTGGTTACCTCTGCTGCAATTCTGTTACCGCCCTTACTGTCCTTTTTGCTGCCAGATGTCCTTTCCTTCATTCTGGAATATACCTTCAGTTCAACACTACTAGTGGGCCTATCATTTCCCTCCCCTACAAGAGTCACCTTGTCCTCAAGGTGAAAGTCAGGGAATTGGTGCTTGATGACGTCGAAAGCTTCCCACGAATTCTCACAGCTTTGCAACCCTTCCCACTTAATCAATACCTCCCTTGTGCCATCTGTCATGTTCCTAACCTTAATGACAGCCTCAGGTTTAACTTGTAACTCCAACTCTTCACTCAGCACTGGAGGGATTTGTTGTCAAGGTAACTCCCCACCAATTGACTTCTTGAGATGGGAAACATGGAACATCGGGTGCACCCTAGCTGACTCCGGTAACTCAAGTTTATAGGCCACCTTCCTGATCCTTTTCATACTCTTGTAAGGACCATAGTATCGTGGACTTAGCTTTTTCTTGCCACAAATTTGTATTTTGTTTAGTAAAACGAGATTGATTTGGGCTTCATCCTGCATTGTTATGTCTATCTTTTTATTCAGTAAAGTTTAATCTAATTAATGCATTTTAGTTTGTGAAATTTATTTGTGCCTCTCAATCTATTCCCAAGGACCTCACTCTTCAAATAATAAGGACAAGAAAAGAAGGAATTTTTTTTGAAGGGGGGGGGGGTGGAGTTAATGGTTGTTAATTCCTTATGGCCAGTCATTGTTAGTGCTCTTGTTATATGCTTTTAATTGAGTTCCAAAAGAGAATCCTTTCAATCTGTGAAAGAGAATGCTAGGGAAGATTTTATAGAGTTCAAAACCTGCTGGTTTGGTTGGTTTTAATGAGTTTGCCTTGTTTCCCAAGTGTTTCCCTTGGATTGACTCTCTCAATTAATAGGCAAGTGTTGGAGGTTGACGGTTTTAATGTAAACAGTTTCCTAGTTTTCATCAGTGTTAATATACTTTCTAGTGTCTCCCATGGATTATTCACACTTCTCAATCAATGAGAAAGTGATGGGAAGCTGGTTGGGTTTCAAAGTTTGCCTCCATGAGCCATGTTCGGTGTGTGCTCTTCTTTTTTTTTGTGCTTCTAGTTGTTTTCCCAGTGTCTCTTATTTTCAGTCAATGAAACTAAACGATTGACATGACTTGATTTTCTGCATACATGCTTTCACTCCTTTCATTCCATAATCCTTCTATTACAAAGAATCAAATGAAGAAGTATGCAATAATTCTTGGGTGGTATGAGCACGATAGAGGATTCATGATAGTGATAAGGGGTAGCTATAGAGGATCCTCATAGAAGCATCAACAGTATTTAGCTTAGTTTCTTCCATTCTGCATCCTGTTTACTTGTGTAACTTGTATTGAAATGTGAATTGTAGATTCAGCGGTGTCGCACTCTTCCACTCAAGAATTCATCCCATTGAGTTCTTTGCAATAGCTACTTGCATCCTTCATTACAAAGAAAGATGAAGCTGCCAAGGTGTAGCTGGAAATCAACTTCCCTCGCTTCCAACCAACATATATAATTGAAATTGCCATGAGAAATTTTTTCTGAGCTAGGTGACCATTGGCTCTTGTGCTTTTAAATATCTTGTTTGATAATTGCAAGTTTGCCTTTTTCGCTCAAAGGGAGCTTTTATGGTTTCAAGGCTCACCCTGGTGGTCTCTCATGAAGCCGAAAATCAAATTGAAGTTTCTCTTAGACATGCATTTGAGCTTCTTGAACCAAAATTAAGACCCCCATTCTCTTTAGCAATCCCAAAACCCGATAAGTACTTGGAGCTCAATCGGGCAATCCTATATGGTGTTTTCTGTGAACCCCATTTTGCCAAAACCCATATGAAGCACTTACATGCTATTGTTTGTGATGGGTATGCCTTCTTTGTTAAGTTGCTTGTTGAAATTATTCATCATTTGTACCCTAAGCTTGTTGGGTCAGTGAAAAATCAGTTGATTTGGGTTACTAAGGAAATGATTGATGTGTTCGCAGTAGGTTTTGATGGTTTATTGGTTTCCCTTTTGAGGCAAATCATTGGAGGAGATATTAGTGATGGCAATTTGTGGTTGTGTTTTGAGTTGGTCAACATCTTTCTGGATAAATGGCATTGCATACTAGAAGAAGAACCACTAGTTCTTTCAAGTGCATTGTATACATATCTTCGTTTACTAGCTGATCATTGTAGGCCACTAAATAATGAGAAGTTAGAGACTCTAAAACAATTAGAGATTGATTTATGTGTCAAGATACTGAGGGAAGAATTCCATTTATGTTTGAAGATTGGGAGGGATATCATTCGGTTACTTCAAGATTTGGTTCATGTTGTTGAGTTTAGAGCCATATGGAAGGATTTGGTACTGAATCCATCTCAGTTCAAGGTCTCAGAATTTGCAGATATTTCACAGATTTACTGCATGAAAACTTCTAGTAGGTATTTCTTACTTCGGGTCACCCCTGAAATGGAGTGCCATTTACGTTTTTTGCTTACACATGTGAAGTTGGGACATCAGAAACGCCACCAACTATGGTTTGCAAGGAAGTTTCTCAACGGACCAAATAGAGAAACTCTGATAGTTGATTTAGTTCGATTTATATGTTGTGCACACCACCCGCCGAATGAAATCATTCAGTCTGATATTGTCCCGAGATGGGCTGTTATCGGTTGGCTTTTAACATCATGTCGAAAAAGCTATGTCGAGGCCAATGCGAAACTTGCATTATTTTATGATTGGCTCTTTTTCAATGGAAGTCTGGATAACATCATGAACATAGAGCCTGCCATGTTATTGATGGTGCACTCTATTCCCAAATACATTGACATGACTCACACTCTTCTTGAGTTTTTGTTACTTCTTGTGGACAACTATGATATGGAACATAAGGATATCATAATTAAAGGTGTCTCTTCAGCTTTTCAGGTACTTATTTGCAAAGGTGTGATTCATTCGTACGATGTTTTGGCTTCTTGTCCTGTACTTTCCCCTCTTCTTAAAGAAGGCATAGGAAGGTTATTGTTACCTGAAAAGTAATAGATGGCTTCCAGGATATTTCCTAGCTTCCCATAGCACCCTTTGAGTTTCTTAAACTTTTACTTAACTAATGTATAGTTATGAGGGTGAGCCTTGGATCAACGGTAATAGTCTCGCTGCTTGTAGGGGTAAGGCTGTGTAGATCTGACCCTTATCAAATCTCACCTGGTGACAGCCTTGTGTACTGGCCTTCCAGTTTATAAAGTTAATGTGTAGTTAAAATATTGCTGATGCATGTTGGAAACACGCAACTACGAGTCCAGATTCTTATAATATTGAATAGAAAATTTAAATGATGTTTTCTTTTCGCTTGAAAAATGCATGTAGTAATTGTGCTTTCTAACAAGTGCTTACTTGGTTGGAGTTTCGTAAATTAAATTTTTAGATGCAGTTAAATGATATTGTTAGTTTATGATCCATGTGAAAATATACTATGGTTACAAGAATGTTGGAAGGAATGAGAATGAGAATGTAGGTCCCGTTCGCTTGCAAGAATTGGGGAGGGAAAGGAATGCAAAAATAAGCCCCACCTACTTTTACTTTTTTCTTTCCTCCACCTAAAATTAAAAAAAAAAAAAATACAAAATGTCTATTATACCCTTTGATTTGACACAATCATAACTTTTTTTTTTCTTTTTATTATTTTAATATAAGGAGCAAAGTGGTAATTTTAATACATTCCTATTCCATTTCTATTCCAAATTTTTACTACCAAACACATCAAACCTTTCCCTTTCCCTTTTTACCTACCAAACGTGCCCGTAATGTGACTGTGATATGATGTGAATGAAATAAAAGTGGGTAAAATAATCATTTTACCCTTATATTAAAAGTGAAAATGAAATAAAAGTGGGTAAAAAAAAGGACAAAAACATAATTTTATCATATTATAAAAAATAAAATATATTTAGTATGAAGAATAGTGGAAAAAATGTTGGATTACAACCTTAAAGCAAGCCCTATGTATGTAACTCTCGTGTATATTATTTGCATTTGTAAGTGGAATTGCTTATTCAATAAATATCCAACCAATGCTTTTATTGGATTTTATTATTTCTGTACGTAAAGAAAGTTCTTCATGTCCTAAAGTAGTTCTTTTTTTTAAAAAAAATAGATCTGCAGGTAGTTTGTTATATATATATATGGAAATGGATCCTCTACAATTCTTGTTAGATATGAGAGAGATAGAGAGAAGGAAATTTTTCTTTCTCTTAATTTTTTTTCTTTCTATCTCTCTCATAACTCTACTAAAAATGTAGAGGATTACTTTAGAAGATTCACTTATATATATATATATATACACGAGTATTTTTTTACTGCTGTAAATATACTCACGTTTATTTATTTTTATTTGTTTTGCATTTTGAAGTAAAATTACTTTTTTTTTTTTTTTGATATAACAAAAACAGGATTGCACAGTCAGAATATACAAACCTGGTTGGTCAGGAATATGGAAATTGTTACCAATCAGATTTAGAACCGACTAATCCTTACTGCTATATTTAACTACAAGATTCTTCCTACTAACATAATTCCTTATATCTAAAGCTATAATACCCTCCTCCTCAGTATATATATCCTACTAATTCCTTCTTGTAAGTTATAGCATATTAAACTAGGAGGCAAAATAAGGTTAGAATTATTAGGCAGATCCTCTTGATAAAGACGAGTAGCTTCTTCTGCCACTTATCTCTTCCAATCCAATTTTCAACCATGATTCTCACCCAATAACTAACCATTGGAGAGTATTGGAACCCCAAAAAGGATCTTTTCCTTTTTACTTTTCTGCACTATAATCCCATTCCACTCTACAATGATGCTTAGTGAAATCAATTACTTTCATATTTCCCACATCTGTTCTTGGTCTACAAGGCCAGAACTCAGACTGAACTTTGATGTTTCCCCCCGTTCCAACTCTCCATTGAAGGTTTGAGATAATTAAATTTTTTATTCTTACTCAAACTCTTCCAATATAATGAACCCTCTGAGGTTTTCCTGAAACTCAACTCCCCTTCCTTATGATGATACTTACTGAGAAACCACTTACTGTATAGGGAATTTGGTTTATCTACCAATCTCCAACTTTATACCAGCTTCCTTCTTTGCATTGAAGAATAATACTGTATCGTCTGCATACATTAAATGACCATCCAACCTATGCTAATCGAGGTCCTCAAATCTCTAATAAAATTACTTGTTAAATGAGCATCCAACCTATGTTATCATAGGATTCTTTATTTATTTATTGGCAAAAGTACTTTTATCACCAAATTATTCGCTCTCTCTCAATTTGGTTCTTGAACTTTGTTGTCAGTTACATCCTTAAATTTTTAATTTGTAAGTAATTTTTTCTTTTACTCTAATTTCGTCTAAAAATTAGTGACAAAAATATGATTGTTCAGATGGTCTCTAATATTAAATGTGATGTTAAGTTATTTATTTAATTACAGTGTATCGTCAGTTTGGTCACAATATTACCCTGATTTCCGGTGACCCATGGGGTAGCCGGAACTCGGGAAACGGAGGAGGATAGGGAGGAAATGGACTCAAGATGGAGGAGGTCCGACGCCTACATAGCCTTTGATGGGATCAAGTCCACGTAGTTTGCTTGTTTGGAAAGACTCCCAATTTGGAGGTTGTGAGAGCATTCGAGGAATGGGAGTGAATTTGGAGAGAGATCAAGTGCTTAATCGCTGGATGATACTTGTAGAACGTGATCAATCTTGAATAGAAGAGATCGCGTGTATATATAGGGACTAATGAGACGGTTGGACGGTTATGCTTGTCAGTTACAAGGTTAGGCCGAGTCTTTGGAACGGTGTCGGGCCCCCTAATACCACACCCTTTATTTTTTAGCACTAAATTGATAGAACAACATAGTTAAATATGACTTTCCTCTAAAAAAAATATGACTTGGCATCATAATCAGCATTAGAGGTCATGTGGACAGTTACATTTGCATCTGGTGTTATTTAGACAGATTTAGGGTGATGGACAAGATTGCTTCCAAATGAAAATTTATGAATGCAATTGATATAGCAAACAAAGTTTAAAGGCGAAATTAACAGATACTCTATAGTTTAGAGAATAAAAATTACTTTTGCCTTTATTTGTTTAGGCAAAAACACCTTTTATGTCACCAAATTTTACACGAAGTTTCAATTTTGTCCTTGAACTTTGATTACGCTGAATTTTGTTCTTGAAGTTGTGAATTTTGTTCAAACACATAAAATCATCCAAATTACTAATGAAAAATAATAACATTACATTATACATATAATATTAATGCTAACTCATTATTCAAATAGACAATATTTCGTTATTAACTTATCATTTAAAACGTCATTTTTTCAAATTAAAAAGAAGAATTTCAGAAGCTTTGAACTTGATTTGATGTAGGATTCTCTTAGATCCCTCAATTTATTTCAGGTTCCTTGAGGCTTTAAGGTGTGTTTGGATTGGAGATTAAGGAGGAGAAGGGGAGGGAAGGGGAGACTATTAAGATATCTTCTCCTTGTTTGGGAAGATGAAAATTGGAGGGGAAGATAATGGAAGATCAATCCTTAACCCTCCATTATCTTTCCCCTTCACAAATTCAAGATACGACAAATTGTAGTATTTTAGAGGAGGTATCAACACCCAAACAAGGAAAGGACATATGGAAGCTTAAAGGAGGGGAGGGGAAGGGAGGGTTAACCTTCCATATGTCTTCCCCTTGTTTGGGTGTTGATACCTCCTCCAAAATACCCCAATTTGGGGTATCTTGAATTTGTGAAGGAGAAGGATAATGGAGGATTAAGGCTTGATCCTCCATTATCTCCTCCTTCAATTTTCTTCTTCCCAAACAAGGGGAAGATATATTGAAAGTCTCCTCTTCCCTTCCCTTCTCCTCCTTAATCCCCAATCCAAACATACCCTTAAAGTCAAAACTTCATTTTGGTTTTTTATCTTTATCACAAGTATTAAATTGGTCATTTATCTTTCAAAAGTTTTAAACCAGTCTTTTATTTTTGTAATAAGTTCTAAATTGATCCTTCTGTCCAATTCCGTTAATTTCTTCTTTTAAGTGCTGATGTGGCGTGCTGAGATGGATGTACTATCTTTCCTATGTGTCCCTCCTCCTCCTCCTCACTAATTTGCTTCTCAGGATTTAATGTCATATTTAAATGACCTGGCACCCTCTCTCATTCAAACTCAGCAAAACAACACCGTTTTGATGACCAAAACAGAACATTAAATGAATCAAAACGGCGTCGTTTTGCTGAGTTTGAGTGAGAGAAGGTGTCACATAAGCCTTCCACGTCAGGATTTAATGGCAAACCAGACAAATGTTACGCTAGAGGACCAATTTTGATAAAAAAAAATGTTGAGGACCTAAAATAACTTTTTGAAACATTGAGAACCAATATTAAACTTCGTGCCAATGTTTGAAAACCCGGACCGGTCATTAACTCGGGTCACTGGTTCAACCGCTGGGTCACTAAAAAATCGGTTAGCCCGGTCAAAATTTTAAAAAATTTTAAAATATATATACATATGCATACAGTAACCAAATAAATATGAAAAACACATAATAAGTTATTATAATTCAAATTCAAAGCTGAAATCGAATATAACAAGTATAAAATATAAAAATAATAACACATAATAAGTCTTAAACACTTAACTTTTGATCCCACAAAATAAAATTGAAATAAAAAATCAACACATCAATTAAGTTGTAACTCAAACCATTCTAAGATTTTTTTTTTTGGTAAATGAAAGAAAGCAAGAAAAGCTAAACAGCAACCTCCCTTACAAAACCATCAGATCACTTTGGAGAATATTGATGACGTCACTTAAACAATAAAAAGTTTCTCAGTTGATTAAGAAAATAAAATATTAATACTATCAAACAATCTTATATTTTTCAATTAAAAAAAAACAGGTAATAGGTCACCGAGTCATTGGGTTTGCTTAAAATCTGCTAGGTCAACCCGGGTCGTTCCCCGAGTCAATTGTAAAACGGTACATAGAGACCACCCGGACCAGCTTAGTGCCCGGGTCAACCCGCCGGGTTGGTCCGAATTTTCAAACACTGTTTCGTACAAATATTGAGGACCAAAAGAGTCATTTGTCCTGAATAAAACAATGTAACGTAATTTTCGTAACTATTTAGCGGTAATAAATAGACACTATATAAAAGAAATTGCAATAAATGATTAGAAATACGTCCATTTACAAAACAACAGAAGATGAGACTGTAAAAATTTTTACATTCTGCTTCTTCTATCATCTTCGTCGTCTTTCCCAATATTGTCAGGGTTTAGGGTTTATACAGTGTTTTGGTTCCTTCCTTCCTTCGCAATCATCGTGAATCTTCATACATGTGTTGTTTTGCGTTCATCTAACCGCTCGCAATGCATGCTGTAAAGGGTGGCTGGGTGGGGCAAACATTTGCTCTCGCTAAACGGAATGAGTCTGAAGGCAGAAAATCCAGAATTCGCCGTTCAAAAGAGGAGAGGAAGGCAATGGTTGAAACCTTTATAAAGAAGTAATTTCACTCTGCTTTTTCCTCTTTATTCTATATTTTGAGACTGTTTTTGAAATTTGCTGTTCAATTTCAAGATGCCTATGTATTCTCTACCGCAATTGTTCCTGCCTTCTCGCTTCGGGTTGCGTACGTAGTTTTTTTGTCTGGACTATACTTTCTTGTTTTCTTCGTTTACTACTTCGGAATACATTATCTGCTTGGCATACATTTTATTGTTTCATAATTAGTTTTTTTTTTGCATGAAAATTGATATAACTCTAGAAGATAAAGTTCTAGCTTCTGGTGTACAAGTGACATTAAAGCAGTTTTGAGCTTTTGAAAGTGACTATAAAGCAAGTATAAGCTCGTATTTAGGTTTGTAGGTGTCCGACGTAGACACTGCTATATGTCACATCACACCATCGAAATGCAATCAACACAGAATAGAAAGATTTATATGGCTTGGCACATGTTGACAGCTTCTACACCATCCAAACATAGCTTGGGCACTGATGAGAAAATAAAGGGGGAAAAGACCAAAAAGAACCACGTGAGTAATTTGTTTGAGTAAGATAGAGTAAAAACTTAGTTTTTAGATTTGATTTGAAAATAATAATTTAAGGTGTATGTTGTGTTGTGTCTTGTTCTATATTTATTGAAGTTTGACATATCTAAGTGTTCGGGCTTGCATTATGTCAAGTGTACATATTTACATATTAGTGTCAAGGCTTCATAGGTGAAGCCTTTTGGGATGGACAAGGAATCTAATTGTACAGGATGGTGGTTATGCTCTTTTGTAGTTTGTTAATTGTTGGTCATTTCGTTGTCACTTTTAGGATAATATGTAGCTTCTGTTAGTTCATTTTGTCTGCAATGCAAGGAAATGCTGGCATCTAGCATACTATAGGGTCTAGTGATTGGTCTATCATGATTTACTTTTATTAAAGAATTTAGAAGAGTTGTGCACTTTCATTAAAACTAAGGACAATATCTCTGAATATTCTATTGCATTTGACTTTCTGTTCAAATATTTTATTGTTGGCAGTTTTCATGTATAACCTTCTCTAATTTTGTTAAAGGTAGGCAGTCTTTGGCTTATCACATAGTACATGTTTGTAGTCCATTAACTGTTTAAGTTGCTTGAACACATATTTGATACTGTAGATTCTATAGGAACTTGCTTTTAATATGACTTTATTCTTTGATGATCTTATGTAGCTACCTGTATGTGAATGTAGATGTGACTCTTCACTATATTGAAATGTTATTATTTATCTATTTTCAACATGACTACTTTTTTCACATCTTTAATAATTATGTTTTTACATGTAGATGAGTGATGACCTTGTATTTAGGTTTATTTGCTATTATTTAACTTCTGATCCTCTCTCTGGGGATTATTGTTTGGGAGGTTGAGTTCTTTAATATACCAAGTTTATTCATTTACTTTACTGTACATTCAGTCAATGCCCATTTTGCTAGTTTCATATTGAATGTAGTGCTTGAGTTTACATCTAGCCAAAACTTATCTTCAGGTACCAGGAGTCAAACAAGGGAAGTTTTCCATCACTTAATCTTACCCACAAGGAGGTTGGTGGTTCTTTCTACACAGTACGGGAGATTGTACGAGATATAATCCAAGAAAATAGAGTGCTGGGGCCTGCTAAGTTCACTCTAGAGGAGCATCCCTCTGATCAATACTTGGAACCAGGTCCGTTGGGTTCAATTGCTATTGATTCTGAAACTCATCATGAACTTAACAACCTTCAGGCTACAAGTGAAAAAATGCTTTCTGGGCAGTATACTGAAGCTGAGCATCAGATATTTGACAATGGGAATGCCCTCAATGGTAGTCAGATAGATTTAAGAAACAATGAATTCATTGAGGCATTTGGCAAAGGGAATCTCATCAACGGTAGCCAGGTTGATGAAACAAATGAGGAATCTGTTGAAGCATTTGGCAATGGTAATCTCGTTAATGATAGCCTGGTAGATGAAACAAATGAGGAATCTGTTGAAGCATTTGGCAATGGTAATCTCGTCATTGATAGCCAGGTGGATGAAACAAATGAGGAATCTGTTGAAACAAATAATCCTGACTTTCAAGTTAGTGAGTCTTTGGCCCCACAAAAGAATGATGAACAAGATTTGCCTAAAGTAAGCCCTCTCACTCCAGGTGTGATAGTAGAGACATTCCCTTTAAGGCCTGTTACTAGCACAGCCAGCAGAATAGAAAGCTTTGGAGAATTCAGAGAGTTGAGTAATTCTCAAGAGAAGGAAATGAAAATCTTGGATTTTCATTTAGGCAAGGAAAGGTCAGAACTAAATAGTGTGGAGTCGGTGAAGAATTATAATTTAGTTGATGAGAGTTCTGTGAATGACCTTGGAAATATAATGGTAAACCAAAGCTCTACCTCTGGTAATGAGGAAGAAAAAAATGTAGGACATATTTCAGTCGAACTCAAAAGCACTAAGCAGGCAGCCCTTGAAAAACAGTGTCCCCAGGACTTTGAAGTAAACACAGACCCTCAAGTTAAAGTACCTCACGAGAGTACTATAACCTCAGAAGTCATTGAGCATAGCCAGATAATAAATGGAACTAAGGTTAGTTTGTCTAGTGTTTGAAAATGTTAAACTCATATAATTGATTGCACATAAATTATTTTGAATTCTTTTTAATATTCTGTTTTGGGGACAGGGATGACAGTTTATGTTCTTATGGTTTTATTATTATGATTTACTAGCTAGAACTATTTGATGTCACCTTTGATTTGGCTGTGCTAACTATGTTGTCTGCATAATTCCTTACCTAAAACTAGTAAGTAGTAACTTCTGTCCATTTCATGGGTTAAGCCTTTTTATTTCGTAAGCATTTTCTCGGTGCATCTAGAAGGCCTAAATTATGCTTATATTTTCATTGCATATTGTGCATGTATGAACTTCTTGAAGTTTTTTTTTATTAGTATTCTTAATACTTGTTGACATTGAAATTTATGAAGGCTATTAACAACAATAAATCAACGACAACAAACAAAGCTTTTTCCCACTAGGTTGGGTCGGCTATTATTCATAAAGATTCGACAAAGTTTTACGCTGATTGTTGACTATCTAACGCAACCCTCCTCTTTTATCTAGGCTTGGGACTGGCTATGAAAGCCGAAACTTAGCATAGAGCCATAGACAGAGTTTTATTAAGGCTACTCAACTATTTTAAAAACATGCAACTACTTTTAGTTGGACAAACGACTTGTGACATTGTTAAGGACCAATTCAATGCAAAAGCTTAAGTCCATGTATAACGGTATACTTCTATTTTAATTTCTAACATGCCTACTCACATGAAAGCCCATTGAACTTAAAGTGTGGACATAGCACAAGCCTATCATACCTTGTGTGGAAACCTAATTTTAATTAACAGGATTTCGAAGCAGCAAGGATTGAACTCTTGAGTCTTGACTATTTGGCCATAGAGGCTCCTATACTTGTCAAGGAATGATTTCAGCTTAAAAGATTATGCATGTGCTTTAAAAAATGTTGTAGAAATTGACAATTAAATTGACCACTACTTTTCCAGTTATTAGAGTACTCTATATTTCACCTTGATTTAGTGAATAAAAATTTCCTGCATGCCATGAAAAGAGAGAGGGGGGATTAGATTTTGTGGGTCTGCCGTCTACCTTTGGGAACAAGAGAGAGAAGACAGAGAAGAGAGAGGGGAAAGAGGCAGAGCTCTTCAGAAGTATTGAGCGGATAAGAAAATATGTAGAGGAGATAAATGGGAAAGGAAAGGAGAGTGTAAAGCCTAAACTTCTTGGTCTACTTAAAAGAAGAGAGGGAAAAAATAAATTAGGTAGGTGTATTTTTTTCCGTGTAGAAGTCAGTTTTCACTTTAGGATGTGAATATATTCAGCTATTAGATCATTACAAAATAAGTGCAAGTGATGAACTCTTATATATGTATCAATTGATCTATATCTATATATATAGGGTAAAGAGTGTGGCTGCCTTGCGAATTTATTTGAGCTCTGTAACCTGAAAAGATGTGGATAGTGGAACAGCATTTGTAGATTTCCTTGCAAAGCAGAGTTGTTTGAATGGTTACAGATAAGTTCAATGTCATGGATCATTGATAGAATAGAAAAACATATAACAGCTGAGGAAAGATGATTGTGCTTATTGTATTGTCTGTATACTATTCAATTTTTAATTTGGGAGCTTGCATATCTTGTGATAGGGTCTGAGACTTAGAACCCGACAGGCAAAGACAAAGCTTTGGAGGGTTTAGGAGTTTGAATATGGGATGTGGTATGATCATTGTGCTAGTGATAGATAGGCTACTTCTCACTTGGGTGGTATACTGGTATGTTTTGTTCCGCTTAGATCACCTAGAACTTTTGCTCACTATTTTGGACTTTTTGTCAATTAACCTTTGGTGTATTGATTTCTGGAGAATCTTGAAGTATCTGGAGAATATTCTAAGCTTAGTCAGAACTCAGAAAGGTGTTTATTCCTTGTCAATTTGAGGCATAAGATACTGGTTTTCAGAGTATAAGGGGGAAAGTTGTGTAATTTCAAGATATCTCATTGTAACCAATTTGTTTGTGTCTCTGTTTCTGACCTCAATCTCTTGTTCCTTTAAGTTTTCACTCAGCGGATCTAATTCACAACTCATATTTATGCATTGATTGTTTAAACCGTATAACTTCTGAATTTTTGCATCTTTCAATTTTCCATTTAGACTCAAATCCCAGCCTTTTTGAATAACATGTTGTGAGGCCTTAAAGCGTTCTGAAAAAATATTAGAAATAAAACCAATGCTATGTTGCATCAGCTATTTAAAGAATCTAGATGAATATTTGTTTCCTTTGAAATTAAACAATTCATTGGAATAGATATTTTCTTCTGATTGACAGACAGTTGTTAAGGATGGCATCCATACCAAGAATCTCACTAATTCAACTGAGTCAAAAACTATGGAAGAAAAGTTGGAGAAAGTTAATGAGCATGGAGTTAATGGTCAACTTGGTGGCAACTCCCAGAAAAGAAACACTGCAACTTTAGATAGAATCAATTTGTAAGTATATCTGATCTCTATGTAACTCATCTATTTTAATATGACTGTTAGTCTTTCTTGTCATTGGTGTCACAAAATAGTTATTTTATAATTAATATAATACAAAATAAAATATATGATGGGAGGATATGGGAGAGAAACAATAAAGATAGTGGGTGGGAAGTTACAAATAGTTGAGAGTTAAAATACTGCCAAATATTCATGGGGAAAGTACCTTTAGTGCCTCTAAACTATATGGCTTTTGTCAATTGTGCCCTTAAATTTTGTTTGCTGTCAATTTTGTCTCTGAAGTCTAAACTTCTAAATTGCAAGCTATTTTTCCCTTAATCCAAATTTCGTCTAAATAATTAACGGAAAATGTAAATGTGATTCTCCTTGTGGCTTCCATTGTTGATTTTAATGTCAAATCATATATTTAGCTACAGTTTTTCGTCAATTTAGCCACGATAACACCTTTTATTTTGTAGTGACACGGTGATAATCGTAGTTAAATTGACGAAACAACGTTGCTAAATATATGATTTAATGACAGTCAACATTGGAGGCCACGAGGGCTATCACATTTGCATTGGCTGTTAATTATTTACACGAAATTTGCGGGAAGGGTAAAATTGTTTGCAATTTGAAAGTTTATGGCACAATTAACAACAAAGTTTAGAGGCACAATTGATTGAAGCCCTATAATTTGGGGCCGTGGCATCGAAAGTACTTTTGCCAATATTTATTTTGTTCTTATTCTAAAATATTTTTTTTTATGAAAAATATAATTATTATTTTACATTACATTTTTTTTAAAAAAATTACAATGAAGTATCTGCGTGCATAGTCTCTAGTAGTGTGAGTTATTCATTAGGCTCTTTTGCACCAGGCCACAAGCGAATTTGACTTTTATATGGTTTTGTCTGCAGAGAATCATGGGATGGAACACCCAAAAATTCAGTGAAGCGAGAAGTTAACCCACTTTTGGCCATCTTCAAAGCTTTTGTAGATGCCTTCGTGAAATTTTGGTCAGAATAAAGTTTTTATGAGTTTTATTTTTTTATGAGTTTTATTTCCATAACTATGCGTAATTGTGGGGTAGATGTAATGATTTGTTGCGTGCCAAATATTGCATGATTTTACTTGAGTAGGAATGCTTATTATCTTTTTCTTCCTTCCTTCGTTATTTTTCTTTTTGGTTACGCAATGGTTGCCATCTTGTTCATAGTTGGACCTGGTCTTGTATAATGATGTGAATGCTGTTTGTTTGGTCAGCATCTAGTAAATGTTGCACAATGTTCAAATGGGTGATGAGGATTTTTTGGTCCCAAAAATGTGGGATTTGACCCTCTAATCATGGAAAGAGATTTCATTTTCGAGATCTTCTGAAGTATGAAGTTTTTGACATTTGAGCAGATATATTCTATCTATAAATAAATCTTTCAAAACCTATGTGAAACAATGTGGACCTCCATGTGCACAAGATCAGATGATTATGACTATTAAGAGATAGCAAGTTAAGAATGTCATATTGAATTAGAAATTACTTCGTATGGTGTTTTTACTGAACAAATTAGACTTCCATATTAAATTAGACTTGTTCTGGATTTCTTTTGGTTAAATGAGTTGGGCTAGCATTGATACTTGTAGGAACAAGTAAATTTTTTTTTTTTTTACCAAAATCCTATTTTGGTCCTCGTTTCACCCAAGTTCTTAATCAGTCCTTTATGTTTCTAAAGTTCCAAACCAGCCTTCTATTTTTGCAAATTGTTCTAAATAATTCCTTTTGCTTGACACCATTAGTGTTCTCCGTTAAATGATGACAGCTGATGTAAACAAAATTTCTTTTCTATATATCCTTTTAAATTAATGTGGATGATGATTCACTATACTTTACCTGTCCTTTACCTGTCATCATCCACATTAGTTTAAAGGGACATGTAAGAGAGATTTGTTCACATAAGCTATCCATGTCTTCTTTTAACAGAGAAACTAACAGTGTCAAGTAAAAGGGTTTATTTGGAACAACTTGCTAACATAGAGGCCAATTTAAAACTTTTGAAATATAAATGATTGATTTGGAACTTGGGTGAAACATGAATGACTAAAATGGAGTTTTGGCCATTTTTTATTAGATTAAGATGATGAAATTACTATTGATTTTTGGATTGTTTTCCTCCACAATAAACGAAGATCATCGCATATTGGCTATACCAACTGGTCATACAAACCAAAACCCCAACTTAAATCATAATGGTTTCTGGTGTGATTAATGATTACAAATTTACACTGAAAATTGGAATATAATTATTAGAAGTAATATACCTCACAAGTCACAATAACCATCAAGTTGTTGGTTAAGGTGGAAGCAGTGTTATGGGTAAGGAGAAAAAACAAGTTTGAATATGGAGAACCACGTTAATATTATAATTTATAATTAATTTGTATTGTTTAAATACTATTGAGTAAATCATCAAGTTGGTCACTTAAAAATTAAGGGTATGTTTGGATTGGAGATTAAAGAAGAGAAGGGGAGACTATCTTCCCTTTGTTTGGAAGGATGAAAATTGGAGAGAAAGATAATGGAAGATCAATATTTAATTCTCCATTATCCTTCCCCTTCAAAAATTCAAGATACCCCAAATTGGAGTATTTTGGAGGAGGTATCAATTCTCAAACAAAAGGACATATGGAAAGTTAATCTTCCCCTCCCTTCCCTTGTCCTCTAATCACTCTCATTCCTTTCCTCTATGAATTTCCAAACAAACCCTAATATTGTCTCAATTTAGTCAATGAAAGATTGTTTTTTGTTCCAATTTAGTCTTTTTAGTTTTTCTGTTAGTTTAATAAACAACCAGTAACATGTGGACAGATGACATATCCCTTCTCTGTTTATTTTACCTCGCCATGTTACTCTCCACATGTCACTG
Organism: Senna tora; assembly: GCA_014851425.1. Lineage (NCBI taxonomy): Eukaryota > Viridiplantae > Streptophyta > Magnoliopsida > Fabales > Fabaceae > Senna > Senna tora. The sequence goes on along the minus strand of CM026265.1, from coordinate 32,719,083 downwards.
ACCATTTATTAAACTAACGGAAAAACTAAAAAGGACCAAATTGGGAGAAAAAATCATCTTTCAAGGACGAAATTAAGCATTTGCATCTTTTAAGGATTAAATTGAAACAATTCTAATATCTCATGGACCAAACTTGATGATTTACTTAGTATTATTTTATAAAAATGCTCATTATTTTAGTAAATGGTGATTTTAAGAGTATAATTTAATTTATAGTTTTTAACATCTTATTTCTGTCGTTGTAATGCTTTCTGTCACCCATTGAATTACACAACTCACTCGCTTAACAATTTTTTAGGATACAAGTTTAAAGGTTCATTAATTAATTGTCAAGTCGAGTAAAAAATCATTGGTCAATGAGCAAATTTTCGAATTTTGAACACGTTTCTTGGGTTTGTAAGCTTACGAGGTTCAAGTTTTCCTTATATATTCTATCTATGCTGATCATGTGCTTGTATTGGGTCCTGACACAAAAAAATATGTCTCAAATTCTAAAGTTAATCTCGAGATTTTGCTTAAAAAAATATAGTATTTATTATTCCAATCAATCACCTATTAATAAAAAGACAATAATAACCTAAAAAAACAATGATTTATATATGCATTAACTTGCACGCAAATTAATATATATAAATAGTATACTTCACAGTTCGCATACTTCACAACAAACAAAAAAAGAAAAACACAATTCTTCCTATATAACACTTTATCTAGCTTGAAGCAGGGTCATAGTTATTTCATTACTTGAGGAAAACATCATTTGCTTGTTAGATGAATATTCTCCTTCTATTGAGGTCTTTTCTATTAGGAAACCAGGCTCCTTTGGTTGAGGCAAGTTACATTCACTGCTCAGCATCACAAGTACTAAGTCCATGTTTGGCCTATCTTCAGGATGTTGTTGCATACACAGAAGACTAACATGAATGCATCGTAATACTTCCAATAAATTAAAAGCATCCCCTAAAGAGGAATCAACTAATTCCTTTGTGTTGCCCTCATTCCACAATTTCCATGCCTGAAAAAAATTTAAAGCATCCATATGATTTTAATTAATTAGTAAGTAACAAGTGAAAATAATGAAGTATAAGTTTTTTTTGTCACTCACATGTCCAATAAGATTGAAACCATAGTTTGGATAGGAAGCTCCTCGATTTTTCTTTCCACTGATTATCTCGAGTAATAATACACCAAAGCTAAACACATCAGATTTAGTAGAGAATAGTCCGTGAACAGCATATTCTGGTGCCATATATCCACTAGAAGAAGTGATAAATGAATCAGTTATCCATAAAAATGTGAATAAATTGAGTAGAAAGACAAGGTGGCTTTGTAAATCTTAAGAAAAACTTACTACGTGCCGACCACTCTGTTGGTATTTCCTTCGATTTGGTCTCCTCTAAACATTCTAGCCATGCCAAAATCTGAAATTTTTGGATTCAACTCTCTATCTAACAAAACGTTACTTGCTTTCAGATCTCTGTGTATGATCCTTAGTCTAGAATCCTGATGAAGATAAAGGAGTCCTCGAGCGATTCCAAATATAACGTGAAAGCGCTGAGTCCAATTTAGGGATTTATTTTGAGGACAACCTATAAAAAAACAATTCTCAATTATATTAAATCCAAAGAAAAGAAAAAAACAACAAATTCTCATGAAGTTAAAACACTAAATTTAGCAAACACAAACCGAAAAGAACAGAATCTAGGCTTTTGTTTGGCATGTATTCATATACGAGCATTTTCTCCGTTCCTTCAATGCAACAACCAAGAACCTTAACAAGATTTCGGTGTTGAAGTTTGGCACACATTATCACTTCATTCTTAAATTCTTGTAATCCTTGTCCAGAGCTCTGGGATAGCCTCTTCACAGCAATCTCTTGTCCATCTCCTAGTGTACCCTAAAAAAATTATAAATATATAGAATTAGAAAAAAAAATAGTGCTTTTCCTTTATTCTTAAAATTTGATTATATATATAAATATATATGGGTCTTTTTAATTATTGGTTACAAAATTATACATTTTATAATTAAGATAAATAACAACAACAAAAATATGTGAAATGAGGAGATGAGATAGAGAAATTATAAATAATAAATCATTTTTAAAATAACAAGTAAATAACTTTCTATTATTTAATTTATTATTTTATATTATATTTTAAAAATTAAAAAAATAATATATATATATATATATACCTTGTATACAGGTCCAAATCCACCTTGGCCTAGTTTATTGTCACTTGAGAAATCATTAGTTGCCTGAACAATTGTAGGAAGGTCAAAATATGGTAGCTCCAAGTCTTCTTGTTCGCCTTCATCTCTATTATTTGTTGTGATTTTCTCTGTATCATCTTCATTATATTGTAACCTAAATGAGCTTAACATAAATAAACAAAAACATAGAATCTTTCTTTTGAAGGTAAAATTAATGATGGTGTGCCATGAATTGTGAAATTTTAACTTAGTTTTTGTTTTTTTAATCTTTAAAATTACTTTTAATAATTCATGTAATTTCATGTAAATATTATTTTTATAGCCCAATAATTAGAGGTAGGAGCAATTTCTTTGCTCTTTCCCGTTTGAGGATTTCCTAAACAATAGTTTGTGTTCATCATCATAGTCATTATAACAAAAAACAATAGCTGCTCTGAAACCGCTCCTATTTTCTTCCCTCTCTCACTGGTTTTTGCTTTCATTCTCCATCTCTCTTGATCTTCTTCTTCATCTTTAACAAATTTACAGGGAAGAGTTGTATTTATTGTAACTCCTCCCTGATTTTCTCTTTTTACTTTGTTTTTTTAATTAAATAAGTCAGATCTTTTAGTCCCCCAAGATTGGTGGTGATTTTGTCCAGATCTATTTTTGGTTTCAGTCTTTCTTTATGAAAGATTCTGTTCCAATTACTAGATCGACTCAGATCTGCGCATCTATGCCGGAAAGCTTTAGGTCTCTTATCAAATTGATGGAGAAGTTTATGTCATTTACATCTTTGCAGAATACTACTTATTTGGTATGCAGGAAGTGTAAGGGTAAGCAATTTGTTGGCAACACCAAGATCGGTGTGGATTTTCATCCTAAGATTATCTTCTTTATAGGATTAATTGTGCTTTTCTTTTGCTTTTTAGTTTCAACAATGTTTGCCAATTATCCTTCTTCTGTATTATCGGGTTGTAGTTTTCTGACTATTTGTAAGTGCCGTTTGGCTTCTCTATAAATTTAATTTGGCTTGATGCTTTCATAGTCAAAAAAAAAAAATAGAGGTAGGAGAAGACCAAAGAAAACAGTAAGATAAACTATTAGGAGGTGTTAGATTCCACAGTAAATATATGAAGACCGCAAGGGATCTTAACTTTGATGGATTTGTCCTAGGTGTAAACCTAAATGCTTATGTACTCTGGTAAGGGATCAAAGTTTCGATAGTTCGATGAGAGGAAGGAAGTATGTCCATGGTGGCCGTAAGACAAAGGACTTACATGTGAGTGCCGTGTATAATTAGGACGTTGTGTCACATGATGAGGGAGTATTCGGTACCGTAATATGAGGGAATTAGTTATTAATAACCTAACCACATAAATGAGTAAAGACAAAACATATTAACACCATTTGATCCATATAGCTAATCTCACTCAATAGAAAAAGGCTTTGATTGTTGTTATTGTTGTTATATGCACATGTCATTAATTAAAATATTCAGTTTCTACTTTCTATATTATTATTAAAAATTTTAATAATTCCATAGATTAGCATTAGCTGCTAAATGAAATATTATAAATAATAAATTTATGGAAAGGTTAAGAATTCATGCTTACCTCTAAGCTTTATATTCCTCTTCCTCCTACGAATGCAAGAGTAAGTCAACAGCATCACAAGAACCAGTATTGTAACAACAATTGTAACTACCACCACCACCACCATTTTCTTCTTCTTATTCTCTTTTGCATATTTTTGGACACATTGAGAGATAGATCAGTAAAAAATCAATACACTATACTATGAAGAAGCTAGACGTGAAAAACTTTAAATAAATATATTTATTTATATATACAATATGATGATACAACATGACATGTATTTATTTTGCACTTTCTAATAATGATATAAGGGTAAAATCATAAAATATAAGAAAATTATTGGTTTGGTCTCTTAATTATTAATGATTTTAGGCTAAAATACACATACACTCTCTGAATTTTATGTGTATTTTAGCCATGATTTTAAAACTCAGGGGGTGTATGTGCATTTTAACCATGATTTTATTTGTCTTAATTTAGTCATTGAATTATAAAAATATTAAACTTAGTCCATGAATCATGAACAAAAATTTTTGTCCCTGAAATATATTTTGTATCACAATTTCGTTCTTAGAGACAAACTACTTTTTAGTTCTTGAAATATATTTTGTATCACAATTTCGTTCTTACTTTAGAGACAAACTACTTTTTAGTCCCTCATTATAGGTCAAACTATTATTTAGTCCCTGAACTTTGAAAAAAAATTATTTAATCTCCAAATTTGTAACTATGTCAACTATTTAGTCCGCTAGATGTTACCCGTTAGATAACCAAGTGACATGACCGTTAACTGCTAACGTAGTGCCGTTAACGACGACGTTGCAGGTGTTGCCACCGACGTCAGAAAGGATTTTGTCACGAGGACGAGGCACGATATGACAGCCATAGTTGTACACAAGCAAAGCTTAGCTCTAGGAACAGGGGAAATGGTCATCGACCTTATTTTCGACAACGCAGGAGGAAGAGCGAAGAGAGGAGTTCGGCCACATCAACGTAGAACAAAGTCATTCGGTCATCTAACGAGCAACGTCCAAGGAATTAAATAGTTTCACTTGAGAGGGTTGTAAATTTGGAAACTAAATAGTATTTTTCCAAAATTCAAAAATTAAATAGTAGTTTGACCAAATTAAAAAAATACTTTACCTCCTTATTTTACTTAAAAATTGTGACTAACCAAACAGCACACAAAGGTTAAGGGGAGCCAATAACATAAGAGTTCCCAAGTGAAATTAAAGAGATGAAATTGATAGAGTTCATATACATACCCGTATCCGAAACCGCCATCCTAACATACAAATCCTGCCCAGGAACCGTAGCCACTCTCAAATCCAAGAGATCCCCAAACCAAAGCAGACACCCACTACCTCCTCCACCAAAGTACATGTTCGAATACGCCGTACACGAACAATTCTTCCAGCATTTATCCCTACAATCCTCGATTCCCATCCCACTATCACCCCAAGATTTTGCCGTATCGGGCACTTTCAACCCACTAAATTTCCTGAACCCATCTTTGTTTTTGACCCCACAAATCCACCCTTCAGTGCGAACACATCCTTGAGCCCAATCCAAGGCGTTGTAACTGTCGACGGACTTCGGATCGAATCCTGCGAGGCAGTGGCAGCGTGGCGAGTCGGTGGCCACACAGTTCCCGTTGGGTCCACAGGGATTGTAACTGTCGCAGTTGTCTTTGGGTACGGTGGAATAGAGGTTCCAAGTTTGGGTTTTTGGGTCCAAAAGATAGCGTTCGCGGTGGTAATTGGTTTGGTTTAGAACAACTCTTGTGATCACTGATTTGTCTTGGACTTGGGAAGTGTAAACCACCTGCAGATAGAGGTACATTTATAACATTAACAAACAAACAAAAGAGAGTTCAGAGGTTTATTTTGGTTTCACTCAAGTTTTATATTAGTTTTTTTATATTTTAAAAGTTTTAAATTGGTCATTTATCTTTTCTAGAAGTTCTAAATCTCTTATGTGTGTCAGATAGCTGACGTTGCCTTAGACACACGAAAAACACTCAAATGACGTCGTTTAAGCAAAAAAATAAACCATGCTGAGATGACCAATATGAAACTCTAATGAAACATAAAGGATCAATATAAAACTTTAATGAAACATGAAGGACTAATATAGAACTTCAATGAAACATAAAGGACTAATATAGAACTTTAATGAAACATAAAAGGATCAATATAGAACTCCAATGAAACCTAAAGGACAAATATAAATCTTTTTGGGAAACATAAAGGACCAATACAGAACTTTTGAAAGATAAAGGACCAACTTAAAACTTGGGTGACATATAAAGGACTAAAATAGACATTTGACCAAAAAGAAAATGATACTTTATTTTTTTGTTGGTTAAAATCTTATTTTGGTTGTATATGTTTCATTTTAGTTTCAAATCAGTCATCTATTTTTACAAGTTGTTCCGAATAGGCCGTTTTGTCTTGACACCGTTAGTGTTCACTGTTAAATGATGATGTGGACGATTGATGTGAACAAAATATTTCCATGATTAAATTGAGATATATAAACCAGAATCTTTTAGAGACTAAATTTAATGTTTTTATGATTCAGAGATTAAATTGAGATAAGTAAAATATTTCGCAGACCAAAATAATAATTTGTTCTTTTTTTTTCTTCATATTTTTCTCATATTTCACCAAAACTTTCCAATTCCCATACTTGTAGAGGATTATGTTTTCAAAAAGGAAGCATGAAAATTGCAAGATTTAAGCTATTGTGATTGGAAAATTTGTTAATCCAACTTACCAAAACAGAGACTAATTAGATTGGCTGTAGAACTCAAGACTAAAATCAACCCATACAAAATGTCTTATGCATATGACTGGGTATCCATTAAATTGGGTTTGATGATTAATCTCTCGGGTGCTGTGAGGTTCATTCAGCAATATGTGTGACGTTGTGCAATGTTCCAATTTACCAAGTCCGTTCGAGTTTAGTTGTGAAGTCCAGAAAAATAGAAATTTTAGGTAAGGTTTAAAAACTATTTTAAAAATATGGTAAATAAATATTAATTAGCATAATTAATAAAACAATGTACATAAAATGAACCCGACTTTCACGCACAAGGGCAAACTCACTAGTTTTCAACTATGTTTTCCTTTTCATGAAGAGTTGTTGTGTGCACGAAGCACACTTTCCACTTGACCCATTTACTTTTTCTATATAACAACTTAATATATATATATATATATATATATATATATATATATATATACACTTATGTCTTTCTTGTTCTAAGCAACGTGGGACTTTGATTGACACATGCACTTGCAAACACTTGTGTGCACTCTTTTACAACAACAAAAAAACACAAACCTCTTACTATTTGTATCACACCAGGTTAATCTCTTCCGTATATTATTATAACCAGACGAATGCAAAAAATTTTAAAAGAGAGTGTAACGAAAGCAAATAATACTAACCTCATCTTGATTGACAATAAATTGCAAGCCAAAAACGGAAGTGTTCTTGCCACCTAACAAAACCCCATTCCAAGGACTCCTTTGGTAGAGTTGTGAGCCATTCCTCCACATCACCAACTCAGGAACAACACCCATCACAACCCCACAACTGAAGTCCCCCGGAGAAGGATCGTCCCACCTCTTCCACGCCGTAAGACGGCGGTTCAGTCCCCTCTTAAGGTCCCACCCTATCTTCATTCCCGGCAAGAACGTATCGCTCGGATAATCAAAACTCTCCCATATCCTCTCACTGCCTACAATTCAACCAAGGAATTAGTCATTCTGTTTGAATACAAAGAAAAGAGAGAGAGTAAATTACACTCTCCTCCTCCTACACAAATTGATATAGACTCTATCTTTCATGACCAAAATACACGAGAATGCCAAACAGAGTGACTAATTCAATGAGCGTATTAGTCACTGTATTCGACGGTGGATACTTGCTTTAGAAAAAAAAAGAGTAAATTATACTCCCCTCTCGTGAGAGATCCTTGAAGCACACTCTCCTCCCCTCTATTTTGAAAACTTACATTCCCCTCCCTTGAGACCTATAATTTCACCTATTTTAACCAAAATATCCTTATTTTTATTAGTTATATAATTAAATACTAGTTTTTTTACTTAAAATAAATAATCCCAAAATATTAATTTTTAAAGAAGCATTTTTTATAATTATCATAATTATTTTAAAAAATTAACAATGCTATTAAAAATATTTTAGTCAAAAAGAGTAAAATTGTATGTTCTTTATCATTTAAAGGAAGAGAGTGTATATTTTTAAGGTCACAACCCCAAATTGGTCCTTTATGTTTGCACAAAATTTCATATTGTTCCTTTATGTTTCAAAAAGTTTAAATTTGTCCTTTATGTTTGCAAGAAGTTCCAAATTGGTCCTTCCGTCCAAATCCATTTATTTTTTCCGTTAAGTGTTGACGAGGCGTGCTGAGGTGGACATATTATCTCTCCTACGTGTCCATTTAAGCGAACGTGGCGTTGATGTGGCAATGACGTGGCATGACGTCAGCTTAGATGGACACGTCAAGACGCCACGTCAGCATTTAACTTAAAAAATTGACGGAAGTGGACGGAAGGACCAATTTGGAACTTCTTACAAACATAAAGAACCAATTTAAACTTTTTGAAACATAAAGGACCAATATAAAACTTCGTGCAAACATAAGTGACCAATTTGAAGTTTTGATCTATTTTAAAATACAAACGAGAAAAACAGAAGAGATGAGTCTACTTTAAGAATTTCCCAGTGAGAGGAACGTAATTAACTCACCACTCTGGTCTTGTTCGTTTCTCAGTATGAGGTTTCCTGTGTCCAAAAGTTGTGCCACAACGGTAGCACTAGAATTCAGATTGGAATTGGATTTGGAGGCATTATTATTGGTTGATGATGACCAAATAATAGTCTTGTTCTGGGTGAGAAGCACGAGATTTGCCTCCGAATCTATGGTAAAAAAAGTACTTGTGTTGTTGTGTGATGACGTTATTGGTTTCTCTCGATTCGCCACCCAAACGACGGTTTTTTCTGGGATTTTTGCGTACCAGATTCCGAGGTATTTGTTGTCGGAGGTGGCTGATCCTCCTGGTGTGAAGAAGCCGAGTTCGAAGGTTCCATTTTTGGAGATTATGGTGCTTCCGTCTTGGAGTGGGTGAGATTGTGTGATGGTATCGGATGTAGAAGAAGAAGAAGATGATGATGATGGAAGGAGAATTAATAAGACAAGTGTTGTTGTAATAGGAATAATGGCAAGAGTAAGAGATGGAGGAAATATGGTCATTTTGATAAATTTGGTGAATGAATGAATGGTGAGAGTGTGTGTAATAGTTTTAGAGTCATATATATATAGTTGAAGAGTTTGAAGTTGAGAAAGTGAAATTTGGGTGCTATTGTCAAATAATAATCGCAAATTATTGGCGTAAGGAGAGTCCATTTTACACCTCTAAAAGTGTCCTGTTTTTGGTTTTAGTAAAAAATTTTGTTTTAATTTTTAGATCGACTTAAATTTGAGCATTTATGTTGGAAAACTTTTCATCTTTTATCAAGTTAATGGAGAAGCCTATGACATCTACATTTGTTCAGAACACAATTTTTGACAACACCAAGTTCAGTGAGGATTTTTATCATAAAGTTATCTTACTTGTAGGATTAGTTGTGCTTTTATTTTATTTTTAGTTCAACAACGTTTACAAATTCTCCTTCTATATAATTGGATTGGAGTTACCTGAACAATTATAAGTGCCATTTGGTTTGATGCTTTTAAAAAAATAACATATTAATCACTTGAACTTTTATTTGTAAGAAATCATCTTTCTAAAAAAAAGGTCAAATGCCTATTTTGGTCCTCTATGTTTCACACAAGTTTTAAATTGGTCCTTTATCTTTCTAAAGTTCTATATTGGTCCTTTATGTTTCCCAAAAGTTTTATATTTGTCCTTCAGGTTTCATTGAAGTTCTATATTGGTCCTTTATGTTTCATTGAAGTTCTATATTGATCCTTTATGTTTCATTGAAGTTCTATATTGGTCCTTTATGTTTCATTAAAGTTTCATATTGGTCCTCTCAGTATGATTTTATTTTTGACTTAAACGACGTCGTTTGAGTGTTTTTAGTGTATCTAAGGCCACGTCAGTTATCTGATACATGTAGGAGAGATTATGTGTCCACCTCGGCACGCCACGTCAGCAGTTAACTTAAGAAATTGACGGAAGTGGACGGAATGACCAATTTGGAACTTCTTGCAAACATAAAGGACCAATTTAAACTTTTTGAAACATAAAGGACCAATATGAAACTTCATGCAAACATATGAGACCAATTTAGAGTTTTGACCCAAAAAAAATTGTGAAACCAAACTAAGTTATGGTTAATTTTGAAGGACCTCAATATTGCTCTTACATGAGAACTATTAGCATCTCTTTCTTTAATCTCACGTGAAATTTTGAGTATTGATGTCTTGTAAAGTGAATCTTGACAAATTTACAATTTCTTATATGCTAGGAGAGTAATTTGTTAAAAAAATGGTAAAATACTATTTAGTCCCTGAATTGTTGATTAAATTACTATTTAGTCCTTGAATTTATAAAAATATTATTTAGTCTCCGAAATTTTTAACTATGTCAACTATTTAGTCCCCGAATTTATAACTATGTCAACTATTTAGTCCCTAAACTTGACAAAAATATTATTTAATCACCGAATTTGCAACTCTGAGACTAAATAGTATTTTGTTAAATTTGGAGACCAAATAGTTGACAGTTAAAAATTTAGGGGACTAAATAATATTTTTGATAAATTCGGAGATTAAATAATAATTTAATCAACAATTCAGGAACTAAATAGTACTTTGCCTTAAAAGAAAATTGAGGTGAGACTGTGTGTAATTGAAAATTGCATTTTACTTAAATAACGGCCGGAGGAAATATGGTGAGACTGTGTGTAATAGTTTCACAATCACACTTTTGAATTTAAGAAAGAGAAATTTAGGTGTCATCGACTCATCGTCAAACTTGCGATTTCTTTTTTTGGGTTTTCTCATTTCTGTTAGAAGAAATAATGTTGCGTTCAAACCAAACTAACTAATAGGTTCACATACAATACAGAAAATCACAAGACATTAATAAATCAGAAAGAATTGAAGGACTATATTCCGTACTGCAAAATAAATCAATATTAGCATTAGATATTTTTTCGTCATTTATTAATGTTACGACTTAGATGCTCTCTACATAATTACTAACTCTAGAATTGATATTAGTTTCTGTAGCGTCAATCATAATTAACGTTAGAGCTATTTTTTAACTAATATTAAATTATATATATTTTTTAATGTGCAGGTACAACCAAACATAAAGGTAATCAAAATTACAAAGGTGTATTTAGTTAGTGAGGTGGAGGATGCAATGAGAATGATAATGGGAATGAAAGATGTATTGGGATTACAGAAAAGAATAAAAAATAATAATATGAAAGCGATGTGATGTGATTGAAATAAAAGTGGATAAACGAACTATTTTACTCTTATATTAAAAATAAAAATAGAATAAAATGAATTAAAAAATAAGTATAAAAATATAATTGTATTATATTATAAAAAGTAGAATATATTTAGTTAAAAAAATAAAAAGAAATTATATCAATGATTACCCCACTAAATACCAAACCAAACGTCCCCGCACTAAGTATGGTGGAATCCATGGGAGCTTTGAGTATCTAAATTCTAAAGCTATCCATAGCAGTCTTGATATCTTCAATATAATAATAATAATAATAATAATAATAATAATAATAATAATAATAATAATAATAATGATGATGATAATAAGTAGTCCCAATGAGGATTATAGCGTAATTTTACCAATTTCAAATAAATTGGTAGAGAGAAAGGGAACACACTATTACTTCCCATCACTATTAATCAAATCAGGAACCTGTTATGAACAGAGACACAGAGTAATGACTTCAAGTTACTTAGTTAATGTTAGATAATGATACTAAATAGTAGAATTTATGTATTTTTATGTTCTTTAAACAAATTTTATACTATATTTTTTACATACTAATCATACTTTTTATCATATTTTTTATTTTTCATAATTCTTTTTTTTATCTCTCTCCTCACTTTTTTCCAATGTACTTTTCTTTTACCGTACTTTACTCTAAAGTATTTTATATTATTTTCTTTTCCATATTTCTACCAAATATAGGGTGTCTTCTTTAGCATGGAAAAGCCAATGAAAAAAATGTAGGGCCCACATGTTTCTTTTTTATTTTTATCTTGAAAAATGTGTATAATTAAAAAAATATAAAATTTTTATTATACCTTTTGATTTGACACAATTATAATTTTTTTCTTTTTATTATTTTAATATATAAGGGGTAAAATGATAATTTTAAGGTCAAAACCCCAAATTGGTCCTTTATGTTGTCACCAAGTTTTATATTGGTCCTTTATGTTTCAAAAAGTTTAAATTGGTCCTTTATGTTTGCAAGAAGTTTCAAATTGGTCCTTCCGTCCAATTCCATCCAGTTTTGCCGTTAAGTGATGACGTGTCCGGCTGATGTGTCGCCCTCTCTCTCATACGTGTACTGTTTGGCTAACGTGTCCTAAGTTACCTTAAAATCAGGGACTCAAATGAAACAAAATAAATTTTGACAAATCAAAAATATAATTTTCCCACTTTTTCCATCTTCTTCTACTTCATCGCTGCCTACCTCCATGGAAGAAAAAGAAGAACTTTCTGAAAGTAAAACCCTAACTCATGACCTAATTTATTTTGTTTCATTTGAGTCTCTAATTTTAAGGTAACTTAGGACACGTAAGCCAAACAGTACACGTAGGAGAGAGAGGGCGACACATCAGCCGGATACGTCATCACTTAACGGCAAAACTGGATGGAATTGGACGGAAGGACCAATCTGGAACTTCTTGCAAACATAAAGGACCAATTTAAACTTTTTGAAACATAAAGGACCAATATGAAACTTGGTGACAACATAAATGACCAATTTGGGGTTTTGCCCTAATTTTAATACATTTCTATTTCATTTTCATTCTCAACTTTTACTAACAAACACAATAAATACATTCCATTTTTCTTTCCGGCTAAAGAATGTACATGTAGTCTTAGTATGCCAAATTTGAAATTCAGGTCCTCTCACAAAGTCTAGACCACATGAATTAAATTAATAAATGTCATTTGAAAAACTATGAGAAAATATCTTTATTTGAGGACAAAAAGAAGCACAAATGTCAATAGAGAAGACATCATTAAATGATAAGTGGACCAGGCTTGTGCAACTTGTTTCACACGAGTTTTGAAAAAAAATATGCATAAATAATATCTTTACTCATTTCTTTTTTCAAGTTAAAGATTTTTTAAGTGCTAGATATATAGTTTGTGTATCCAATATTGCCTTGACTAGAGTCTGCCTTAAAATAGTGAAGATCATCTTTCAATTTATATATTAAACATAATTTTGTTCTAGGCATTATCAATAATTTCACAATAGTCAATCTTGGTAAATATTTATTTTTTATACTATAAAAACAAACCACAGTGGTCCTTACTAGTTTACACCTTTTTTAATCATTCATCTTACTTGATTCCTTACTATGTGTAATATCCATTTTTGGTAAATAGATATTGGGTCAGGGGGACTTGCCCTATACAAGGAATCAAGTGCCTACATATTCTGAATAATGATCAAAGTTTACGTAATTCGAAATTATTGAATGTTTATGGTGGCTGTTAGGTTGAGAGAATTACTTGGAGTTGTGTGTCGTGTACAACAAGGACATAGCTAGTTGGTAAACGAGTCACCGAAAGTGAAACCGTAGAGGTTCTATGGTAGCATGTATGCTGTGAACAGTGGAAAATACTCATATGGTGAGGGTTGTGTTTTCAGGCAGAGGTGTTAATATGGGTCAGGCCCTAAAAAAATATAGGGTTGGGCCCACAAAATTTTAGCCCTGCCCGACCCTAAAATAATTAGGGCCAAAACGGGTTAGGGCCGGGCCGAACTAGCCTTTTTTTTTAAAAATTAATTATTATTTAATTTGGCCTAAATTCTTAACATTTTTTTTATAAAAAATTTCTAACATATTTAATCTATACTTACTTAGTCATTACTCATTTATTAGCTATTCACTCACTACAAATAAATCAACTATTTTACCCACCAAAAAATAAATAAATCAACTATTTTTTTTAAAGTAAATAAATTAATTCATTTTTTTATTAAAAAGGAAGAAACACCAAACACGTAACAACAATATGTTGAAAAACATTATTTACACAACTAAATTAATTTTGATTAGAGATATTGTAAAAAGAATGAAAAGATATTCTAAAATTTCTTTTCAACATTTTTAGCATAAACTTTTATATAATATCTAACATTTAATTTTCATATTAATTCATTTACAAAATAATAAAAATAAAATAAAACACATAATAATTATTATTATTAAAAGATTTAAAAAAAGAAAGAAAATAGGGCTAGCCTGGCCCTAGGCCTTAAGAGGGACGGGCCGGGCTAGACAAAACTTGGCCCGTATTTAAAACGGTCCGATCCGGCCTGACCCTAAATAATTAGGGCTCAAAATGGGCTAGGACCGGACCAACCAGTTTTGACATCTCTATTTCTGTCCGGCCTGTTTTGACACCTCTATTTCCAGGGAGATTGTTCACATAGGTTACATTAGGAGGAGAGAAGGGAGAAGCACTCATATGCTGTGAACAGTGGAAAGCACTCAAACCTTGAAAAGAAATTTCCTAGGGCACTTAGAATCATGAGAGCAATAAAACAAATTACATTCCAGGCTAAAAGTCTCAGCACTTTGTTTCAAAGAGCAGCAATAATGGCAATATATATGATATGACTGGAATTTTGAAATATATTATAAAAATTTGACTTTATATTGCATTAGAGTCAACCGTAATGTCAATATGATTAACGTTAATCTATAATTTCATAATTCATATTTCAAACTAGCAACCCATCAAATAAATGATACAAGTCTTACATTGGGGAGGTTATCTTTAAGGAAGGGCTTTATAAGGCCTTGGGCTCTCTCACTTTAATAGCTAGCTTGTGGTGTGTGGTTCTCCCAAGGACTTGTGCTCGTATCAATTGGTGCTTTCATTGAGAGCCAGCCAACGGGAAAGGGCTACCTGCGGAGTGTTCTGACCAGTGGAGGGGCTGACCGTGATCGAGTGAAGCATCACCGAGTGAAGTGTCGCAGTGTGTAGTCGTCGAGACGCCGGCTTTCGAAGGGGGTGGTAATGATACAAGTCCCACATTGGGGAGGTTACCTTCAAGGAAGGGCCTTATAAGGCTTTGGGCTTTCCCACTCCAATAGCTAGCTTTTAGGGTGTGGTTCTCCCAAGGACTTGTGCTCGTATCAATTGGTGCTTTCATTGAGAGCCGGCCAGCCGAAAAGAGCTACCTGCGAAGGGTTCTGACCGGTAGAGGGGCTGACCGTGATCGAGTGAAGCACCACCGAGTGAAGTGTCGCAGTGTGCAGCCGTCGGAACGCCGGCTTTCGAAGGGGGTAGTAATGATACAAGTCCCACATTGGGGAGGGGGTTACCTTCAAGGAAGGGCCCTATAAGGCCTTGGGCTCTCCCACTTCAATAGCTAGCTTTTGGGGTGTGGTTCTCCCAAGGTCTTGTGCTCGTATCAATTGGTGCTTTCATTGAGAGTCGGCCAACCGAAAAGGGCTACCTGCGGAGGGTTCTGACCGGTGGAGGGCCGGGCTGACCGTGATCGAGTGAAGCGTCGCAGTGTGCAGCCGTCGGGACGCCGGCTTTCGAAGGGGGTGGTAATGATACAAGTTCCACATTGGGGAGATTACCTTCAAGGAAGGGCCTTATAAGGCCTTGGGCTCTCCCATCTAATAGCTAGCTTTTGGGGTGTGGTTCTCCCAAGGACTTGTACTCGTATCAATATATGACACTGATATTGAATAAGAATAAATATGTAATTATATGCTCTGTTCAAATACTTCCTTATAATTTATAAGTGAGAAAATACTGAGTTATGAAAGGAACATAATTTAAATGAAAAAAATACTTCTTTATAAAATTAGGGAAAGAACCCACCTTTATCATGAACACACAAGTGAAATTCTGTAATCATAGAGCATAAGTGTTAGAAATTAGAATATTAATGAATGAGTTTATTCATCAAAACTTTAAAGGTTAAGAAGATGAAGAAGTTGATTCTTTCCCTGATAACGTATGGATTGTTGCCTGCCCAACTCCATTTGTCCCTGCACATCTCCTTTACCATATTTTGCTTTGGGGATAAAAACTAAGAATACGTTTTTTACGCAGAAACGGAAAAGGGAAAAGGAATGTATTTACTGTGTTTATTAGTAAAAGTTTAGAAATGAAAATAGAATGAGAATGTATTAAAATTACTACATTACCCCTTATATTAAAATAAAAAAAAAGATTATGATTGTGTTAAATCAAATGGCATAATAAACATTTGTATTTTTTTCTTTTCCCAAAAAGAAAAAAAAAAGTAAAATGTAGGTGGGGCCAAGTGGACCCCACACACTTTTTAATTTCTTGAAATGGGATTCCATAACAAAAGAACGGGACCCAAATTAAAAATTAAAAAATAAATGAATTTTGCCCTATAGCATTCCCATACATTGTTAATTGCCCAACTCTAGTGGTCCCTGCACATCTCAACAGGTATTGTTCAAGGTGATCTACTTAGAGAATTATTATTTCATGTTCCTCAAAAAACTTTTAGCAAAAGAAAGAGAACATAAACTACTGAATGGCTTCACTTTTTCTTTCTTTTTAATATAAAATTATATAACATCAAAATTATTTTATCAAAATAAAAACCTAGCTATATATATATATATAGGTCATTGAATAACTTATTTGAATGACCAAATTTTAATTATTGGAAAAAAGTACTACTTTTAAAATTTAATTGTAATAATAGCGGTCGAAATATAGGTTCTTGAAAATACTCATTCTTCTTGTAATGTTCTTTAACTTTGGGGATGCTAGGCAAGTGAACTACATGATCCCACTCTAGGTACTTAAGCCCTAAGTCTTAAACTCTGGTCAAGTCCATCCTTTTTTAACCTCCTCCTTCCAGGGATGGTTCGGTTTAATTTCCAGCTATCCACTGATTTTGAAAATATCAAGTTTAATCTATAAATAAATTCAAGTGATTTGGTAAACTAATTTTTTTGTTTAACAATATTGCAAACAGAGTAACTGAACAACTGATAGAAATTATATTTTTGGTGATGAAGAAAAAACAAATTGCTTATCATCATGGTTTTACAATGAAGAAAAGTATATACCAAAGTACTAATTAAATTTTATTATTATTATTATTATTATTATTATTATTATTATTATTATTATTATTATTATTAAAAGTAGTTACATTACAGACGGTAAACTCATAAGAAACATTACCTTCTATTAATTACGACTTTATAGAAAGGCAAGTTATTGGAGAGTCATAGTAAACTAGATATATGGGATAAAAGTTCAGTACTACAGTAATACTAAATTAACTTCAGTACATATTATCCTTCTAATCATATAATACTATTTTGTTAATATTAATAAAAACATACTCACATTAATAAAGATCCACCTTAAATGAATTATGAACCAACTGATTAGAGAAACATATTGAAGTTCAGTACTACCATACTACCGAACACGTACTCATAAGATATAAGCACTAAATGCCCTTATAGGTTTTTTTAATTAATAACCGTTTTTGTCATTTAATTTGTGATCAGCACTATAATGATCATCTTTAATTTGTTGTTGCATTCTCCTCGAATGGGGTAATTGTGAGTGCAACATCTTGGAGAGCTACAAGTTGTGCTTGTCCACCATACTCTTGTGGGAGAACCTCTTCTCCAATGTCTTTTACAAACTGTTTTCTCTCATCTTCATTATTTCCTATAATTACAATCTGCAATTACCATAAAATGTTTATCAAAGTTTTATATTTGTCTTTTTTTAAAAGTAATTTAAAAAAATATTTTTTATTATTTAAAATTGAAAAGCAAAAACACTTATTTGAATTATTGGTTTTTACCCGAAAAAAAAAAACATGTTTTAATTTAGACATTCAAATAGGCCCTAAAGATTTCCATGGCATTGTAGATGTATTTTTTGAACTTTAACAACGTAAAACAAAGGTTTCTTTCCATTAGATTGGGGTTCTTATATGGATATCAAGTTATATGTCAATATTTTTTGCTTTTACTCATTTACATAATTAAGTTATTAATAGTTCTTATCACCGTATTTGGTTCTTTTATGTGAGGATTACGTGTCACACTTCCCCGCTACTTATGAAGACCTATATTGGACTAAGGCCCCAGGCCTATTATACTACACATGAAGCTATAAATAGACTATACACTAAATCTCTAACAGGTTGCCTCGAATTACTCTCAACTCATAAGATCAGTTGACTTCCAATTTTTCTCTCACGTTTCGACTATCTCTCCCACCGTTCATCGCATAACTGCCTAGGTAACCTCCATAGAACCACCACGGTTCCTCCTCTAGTGACCTCGCTCACCCGTCTCCCTCAACGTCCTAGCCGTTACCAGCACCACATGTAGCCCTTTGTCTAACAGCCACCATGAACATTCCCCTCTTCAACAAACTACGTGGACTTTAATCCCTCTCTAAAGTATGTAGGTACTTATATAGGTCTTCACCTAAGGGCAAGTCCCCATAATCGAGACATGTTGAAGCTTGAAGTCTGAAGTCTGCTTGAAGCTCACTGTGGTGTCAAGCTTGTGTTTAAGTTTCGTAGTGTTTGGAGAAACGTTGTCGTTTCCTTACTCTTTACTTCTGTATTTCGTTTATTAAAACGATTCGTTTAAGTATGGGTTTTAGGTGTTTAGTTAAACGCTGCGTTTAGCTTCGGTCGTTGTGGCCAACGGCTAGTTATTGTAGCCAACGGATAGTTTGGTTAGTTAGGATTAGTTTTGGGCTCTCTTTCTGTTTTCAAGATCAGCTCGTTTCTTTTCTTTCTTTTTCTGCTTCTTGATTTTTATTTAAGAAAGCTTCCGTATGAATGAGAATCAACGTGTTGCTTTCAATATTCTTTTGTGGTACTGTGACTTTCACATGGTATCAGAGCGGCTTCGATTGGCACGCTTACTGCTCTAAACGTTCTCTTCAGGAACCTTCTTTTGTAAAGAAATATGGAGTCAGAGGGAAGCGCAGGTGGAAAGCAATCCAAGGGCAATGGCGTCTCGTATGGACTACATAGCTCCGATCAACCTGGAGTTTCTCTCGTCAACGTAATGCTCAATGGCAGAAACTACCTTTCCTGGAGCATAGCTGTGAAGACAGCCTTGGAAGCCAAGAAGAAGGTGGGTTTCATAAACGGGAGCATCAAAGCACCAGAGAAGGAAGAGGACTATGAACAATGGAAATCTGTCGATTCCATGATTAAATCATGGATTGTTAATTCAATCTCGAACGAGATTTCAGATACCTTTGTCTATTGACACACATCCAAAGTGCTATGGGATGTGTTGGAAGAGAGATTTGGTGTGAGTAATGCACCAAGACTCTATCATGTGCAGAGACAGACAAGTCTCTTGAAGCAGGGAGGAGACTCCATAACCGTCTACTACAACAAGATTCACAAATGTTGGGATGAGTTGGACAGAATAATGCCAATGCCAACTTGCACATGTGGTCAATGCACTTGTGGTTTGAAGAAAAGGGTAGCTAACATGGTGGCCTCTTCCAAGCTCTTACAATTTCTGATGGGACTAAACCCCATTTATGATGTGGTAAGGACACAGATCCTTAATCTTGACCCTCTCCCTTCTGTAAATAAGGCCTTCCACATGGTGGTGACCGATGAAGCACAAAGGGAAGTGAATATGGCATGCTCAGGATCAATTGAAGACGACAGTGCAATGCTGGTCAAGAACACCCAAGGCAAGAACGAAGTTGGCAACTCCAAGAAGAAAGATTTGTCCAAGAAGGATAAATTCTGTGATCACTGCAAGATGAATGGCCACACCAGGGATACTTGCTTTAAGCTTCATGGATACCCTGAATGGTTTAAAGAACTCAGAGAAAAGAGAGCAGGCAAGAAGAAGGTTGCTGTAGTGGTTAAAGATTCAACAGCTAATGATTCACCAGTAGGACAAGACTCTGATCTGAAGTCCAAAGGGGATCTTGCAAATGCCGTCTCTTACTTACTCAAGGAGGTTCAGAGGCTTGGAAAGGTGAAAGGCAGCACCTCCAAAGATGAACAAGTAAATTTTGCCAACATGTACGATTTTGCAAGTAAAATTGTTGACCAAAGACTATATGAATTTACATACAATCACTGGATTATAGACACAGGTGCAACCACTCACATGTGTTCTAATAAAGCCTTAATGCATGATTTAGAACCCATGACTTGCCGTAGAACTGTCCACTTACCAGATAAGAGCACTAAGTATGTTCACAGTATAGGAAAAGTAAGAATAAACAAAAACATAACACTTGAAGGAGTACTGTATATACCATCTTTTAAATATAACTTGTTGTCTGTACAAAAATTGAGCAGGGATGCTAATTTAGTATGCATTTTTCACTCTTCACATTGTATCATACAGGAGCTGAAGAGTAACCATTTGATTGCTAGAGGGGAAGCTGTGGAAAGCCTATACTACTTAGACAAAGACACCTCACCTAAATGTGATAGGAATTCTTGCTTAAAATGTAATAGTAGTAAATCTTTGCATTGTAAAGTTGAAACAGATATGAATAAGAACATTAGTAATTCTGATGGGTTTATACTTTGTAATACTGTGAACAACAATAATAAAAGGATGAATGTTTCTGGCAAGTTATGGCATAACAGACTAGGACACACCTCTTCTCGTGTTCTTGAGCATATTAAGCATATTAATGGTATGAATCATATGGATATTGTTTGTGATGTATGTCACACAGCAAAGCAGCACAAACTACCTTTTCCTATTAGTACCACTAGGTCAGAATATAGACTTGATTTACTTCACATAGACTTGTGGGGACCCTATAGACACCCTACACTGAGCTTGGCACATTATTTCTTGACCATTGTGGATGACTTCACTAGGGTGAGTTGAACTTTTTTGCTACAACATAAAACACAGGTAGTACAAACAATGAAAAATTTTCTTCAGTTTGTAATAAATCACTATGATTCAAAGGTAAAAGCAATAAGAACTGACAATGGGACAGAGTTCACTAACTTTGAGTGCTCACTGATATTGAATGAATTGGGAATAGAACACCAAAAGACTTGTAGTTATACGCCCCAACAAAACGGGGTAGTAGAAAGAAAGCACAGACATCTCCTAGAGGTTGCTAGAGCCTTAATGTTCCACTCCCACACACCTAAACAATTCTGGGGGGAGGCGATACTCACAGCTACTTACTTGATTAATAGGATGCCCTCACAATTATTGGGTTGGAAATCTCTATTTGAAGTTATACATTCAAAAGAACCACAATATGATGGCATAAGGACTTTCGGGTGTTTATGTTATAGCACTAATACCTCACCTCACAAAGACAAATTTGACCCGAGAGCACACAGATGCATCTTCATAGGATATTCCAATGGACAAAAGGCTTACAAACTATATGATTTGAAGAACAAAAAAATTATTATTTCTAGGGATGTTGTCTTTTATGAAAATATATTTCCCTTCCAAAATAACCTGGAAGAGAAAGATTTGCCTTTGCCAAATGTCCCTCTCAGTACAGATCAAGAAGATATTGCAGAACAAAATCACTTGGATATGAGGGATACTCATGAAAATACACCAGAAGGACCAAGAAATAATAATGACCTGCAAGAGCAACCGAATGAAGTAATCCCAGTACCAGAAACAGTACCTGCAACTTCTGAATTGACCAGAGTAGCACCTAGAAACAGAAAGGCACCCACATGGCTAAAGGACTATGTTTGCATTGCAAAAACATCAGAGGTCAAAGGAACCACATCCCCTCAATTCACTTTGTCAGAGAGTTACAAAGCCTTTATGACTAAAATAAATAAGGTATATGAGCCTTATACTTACACCCAAGCCTCCAAGGATCAAAACTGGGTTGAAGCAATGAAGAAGGAACTGGATGCTCTTGAGGAAAATGAGACCTGGGAGATGACAGACCTACCACAAGGCAAGCAGGCCATAGGTAATAAGTGGGTATATAAGGTAAAGTATAATTCTGATGGAAGTATAGATAGATACAAGGCAAGGCTAGTTGCAAAAGGTTATAACCAAACCTTAGGCCTTGATTACTTTGAGAGTTTCTCTCCAGTGGCCTCCAGTGGCCAAAATGGTCACAATGAGAATTTTTTTAGCTATATCTTGTATAAAAGGGTGGTGTGTCCACCAATTAGACATCAATAATGCATTTCTCCATGGTTATCTCAAAGAAGAGGTGTATATGGTGGCACCCGAGGGATATACTAGAGCCAAACCAAGACAAGTCTGCAAGCTCAGAAAGTCGCTCTATGGCCTGAAACAAGCCTCTAGAGAGTGGAATTCTGAGTTTACAGCTCAAATCATTAAATTTGGCTTTAGGCAATCCTTACATGATCATTGCTTGCTTTTTTAAAGGTGACTCACATTCTTTTCTAGCTCTTTTGGTCTATGTAGATGATGTGTTAATTGCAGGCAATGATGAAGCTGAAATAACCAAGGTGAAGACTTTTCTTCACTCCACCTTCACCATCAAAGATATGGGGCATGCAAAGTTCTTCCTAGGAATTGAGATTTTTCGAACCCCTGAAGGAATGTTTTTATCATAAAAGAAGCATCTTCATGACATTCTCTCTGACCTGACTCTTACTGAAGCAAAACCAGCAACCGCCCCTCTTCCCAAGAATCATAAATTTGAAGAAACTTCCCCTCCTTTACAAGAAGTGAATCAGTATAGGCGCCTGGTGGGCAGACTCCTCTATTTGAGTCTCACCAGACCTGATATATCACATTCCGTACAGCAATTGAGTCAATTTGTTGCCACACCTCTTCAGACTCATTGGGAAGGGGCAATGCAGGTTGTCAGATACTTGAAAGGCACTTCCTCTTTGGGCCTTTTTTACAAACAGAATTCTACCATTGCTCTAACTGCTAGCTGTGACAGTGATTGGGCAGTTTGCCCAATCACACGTAAATCCTTGACAGGCTTCTGTGTGTTTCTAGGAGACTGTCTTATTTCGTGGAAAACTAAAAAACAAAGTACTGTCTCACGGTCTTCCTGTGAAGCAGAATATCGGAGCATAGCCTCCACTGTGTGTGAACTCATGTGGATCACATATGTCCTTGAAGATTTTGGTTGTTCACCTCCTCTTCCTATTCCTCTTTCTTGTGACAACCAATCCGCCTTGCACATAGCTGCCAACCCAGTTTTCCACGAGCGAACGAACGAAACACCTGGACATTGACTGTCAAATCGTGCGTAACAAGACAAGAGAAGGTTTTGTACAACCATATTTTGTGCCTTCCAAACACCAGATTGCGGATTTTTTTTACCAAGTCTCTTCCTCCTTCTGATTTTGAACGTTTTTTGCCCAAGTTGGGATTGGTTTGTCATCCTCTCCAACTTGAGGGGGGATGTTGAAGCTTGAAGTCTGAAGTCTGCTTGAAGCTCACTGTGGTGTCAAGCTTGTGTTTAAGTTTCGTAGTGTTTGGAGAAGCGTTGTCGTTTCCTTACTTGTCGTTTCCTTACTCTTTACTTCTGTATTTCGTTTATTAAAACGATTCGTTTAAGTATGGGTTTTAGGTGTTTAGTTAAACGCTGCGTTTAGCTTCGGTCGTTGTGGCCAACGGCTAGTTATTGTAGCCAACGGCTAGTTATTGTAGCCAACGGATGGTTTGGTTAGTTAGGATTAGTTTTGGGCTCTCTTTCTGTTTTCAAGATCAGCTCGTTTCTTTTCTTTCTTTTTCTACTTCTTGATTTGTATTTAAGAAAGCTTCCGTATGAATGAGAATCAACGTGTTGCTTTCAATATTCTTTTGTGGTACTGTGACTTTCACAAGACATCTCGTGGTCCTATTTTATCATTCTGTAAATCTCCCGATCAAAAAAGGATATAACAATAGTTAAATTTGTCTTAATAGTTTCTCCTATTATTTTAATTTCCTTGCATCTAGTTATTGATATATCTTTCATTTGGTCAACTCTTGAACTATAATATAGAAAATTAGTAATTTATGTTGGAAATCATATGGAAGCTTTGTCTCTTTGCAAGAATAAATCAAAGGAAAAAATATGCTGAAATTTATAGAAAGATGGTTTCACTAGGAACTTACAAGGTACAAATACAATGCTTCACAAACCATATAAAGTAAATAATTGTCTTAAGCACATACCAATAAACAAAACCAAACAACTAAATCAACTAAAAAACGAGAGTATAGCAAACAAGGAAAGGAATTTGGTATTTGGAGATAGCAAGAAGGGATTGGAGAGTGCTAAAGAAAAGATTATTAAATGGTTTATTTGAAAGAGAGACATTAACAAGAAAGCACAACATTCCAAAATGAAAAATATTGTAACGTGTAAACCCAATATGATTCAAGAATTATGTTTCAGAATGCCCTTTGATAAAAGAACAAGGACAGGTATTATTAACAAATTTAACTAGAATTATTTTTTTTTTTTCTCAGTGGAAAAAAGACACACTTAAACATACATGTCAAGCTCATTGCTATTGATTCAAGTATCAAATGGAAAATAATGGGCCGAAGCTCACTTTTGTCTTTTAGCTTTGTATGAAATTTCAATTTGGTAAGCAATGTGAAGTTGGTCCAAGTGAAAAGCGGTTTGATATCACTTAAGCAATATCCCATATTCGAGTGCTTGTGAATGTTGCTATTCTTGTTGGGAGACTCTCCTACTATAATTAGATGTACGACGCGGATCGAGTCCGAATTAATCAAGACAGTGTCTCAGACACGAACAACCCAAAAAAATTTCAATTTGGTACTTTAAGTTTTTTCAATTTGTCGCTTACATTTCTTAATTAATGCAACTTTTTCCCTTGATTATATCGTCGTCAGTTATAAGTGGAGTCTACGTAAAATTAATTACTCTAATAAGAGCATGATGGAAGTCAATACAAGGCCCAAGCACTTCAAAAACTTTTTCACACCCGTGATTTTGTTTATCCGGTTTCCGAAGCTTTGTCTCGATTATCTGGACTCAATTCGTGTCGTGTATTTAATTATGATAAAAGAGCCTCTCAATGAGAATATTTGTATTACAATGTCTCAAATTTAAAATCTTATTTAAACATCATCAAACTGCTTATTACTTGGACCAATTGTATCCATGCATTCTTCCTTTGAATACAATGTCATGAAGTTGACAATTAAGGCTTTGTTTGTTCATCAAATAGTCATGTACGTTTGTATTCAATAATTATGTTTGGTCAAAATTAAATTGTCAAGACATCTTCTATATTACAAACTACTCTATATCAGCTTGAAACTTTCAAACTGCATTTATACCATACTTTTATTTATGGTCAAAATTCAAATTGGTCCCTTATGTTTGTACGGAGTTTTATATTGGTCATTATGTTTCAAGAAGTTTCAAATTGGTCCTTCTGTCCACTTCCATCAATTTTTTTAAGTTAAGTGCTGACGTGACGTGCTGACGTGTCCAAGCTGACATGTCATGCCATGTCATCACATATGATAGTAGATGATAACGTGGCAATGACGTAGCATGACATGTCAACTTAAATGGACACATATGAGAGATGATATGTCCACTTCAGCACGCCACGTTGTTAGCACTTAACGGAAGAAATAAACGGACTTGGACGGAAGGACCAATTTGGAACTTCTTGCAAACATAAAGGACCAATTTAAACTTTTTGAAATATAAAGGACTAATATAAAACTTCGTGCAAACATAAGGGACCACTTTGGGGCTCATCCAAAGTGATAAATTAATAGTGTCAAAGATTAATTTCAAGGGTTTACCGCATAAACTATCACTTAGTTCTAAACACCTATATACTATTAATTGTGGCAAATACTCTCTTTATATTCTTACACTTTAAATTTAACTTTGACTTTTCATCTTCTGTTAAAACTGTCAAGTATTTTTGTGTCATATTTTTATTTTTTTATTTGAAAAGCCCCAAGTAAACCCTAATTCTTTTACCATATGATTCTAGAGGAGTCATTGTTGCACACAACTGTACAATGATGATATATGACCCAACGTTACGTGATGGCGTTAACTGAAGATGAAAAGTCAGAGTTAAATTTGAAGTGTGCAAGATAGTGCAGGAGTCTTTGCAATTGAGTGATAGTTAAAGGAACTATGTACATTTTACCCTAATTTGAATATGATCCACAGAAAACATGTATGATTTTATATTACTTATTTCAATACTCCAAATTAAAAATTTTGAACTTCAATTAGAACAGTGAACATTACCTTTTCCAGTGTTGCCTTCTCTAGGAAACGACAAATTAGTTTCCAAACACTGACGAAAAATTGTGGCATATTTATAACATAAAGCTTTGCCAAACGTTCCGGATAGTATGCCTGCATGCAACTCAATTAAAAGAAAAGAAATGAGTATTATACAAAATTTAATTGTTCAAGGAATATTGTACTTATGAACACATGAAAAACCACCTTGTATAATCATGCAAATTAAACTAGAATAGAGTTTGAATAATTATTTAATACTTTTTTTCCAATTTTTTTTTATAATCTAGAAATTAGTCTAAAGATTATATATAAATGACCTCATTTGCATTCATCATGAGCTTACTTAAAATTCAGCACCGAGTGAAAATAAAAAGTAAAAGGAGAAATAATGAAACTGTTATTGTTCATATAGAAGTTAAAAATAAGATCATTGCTATGGAGGACCGAGTGAAAATAAAAAGTAAAAGGAGAAATAATGAAACTGTTATTGTTCATATAGAAGTTAAAAATAAGATCATTGCTATGGAGGTAGCACTGTCAAAACGGGCCCGCACCGGCCCGTGACGGGCCGGCGTTAAACGGGTCGGTCCGGGCCGGCCCGTTTATTTGGCTGACTAAACGGGCTAGCCCGCGGGCCAATTTTTTTATTTTTTTAAAAAAATTAATTATAAAATTATATATTTATTTAAAAATTAGTAATTTTTTAACTTTAAATTAATATTTTATTATTATTTAAATTATTTATATACTTTATAAGAATAAAATTATTATTTAACACATAAAATTATCTAAAATATATATTTTTATACATATTTTAAACAAATATATATTAATTTTTTATTTTATTTTTTTTTTAAGTTTTTGGCGGGCCGGCCCGCGGGCTTAAACGGGCCTATTTTTGCTTGTCCAAGTCCGCACATTTAGCGGGCGGGCCGTACTAACCCACGGGCTCCGGCCCGTTTTGACAGTGCTATATGGAGGTATGGATAGTGTTGGCTAAAGTATGGCAACAATTGTCCCATAGGAGGCTCAGGTGGGGGCTGAATCATAGTTAAATCACTTGACGTTTGGCTTATATATGTTAAGTAAAAAGAGTTGCATTCCAACTAACAACTATAACTTTTGTCCTAGTCGTGAGGCAGTTAATCTATAAAAGTAATAGAAGGGAGAGCTTCGTAGGGGGAGCTGTGTATTGACATTTGACAATTAAAGTTGCTAAATTGTGTATCTCTTTGTATTATTGAAGTTATGTTTTATAGCAGCCACTGAAGCTTGTAATTAGGACTTGTTGTGGATAAAGAATTTTTTGTTGGAGCTTGGTTTCATGCAAAATATGTATTTGTTATTTTGTGACTGACCACCATAAATCTATACATCTTAGTAAGAATCCAACATTTAATTATAAGTCGAAAACATATAAATGTGAGATATCATTGGAATTGAGATGTGTTTGACTCGAATGTGCTTGAATAAGCGAAAATTCATACCGATGAAAATGGTTCGAATATGATGACAAAGGTTATACCAAAGTTGAAACACCAATACTAAACTGACCCAAGTGGAATCTCCTTCATAATCATGAGGGGTTGATGTGTGATATGTCAAATCACTCCTCTTTAGAGTCGCATTTTGTATTCAAGCCCATGACCATATTCTTTTATCTCTATTTATCTGGTGTATGGAGCATTTTTTAGTGAGTGTAAAGCTTCTTAGAAAGAAACCAAATCTAGAAAGGAAAAAAAAAGTTCATACGAGGGCTTTTTGGGCAAAAGCGTGGATAGTGGATTTTGCCAGATCAGGCTAAAATTTGGTGGGCTTGTTCTTAACATCCTTCTGTTCATATCCATCGGTGTTAGTTTTTGGATTGAAACTCGTTTGGTTAGTCATGTTTTCTCTCATTATGCTATGTTTTTGTGTTTAAATCTCCTTTTCTCCACGTATATGTGTTTTTATTGAGTGGGTGTTTTAGAGGAAGTTTCTTGATGAATTTTTTATAATTTATGTGTTGTTTAATTGCGGTTTTGAATGCCTTAAACACTTTAAATAATTCTTGGTAATGCTTTCTTGTACCCACGTGTATATTGATGATCTCATGTAAATTGTAGAGATTTTATTTGATGTACTTTGTACCCACTCAAATTGGTGTAATTTAGTTGAACATTGTTTTCTAATCCATTAGAAATTTCGACAAAAGTAGGATCAAGTGTTTGTATTTGTGATCTATTTTTATCATTGATCAAAGTAAACGTATCGAATCCAATTTGTACCCCTTCTTTCTCCCCTTACACACATATATATTTCTGATCATAAAAATTAATAATAAAGATATAAAAATTGCATCTAACCCTTTTTCCTTTGAATTTGCGTAATAAAACCAAAGTAAAAACTATGCTTACCTGTAAAAATTGAAAACCAGTTATAAATCCTCGAACATCAATGTTTCTATATGAGATATGCTGCAAATCAAGAATCCCAATCAACTTTTCATTTCCTATCTCCCTTCCTTTGATAGCACTGAACACCAATAAAATGCATAAGCATACATAATTTTTTAGAAGAAAAAAAAAATGATATTTCAAACTTGAAATCAGAGTTCTACCCTAAAAAATTTTCTCCCAATGATTTTAAGAAGGCCAAATTACTCTTTTGGTCATCAACGTTTGCATAAAGTTTAATATTGGTCCTCAACGTTTCAAAAAGTTATTTTAGGTCCTCAATGTTCTTTTTTTTGTCAAAATTGGTCCTTTAGCATGACATCCATCTGGTTTTGCCATTAAATGCTGACGTGGAAGGCTTATGTGGTACACCGCTCTCCTTCGTGTCATATTTAAATGATATATAGCATCCTCTCTCACTCAAACTCAGCAAAACGACGCCGTTTTGATTCATTTAAATGTTCTATTTTGGTCATTTAAATGAATCAAAAAGGCGTCGTTTTGTTGAGTTTGAGTGAGAGAGGGTGTTATATCATTTAAATATGACACGTAGAAGAGATGATGTACCACATAAGCCTTCCACGTAAGCATTTAATGGCAAAACTAGACAGATGTTACGTTAGAGGACCAATTTTGATAAAAAAAAACGTTAAAGACCAAAAGAATAATTTGGCCACTTTAAGAATATCAAGAGGACTTAAAACTTAAGGGGAAAATTAAACTAGAAATAAAATTTTCATTATCGCTTCCTCTTTATCATTGCTTCTTCCCCTTCCCTTTCCTTTCCTTTCTCAGTCTCTATGATCTTTCTATTTGGTCCTTAAAAGATAAAAAGTCTCAATTTAATTAATTCATAAAAGATTAATTCTTTTAATTAATAGGATGGATAAAAAGTTAATATTAGTGGATACTAAGTTGCTAACTGACTGTTAAAGAATAAAATAGATCCTATTCAACAATGAAAATTAATAAAACAGATCAAATATACAAATTAATTAAACAAGGTCAAAATGCACTATATATATATATATATATATATATATATATATATATATATGTTGGCAAAACACATAGTTTACATTTTTTTTTTAGTTTAATAGAATTCAATTCAACATTGACCTTGTTTAATTTCTCTCAATCGTATTAATCAAATGACTAAATTGTTTGGGATTTGATCTTTCAAAAATTAAATTGAAACATTTTATTTTTCAAAGACTAAATTAAAAAAATATACATCTTTCAAGGACAAAATTATTAATTAACTATAAAATAAACTCTCTAGTATTGTAAAGATTAGGCTTATATCAATTTAGTGCATACAACAGCTTGGCATGGATAAATTTAAAGACGGATTTAATTAGTAGTTTGATAAACTATCTTTCAAAAACTAAACATATGTCATTCATAATTTTCAAGTACCAAAAGGTTAATTTATACATAATTTTTAAAAGAAATGTTATGTTTTAACCTTTAAGTGGCATATATATATATATATATATAAAAAAAACCCCTAAATAAACTTAGATCATTTATCAGCTCAGGAACAATTATGTAAGTACAACAACAAATCCTTCATATTTTATATATAGATGGTCCTTCTTTCTTGTAGAAATATTTTTAGACAAAATTAAGCACATTTTATATCTTCAAATTTTACATCAATTGTCAATTTTATTTCTAAAACCTTTTATCAGTTTATGCGATTAATTTTATCCTAAAAATTTTGAATTGCAATTGAATTTGTCGTAACTCCTAGCTCTTAACATCATCCCATGTTTTAATGAAAAATGATGACACAGTAGCACACATGTCAAATCAATGATAACTCATCATTCAAATTAATGTCATTTCTACGCATTAATATTGATTATCACTTAAAACGACATTTTTTAATAATAATAATAATAATAATAATATTAATAAGAAGAAGAAGAGTACCTTGCAATTGTTTTGTCAAGCAAGTAGACAACATATTCTGCACCCATAGGAAAAAAAAAACATATTTAGATAACAAATTATTTAAAAATAATTTAAAAAATAAGAGAAATTCAGTTATGTCTTGCTTTTTTTAATATAATAAAAATTATGATACAAAATATATTTTTATAATTCAAAAATTAAATTAAAACAATAAAAACATTTCACTAAAAATACTTGTTCTATATATCAGTGGCCCTAGCCCCTAAGCCCCTAACGTCTAAATCTATATTGATAGTTTCCTTTTACCAACTCTCTCAAATTCTTTTACCAAATTGCGTAGTGCCGCGGGTCAATTTATTTAACCTATAAATTAGATAAATTAAGTTTATATATATTTTTTAACATGTATAATATTCATATTAATTTTAATTCCACTCACTTATGACTTAACTTATGAGTTAAATGGACCATCCCATATAATTTAGATATCACTTCGTTTAATTCACCTATTTGGATTTTAAGAAAAATAAGTTATAAAAAACTTACATAATTTAAATTTTATGTTGTATTTTTAACTTGTTTTATGTTCATCATCTATCTTTTAAAGTTTCAAAAAACTTATCATTTATCTTTATAATTTATTCTCAATTGACTCTTTTGTGTAACGTCGTTAATTTAATCTGTCGTCTAAAGGCATAGCATGATAAATTTTTTTTATAATTTTTAAGTTTACTCTTTCTTCAACCTTAAAATCTTCATTTCAATCTTTATACTCAATCTCCCCTTTCTTTTTTCTTTCTCTCCGTCACCTCAATCACTCTCTTCCCTACAACAATTAAATTAAATTAAGCTAAGAAATTTTTTTTTTTTTTTAAATAACGTTATAAAAAAACTATCGTCCAACCTGCTTGTTATATATCCCTCCAAAGATTGAGGTGGGAAAGTGGGTAATGGTGAAAGATGAAGGAATACACAAAATTTTAAGGTTGAAAAGAAAAAGAAAGAATACACAAAATTTTTTAATATGGTACATTTTGGGTGTTTTATATAGTTCGACAAGTCTTTTGGGTGAGGGAGAGAAAACATTATAAATAGATGGTTAGGTTTCCTTCTTTTTTATGCACATAGCTACTATTAGCTTGTAAGGGAATTTGGGTAGTGTGTGTTAAGTAAAAGAGAGTTTTATGTCAATTTTGTTTTTGCAAAAATTGTATCGAGGAGAGTTTGTAATTGTTTTGTTTAAAAATTACAGCTATGTTCTTTAGCAAGATTTGTTGATGGAAAGAGAAAGGTAGAAGCCTTCTTCCTTCTCTTTTCTTCCTAACAAAAAACCTCTACTTTTTACAACGTGATAAAATTTTTATGTTTTTGCCCTTATTGTTTTACCCACTTTTATACCATTCTATATTTTTATCTATTTTACTAACAATTTATAGTTTTGTTTTTTTGGCCTTTACTAACAATTTGTAGTTAAAAAAATTTGTCTATTGAGAAGCCGAATTGAGTGTTTTTCAACTACTTTAAAATTGAAATCGTGTAATCTATAATTAATGTTAAGCTACCATATATGAATCGAAGTGACCCCCGTTAACAACTCTACCTTCTAGTTCTAGCAATTAATTTTTGAATAACTATTTGAAATTATAGAGCACTTAAACTCACTCATTTTTAGTTATCAGATTTGCATCAAAATTTATGTTATCTTAATTTTTTTTTAAAAAAATATTTTAACACAAATTTTAAAATAAATCTAACTACTAAGAGATAGTCTCTAACACTTAATTCAGGGCACGTTCTTTATGCAGAAATGAAGATGGAAACAGAAACAGAAATAGAAACGTAATGCGTTTCTTGTGTTTAGTAGTAAAAGTTTGATAATGAAAATGGAAAGAGAATGTATTAAAATGACCATTTTACCCCTTATATTAAAATAATAAAAAGAAAAGAAAGTTATAATTGTGTCAAATCATATCAAATCAAAGGGATATAATAGATATTTTGTATTTTGTATTTTTTTTAAAGTTGATAAAAATAAAAAAGTAAAAAATAAATAAAACCCAATAAACTCCACCCATTTTATTTTCATTTTCATTGTTCTTTCTTATAACAGAACATAAACGAAGTCTTGAAATCATTTAATAATAGAATAACAAACCAATGACGCGACCAATAACAAAAAGAGAAAGTCAATGACAAATCCAATGTATCCACGTGATTAGTGATGGCTCAACAAAACAACAAAAGGATAGTAGTTCAACATTGATATTTGATAGTAAATGTGAACTGTTAATTTTTTTTCACAAAAATGGAAAAGGGTAATGTTATAAAAAATTTGAGAGTTTTGATTTAGTATTATGTTTTGAAATTTGTATTAAAACATTTTTTTATATTTAAAATAATACAAAATAGATTCAACGGTTGAAAGCATCCCAATAGCATATACACACACAAAATTCAACAAAATGAAAGGTCAAAGTTGCAATTTAGATGAAAAAAGAATATGTTAAAAAAAAAAAACAAAAAGTCTGGTTGGTTTCAAGTTAGCAAGACTATGTAAGTGTTTAATTACACTATTTCAAGGATATATTAATAAATAAAGTAAATTTCGGTCAAAACATTTAAATAAAATAAATTATTGTTTAGGCCCTGTGAGAATATTATATCTCCTAACTTAATTTTTGAATTATGAAAGTATTCAAATTTAGTCCCTAAAATATCAATATAACTTGTCTCAATTTAATCTATAAATAATAACAAGTTTATTGAACTCACTAAATATTTGTAATTTTACTTTATAGAACGCAAAATGATATTTTTGGTCCATTAACTTTAATTCAAATTTTTGTTTAGTCCATTGACGTCACTTTAATTCCTTAACTTTGGAAAATTAGTCAAAAAGAAAAACTTAACCTCTAACACTAACACTATTAATTTGTTTGACAAGAAAAAAATGACTTATAGTGCATTTCAATTTATGATTTATGTTGAATTATATTTAGAAACAAATGAAATATTTGCTAAAATAAATTTTTATGCAGTGATTAAGAAATTTTTTATTGATTTTTTAAAGTTAATAGAAAAGGACACCAATCTAACTTAAGTGATTAAATTAAAATTTGAGGTAAAATTAATGAAAATGAATATGGTGCAATTCTTTCTCAAACAATTTTTATGCAATTTTTTTAAAATATTTTATTTGCGAAGTAATAATAATTTTTTAATAGAGATTCACACTAATAGAGGCATACTATAAATGAATTAAGGATTAAATTGTTATTATTATTGACAAATAAAATATTACTAGCTAATTGTCAATATTAATAATAATTTGATCCTTAATAATATGAGTCTATTAAAATTCAAATTTTAAAATTAAGGGAGCAAAGTACCTCCCTTCTAAAAATTATAAAAATCAATTTTTAAAAAAAAACCGACCTCCAAACAGTTAATTGAAAATGGAGTAAAATTTGAGAGAGAAAGAGAAAAATAATGGAGTTTGAGGAAGGAAAGTACTTACTCTTGAACTGGATGTGATCCTTGGAAGGAAAATGCTTGGAGGCTTGGACGATCAATACGGGGTACTTATCTTGCGACAATCCTTGCAAGAAGAGCTTTCTGGCTTCCAATTCTTCCGCAATCTCACATTCCGAAACCAATCCACCATTTGGTACCATCGAAGCCCTCCACTTCCGCCATTCGACCAACATCTTCGCCGCTTTCTCCGCGTTCATCGATCGCGCGATCAAGAACCTTGTCAGCGTAGCATCCGAATACATCTGCAATCGAAAGCTAACTCGTAAGGAGAAAGAATCGAGTTCTTTTTTTTACCTGAGTTTTAAAATAATTGTATTCCGATGCCCGATACTGTGTGTTTGGTGATCGAAATAGTGTATAGATTGGTTCGTATCGTACCTCTGAAGAAGAACCGAGTTTCTTCTGGAGTGATTCCCTCATTTTGGTGAGTGCTTGTGCTTCTCCCATTTGGAGCTCTTGAGAAGATACTCGAAACTGCACAGAGCGAGAAGAAGAAAATAGATAAAAAGTTGGGAGTGATTGGTGAGGGAGATTGGCGGAGTATATGAAACGAGAACTGGCGTTGACAAAGGGGACGTTTCGCGGGTGAAATAAAACGTGAAAATTTACCTGAGTAGATTCGGTGTTGAGGACCCACTTGAATATAAGGATACCTGTGAAAAATAAAAAAAAAGTGATGTAAAATATTTTTTAATTCTTTATTAAATTATTATTTAGTTTTAAAATTTTAAAATATATTATTTAGGTGTTGAATTTATAATTTTGTTAATTATTTAGTCTTTTGGACCTTACTCGTTAGATAATCGAGTGACATAGCTATTAACTGCTGACGTAATCGGACTCATTTCCTTGTCCCTCCTCTCGCATCGTTGAAAACTACTTCGATAACTCTTTTCTCCTTATTCTTGAAGTCAAACTTTACTTAATGTGCAATTATGATAGCTACATCATGTCTATCCTCATGACAAAATTCTTTCATACGTCGATGGTGACACGCGCATCGTTGTTGCTAACAGTGTCACGTTAACAATTAACAGCCATATCACTTAATTATTTAATTAAGGAGTAACATTTAAAAAATTAAATAATTAACATAACTACAAATTTAAAAATAAAATAATAATTTAATCAATAATTCAAGAACTAAAAAATAATTTCACTCCTATAAAAATATATTATGGCGGAGAGAGACAACATACATCCATATCAAGTAGAATCTACACATAGCTTCTATTTATGTATCAATCTCTCTTTCATGTATTTTTATATCAGCTAGCATAATAATTTAGTAAATCAGATTAGACTGGCCGGTTCACTACAGTGAACCGATCACTTCTCATGAACTCAAAACTGAAGAATTTTTGTTTGTTGTTTGTTTTCTTTCTTATAAAAAAAAAACTGAAGAATTTAAGAACGGTTCAAATTGGTCAAGTTTTTTATTCCCTCAAAAGTTCAAAGGACAAAATGACACCATTGGAGAAAGCTCATCCGGTCATCCCCACCTTTTCAAACCCATCCTTAGAAAAATAAGTATGGAATGTTCCAAACTCATCCAAAAACAAGAAGATGAATGTACACTTTTTAAACTCATCATTCGAAGAACCATTGGAGAGGAAGAAGTACCATGTTCAAAGCTCAGACTCACTCTAAAATTTGAAAAGAAATAGAAAGGAGAGAGAAGGAGAAGCATTGAAGAAGAAGAAGAAGAGAGCACCCTTTTAACTTGTTAGCACTTAGCATTGTAGTAGATCGAGAGTTGAAGACCATCTATCCTTCACTTTGAAAAGAGACATTGGGAAGATGTGAAAGAATTAAAAATATTTAAAAAAAATTAAATTAAAAACTTACGTGATGTTGGCATTGGAAATATGAAACAATTAATAAAAAAATAAAAGAGAAGATGGATAAAAATAAGAACTAAAATACTATTTAGTCCCTAAATTATTGGTCAAATTATTATTTAGTCTCCGAATTTATTAAAAATATTATTTAGTCCTTGAAATGTTTAACTATGTCAACTGTTTAGTCCCGAATTTGATAAAATACTATTTCGTCCCCGAATTTATAACTATGTCAACTATTTAATCCCCAAACTTGGCAAAAATACTATTTAATCACCGAATTTGCAACTCTGTCAACTATAACGGGTAACAGTAAGGAGACTAAATAGTTGACAGAGTTACAAATTCGATGATTAAATAGTATTTTTACCAAGTTTGGGGACTAAATAGTTGACACAGTTACAAATTTGGGGACTAAATAGTATTTTGTCAAATTTGAGGACTAAATAGTTGACATAATTAAACATTTCGGGGATTAAATAGTATTTTTGATAAATTCGGGATTAAATAGTAGTTTTTGGCAAAAGTACATTTCCTAACCCCAACGTTTGGGGGTCCTGTCAGTTTCGCCCCTAACGTTTTTTCGCTGTCAATTGTACCCCTAACGTTTTACGTTTCTGCCAATGTCACCATTTTCACTAACACCGTCAAATATTTAACAGTTTTTGCTGACGTGGCATATCCTATGTGGCAAAACGTTTCTTTTTTCTGTCAATTGTAACCCTAACGTTTTACGTTTCTGCCAATGTCACCCTTTTCACTAACACCATCAAATATTTAATAATTTTTGCTTACGTGGCATCCTATGTGGCAAAAATATCTGACTTGGTATATATTTTTTCCACATCAGATTTCCTACTCATCTTTTCCCCATCAAAGTTGTGTCGTTTTGACCTCGGCCTATTCCTTCTAAAATATAATTCAAACGCACGTGCTATTTTGCTCATAAAAACATCGGAGACGTTATGCGCTATTTTGCTTACGTGGCATCCTATGTGACAAAAATATCTAACTTGACATTTTTTTTTTCACACTAGATTTTTTACTCATCTTTTTCCCATCAAAACAGTATCGTTTTAGCCTCATCATATTCCTTTTAAAATATAACTCAAACGTACATGCCATTTTGCAGACAAAAACATTGGAGACGTTATCCATTCTCTACTTTGTCGGAGACGTTACCCATTCTCTACTTTGTCGGAGACGCTACCCTAAAATAGAGAATGGATAACGTCTCCGATGTTTTTATGAGCAAAATAACGCGTGCGTTTGAGTTATATTTTAGAAGGAATAGGCCAAGGTCAAAACGACACAACTTTGATGGGGAAAAGATGAGTAGGAAATCTGATGTGGAAAAAATATATACCAAGTCAGATATTTTTGCCACATAGGATGCCGCGTAAGAAAAAATTATTAAGTATTTGATGGTGTTAGTGAAAAGGGTGACATTGACAGAAATGTAAAACGTTAGGGTTACAATTGACAGAAAAAAGAAACGTTTTGCCACATAGGATGCCACGTCAGCAAAAACTGTTAAATATTTGACGGTGTTAGTGAAAATGGTGACATTGGCAGAAACGTAAAACGTTAGGGGTACAATTGACAGCGAAAAAACATTAGGGGCGAAATTGACAGAACCCCCAAACCTTGGGGTTAGGAAAGATACTTTTGCCTAGTTTTTTTTTTAATCAACTGATAAAATTTCATTACTCAAGCGTCAAAACGCATTACATCCGATAAGAAAAATGCAAAGAATCTACCCATCTCGATAAGATTAATGGGATTAAATAGTAGTTTGACCAATAATTTAGAGACTAAATAGTATTTTGCCTCTAAAAATAAACTAGAAATAAAAAATTAAAATAGGCATGCCACGTGCGGCACGCCCCAGTCTAATTCTAAAAAAAATATGATTTTATTATTTTATGATCTTTCCACATGACGATGTCACATGTGAGCCAGATTTTTGGAGATACTGAATTGAAAATTTTCACATGACCCATTATTCTCATCAATATTTTTGAAAGGCATGCCACGTGCGGCACGTCCGTAGTTTAACTTCCTCACATATGTATATACACTTTTTCGATAATTATATTATTTGAATTAAAAAAAATTTAAATGTGACTTATTAGGGATCGAACTCAAATCACTAATCATTAATTTTAAAAACAATGTCTTATTCATTGAGTTACAAAATCCTAATATAATATGTGCATGCAATTTATTTTTTTAAGAATATAATATAAAATGATTATTATATTTAAAATAATATAAAATTATAATATTTGGTATTTAAAATAATATCAAATCATAATTTAAAATAATAAATAAAGTAATGAGAAATTATGCACTTCTTCACTTTTTTAGTAACTACTCATAATATATATTTTTTGTCTCCCATATCCTCCAATAATATTTTTTTAACTTTTTATTTTAGTGGAAGAAAGTGGGGGTAGGGTAGTTATTTTTTTGGTGTCACACTTAGAGGCTTCGCATGCACCAAGGTGCATGCAATCATTTTTTTAAAATTCACTATAAAAATATTATTATTATTATTATTATTATTATTATTATTATTATTATTATTATATAAATATAATAAATAATTCAATTACTACTTATATTTATAATTTCTCTTTCACCACTTTTATTAACTACCTTACCCATGATCTCCTTTTCTCTCATATCTCCTCCAATCATATTTTAAAAAAAATTTTATTTTAGTATAAAAAAGTGGAGTTAGGGTAGTTATTTTTTTGGTGTCACACTTTGGTTTGTGACACCAAAAACTCCAAAGCCATATATATATACTAGAGGCTTCGCATACACCAAGGTGCATGCAATCATTTTTTTTAGGGTAAACTACAGTTTGCCCCCTTGTGGTTTGGCCTAATTTCAGTTTGCCCCCCTGTGGTTTAAAGTGCGACACTTAACTACCCTGTGGTTTGACTTAAAATTAATGTGACCCCCTGTGTTTTAGAGTGTGACACTTGACCCCATTGTGGTTTGTTATGTTATCACTTAACTACCTTCACCTACCTTCTATCCAAATTTTAGTCAAATTAATCATCATTTTTATACTTTTAATGTTTAAAATTTGTTATTCAACACTCTAGAATTATAAAATAATTCAAAAAAAATTATATTTAATATAAAAAAATTATAATTTTAAAAAATCAATAATTTGAATATGTTAATACTTAATATGAAGTTGGATTGTCACTTTATTTTAGTACACTATTAACGTTATATGATTGGATAAATTGGATACTTTTCTAAGAAAATTATTGTTTAATGTTAGAGTTTCTAAGCTCAATAACGTTAACATTCAATTCAGGTATGTATGTTCCGAACTTGAACAATAAAAAAAACTTAAATTTAGTTATATATTTATATTATATTATTCTCTTACAATTTTATTTTGATTGATTTAATAATTCTAAAATATTAAAGATAAAAAATAAAAATAAAATGAATAAATAACTAAATATAAATAATCAATAGAGTAAACAATAAATATTAAATTATTTTATTGATTTTTTAAAATTATAATTTTTTATATATTAATTATATATTTTTTGAATTATTTTATAATTATAGAGTGTTGAATAACAAATTTTAAACATTAAAAGTATAAAAATAATGATTAATTTGACTAAAATTTGGATAGAAGGTAAGTGAAGGTAGTTAAGTGCTAACATAACAAACCACAGGGGGGTCAAGTGTCACACTCTAAACCACAGGGGGGCACATTAATTTTAAGCCAAACCACAGGGTAGTTAAGTGTCGCACTTTAAACCACAGGGGGGCAAACTGGAATTAGGCCAAACCACAGGGGGGCAAACTGTAGTTTACCCTTTTTTTTAATTTACTATAAAAATATTTTTATTATTATTATTTTTAAATATAATAAATAATTCAATTACTACTTATATTTATAATTTCTCTTTTACCACTTTTATTAACTACCTTACCCATGATCTCCTTTCTCTCATATCTCCTCCAATCATATTTTTTAAAATTTTTTATTTTAGTATAAGAAAGTGGGGTTAGGGTAGTTATTTTTTTGGTGTCACACTTTAGTTTTGTGGCACCAAAAACTCCAAAGCCATATATATATAGACTAGAGGCTTCGCATGCACCTACGTGCATACATGTAATTTATTCTTAAATTTTTTAAAAATATAATTTAAAATAGTTATTATATTTTAAAATCATTAAAAGTTAAATATTTGATCATTTTAAAATTTTTAAATAGAATTTGCATCATAATTTAAAAATAAAAAAATAAAAAATAAGAAGTTATGCACTTCTCCATTTTATTAGTAACCACCTATCATACTTGTTTTCTCTCTCCCACATGCTCCAATCATATTTTTTTTGTATTTTTTAATTATAAAATATAGCTATTTTGTAAGATGTTGGTTATTTATTGGGAAGTTGAGGGGGAAGTTATTTTTTTGGTGTCACACTTTGCTTGTGTGACACCAAAAACTCCAAAGCCATATATATATAGATAAAAAAAATTAAAAAATGAGAAGTTATGCACATCTACATTTTTTAGTGACCAACTATCATACTTGTTTTCTCTCTCCCACATCCTCCAATATAGATATTGATTTATTGAGAAGTTGATTATTTATTGGGAAGTTGAGGGGCAAGTTATTTTTTTGGTGTCACACTTTGCTTGTGTGACACCAAAAACTCCAAAGCCATATATATATATATATATATATAGATATATAGATAGATGAGTTTAGTACTAATATTATATATGTATAATAATGTCATGTCATCACTTATCATTATTAATTTTAATAATTTTATATGTTAAAAAGAAATTCAAAACATAAGGAACAAAATCGAATAAAATTTAAAACATTTAAGACAAAATTAACCAAAAAAAAAAAATTAAAAATTAATATAAAATTTAGAGGCAAAATATTATTTAGTCCTTAAATTATTGGTCAAACTACTATTTAGTCCTCGAATTTATAAAAAATACTATTTAGTCCCCGAATTTGTAACTATGTCAACTATTTAGTCCCCAAACTTGGCAAAAATACTATTTAATTCCCGAATTTGCAACTCTGTCAACTCTAACGGGTAACAGTCAGGAGACTAAATAGTTAACAGAGTTGCAAATTCGGAGATTAAATAGTATTTTTGCCAAGTTTGAGGACTAAATAGTTGACATAGTTACAAATTCAGAGATTGAATAATTGACATAGTTACAAATTTTGGGGACTAAATAGTATTTTTGATAAATTCGGGGACTAAATAGTATTTTTGATAAATTTAAGGACTAAATAGTAATTTGACCAATAATTCAAGAACTAAATAGTATTTTGCTTCTAAAATTTACCAGCATAAAAGATACCTAACTATCTTCAAAAAAATTGAGAAGATTTAGTGTAATTTTTTAGAACACAAGAAAAGGGTATATTTCACTCGTATTCCAAAGAATGTTAGGTCAAGAACACAAAAAGCATGAAGCATTTGCCTACTCTCAAATTCAAAAGCACACCTAAAGATTGTGACAAATTAAAGTACTATTTGCTAAATAAACCATATATAGCTAGCTAAACCAATCATTCACCCACATTTTAACTAATTCAAGGTCTCCTCTCCTATATATGATTGATATAAGAAACTAATGACTCAGGCATCATTAATTAGTTGCAATTAATTAAATTTGCTTGAATTTTGAGTTTTCATGTGAAATGGGATCATCATCATCTCAAGAAAACAACCTCTCCATAGTTTCTTCCATTATTAGGGATGGATTCAACAACATGGGAGGGATAGTGTTAGTGATGTGCATGTGTGTTTCATGGATGTTGATGCATAGATGGAGCCAAAGGAAGAAGAAAGGCCCTAAAACATGGCCATTTTTGGGAGCTGCAATTGAACAAATGATGAACTATGATAGGATGCATGATTGGCTTGTGAAGTACTTTTCACAGTCAAAAACTGTGGTGGTTCCTATGCCTTTCACTACCTATACTTACATTGCTGATCCTGCTAATGTTGAACATGTCCTTAAGACCAACTTCAACAATTATCCCAAGGTATGTATATATATATATATACACACATTTCAACAATTTGGTTTTGATGAGAAAGAAGAAAAGATTGAATTTATGAATGAATATATGTTATTGTTGAAGGGTGAAGTGTACCATTCATATATGGAAGTACTGCTTGGAGATGGGATATTTAATGCAGATGGTGAGCTTTGGAGGAAACAAAGGAAGACTGCAAGCTTAGAGTTTGCTTCCAAAAATTTGAGAGATTTCAGTACCAAAGTTTTCAGAGAGTACAGCCTCAAGCTCTCTCACATTCTCACCCAAGCATCTATCCACAACCAACAAGTGGATATGCAGGTACTTTAATTTACACATTACATTAGAACTTGGATCCTCTGCTCTTCAGGTTCATGTTGTCTCGGTTAATTAGTCACGATGATTCTCTGTGACTAATCAATCAAACCATCGTGACTAAATTTTTATTACGATTATTTAATCAATTAGCTACGACGAGTTCATTACGTTATTATTTAATCGTGGCTAAATTTTTACTACGATTATTTAACCGTGACTAATCAATCAAATAAACATATACAGCATAAACTTGGACAGCAAAAGATCTTTACTCATTACGTTATTATATATGCTTACTTGTGTTGTGTCTCACTGAAAAACTCGTTTGGTAAGAGTCCCGTACAGTACATTAAATGTATTCTCACGATTCCCAAAAAAATTTACATCATATTTTATATATACCAAACATATTTTTTATCATACTTTTTCTCTTTCCTAATTTTTCTTTCTATCTCTCTCTTCACTTTTCTCTACAGTACTTTTCTTTATTCTACAGTACTTTCTTTATAGTACTTTACATCCGTGCATTTATACCAACCGTCCCCTAAAAATAAACCCACTTGTTTGATTATTTGTAAATTAGCAATAGTTAGCCGACAAAATAGACCGGTTTAACCTATGAATGGCGGGTTAGGATGGCAACCCACAAAGATTCGAGTTAATTTAACCTGGCCTGTATAAACTGTGGGTTATATGGATTTGAGGCAGACCACCGGTGGATAATTCTTTTTTTTATTTACTTATTTAAAAAATCAACTTAAAAATTTCTTTTTTATATAATTAAATTTTTTAAAAGATCGCAAAATATTATTGTAATATTAAATAATAGTGTGTTAAAATTACATTTTGTGTGATATAAAATTTATAGCACCATAAGAAGTGCATTTAGACCAAAATATTAAACTTGTAATTGAATTTTCTTTCAATAAATTTACATAGTATTTACATACATTAACTAATAAACTATATATTAAATATACATATTAATAAATTCAATTCACTAATTAGAAATTACTAAAAAAATCTTTCAAAATATAAATGCCTACATACTATAATTAAAAATGTTGTAATTTACCATTATATATATATATTTTCCTTCTAAATAATTGATGAATAATCTTGAATTGCCACATTATTTCAGGAGTTGTTAATGAGAATGACTTTGGACTCGATATGCAAGGTAGGATTTGGGGTTGAAATTGGAAGTTTGGCTCCCAATTTACCAGAAAATAGTTTTGCTCAAGCCTTTGACACTGCAAACATAATTGTGACACTTCGGTTCATTGATCCACTTTGGAAAATAAAGAAATTCATAAATTTTGGCTCAGAAGCTCAACTTGATAGGAGCATCAAGATCATTGATGACTTCACTTACTCTGTGATTCGAACAAGGAAGGCAGAGATAGAGGAAGCTCGAATGAATGGCCAACAAGATAAGGTACGTACCAATATATATAGATATCAACGAGGTAACATTAAATGGTAAGAGGTCCTAGCTTCTATCTCTAGAGTGATGGGATTAGAACGTTATCTGTTGAGAGAGCGACCTCCAATAATGAGTTTTATAGTATTCAAGGGATTAGTTATCAGGCTTCCTCTGATGGATATTCTAGTCATAAACAAAATAATAATTAATGTTGACCTTTTTTTTTGAAATGATTAAGTTGATATTTTAGTACTAAAAAAATGAGGCAAAATACTATTTAGTCATGGAATTGTTGGTCAAACTACTATTTAGTCTCCAAATTTATCAAAAATATTATTTAGTCCCCGAAATGTTTAACTATGTCAACTATTTAGTCTCTGAATTTGACAAAATACTATTTAGTCTCCGAATTTGTAACTATGTCAACTATTTAGTCCCCAAATTTGACAAAAATACTATTTAATCATCGAATTTGCAACTCTGCCAACTATTTAGTCTCCTGACTGTTACCCGTTATAGTTGACAGAGTAGCAAATTCGGTGATTAAATAGTATTTTTGCCAAGTTTAGGGATTAAATAGTTGACTTAGTTACAAATTCGGGGACTAAATAGTATTTGTCAAATTCGGAGACTAAATACTTGACATAGTTAAACATTTCGGGGACTAAATAATATTTTTGATAAATTTGGAGACTAAATAGTAGTTTGACTAACAATTCCAGGACTATTTTACCTTAAAAAAATATAAATATAGAATTTGTTTGGCTGAATTGTAAAACATCACTCTCAACTAAAGAAGTTGTACAATTTACCTCCGTCGATTTTACAAGTTGACAAAAGTCCCCCTTAAACTTTCAATTTGTGTAATATATATACTCCTTCATTAATTTTTTTTTCCAAATACCCCGTTACCAAATTTAAGGGAGATCAGATATTACATAATTGAATTATTGGAAGTTTAAAGGAGTATTATGTAAAAAATTAAAGTTTGAGGGAGTGTTCTGTTAAACTATTGAAGTTAAATTTTCAGTTAGTTATGTTTAATTAATAGAAATAGTGAAGGATTAACCGAGACAAATTGTAACTTTTAGAAATTAAATTTAATATTTTTTTTACGTAATAAGAGATATCAA
The DNA here is from genome assembly GCA_014851425.1 of Senna tora. Classification (NCBI taxonomy): domain Eukaryota; kingdom Viridiplantae; phylum Streptophyta; class Magnoliopsida; order Fabales; family Fabaceae; genus Senna; species Senna tora. Next base: position 32,674,127 of record CM026265.1, on the reverse strand, counting down.
AATGAGCCGTCTCGATTCACCTTGAGCTAACCCACCAAGGACTTTTGTTTTTATGGGTTGGACCAGGTTTGATCCACTCAACTAGGAGAGTGGACTAAAATGCTTGCCCAATCCAATCCCTGAAGGGCCATTGGTTGGGTTGAGCCAGTCCATAGCCTTTTTCTTTTACAAAAAATAATTTACTTATTTGATCGAATATCAATATATCAGAATAAATATTACAAATTAATTTATAAAAATAATAATTAAAAAACTATTTGGTATAATTCATTTTATATATCACTATATTATATATGAATATTGTAAATTGGCCTAAAAGTATAAATTCATTTTACATATCAATATATTTAAAATGAATATTGCATGTCTTAAATGAGTTGAACTACGAGCTCATCTTCTATGGCCCATCCCTCAATTTTAAGGGATTAAATTGAGACAAATTACGTATTTCAATTTTAAACAAGTTGACAAAAATGACTTAATGGCTTAATTACTTTCTTAATCCCAAAATGCAGATAAAACATGATATTCTATCAAGATTCATAGAACTAGGAGAGAGCAATGATGCAATAACAGACAAGAGCCTAAGAGATGTTGTGCTGAACTTTGTGATTGCTGGTCGTGACACAACAGCCACAACTCTATCATGGGCCATATATATGACCATAACTCATGCCCAAGTCGCTGAAAAACTTTACTTGGAGCTCAAGAATTTCGAGGAGGATCAAGCAAAACAGCATAATAATGTTTCGTTGCTTCAATGTGATCACAATAATACAGAGGAGGATTCTGAATCTTTTGACCAAAGAATAGTGCAATTCTCGAAGCTTTTGACCAAAGATTCACTTGAGAAGTTGCACTACTTGCATGCAGTCATTACGGAAACACTTAGGTTGTACCCAGCTGTTCCTCAGGTATGTTATGTTATGTGTGTGTATAAATTGTTTTGGTGCTAATTGTTAGTTTGTTACAAGAATTTAATTGGGAATATTGTCTTTTTTTTGTTGGATTTTGGATCATTTGCATTAATTTCTAGAAATAGAAAGAAAAAAAAATAAGGCAAAATATTTTTTAGTTTTCGAATTATTGGTCAAACTACTATTTAGTCCTTGAATTATGAAAGAATACTATTTAGTCTCCTGGACGATACTCGTTAAATAACTGAGTGACGTGGGCACGTGGCCGGACTCCTCTCCTCACTCCTCCTCCCGCGTAGTAAAAAATTGGGTCGATGTCCTCCTTCCCCCTGTTCTCGGAGTCAAGTTTCGTTTGATGTGCAGGTATGGCGGCCACATCATGCCTCGTCCTCACGACAAGACCTTCTCTTACGTCGACGGTGACACTTGCATCGTTGTTGTTAACGGCACTACGTTAGCGGTTAACGGTCACGTCACTCAATTATCTAATAGGTAACGTCCAAGGGACTAAATAGTTGATAGAGATGCAAATTCATGAACTAAATAGTATTTTTCCAAAATTTAGGGAATAAATAGTAGTTTGACCAACAATTCGAGGACTAAAAAAATACTTTGCCTAAAATAAAGATGTTCAGTACTAAAAAAATAATGGACTTATCTTGACCAACAAGGGATTAATCCAAATGGTAAGCGGTTTGGTATCGCTTAAGCAAGATTCAAATGCGCAACACAAGTCGAGTCTGAATTAATTAGGACAGTGCCTTAAAAATGGGACAGGCAACAAAATAAACTTATCTTGAATGAATTAAGGGACAAATTCTCTTTCTTTCTACTTTTCTCCTACTAGAGAGAATTGCACTGTTTTCCAACGGAAGAGAATTTGGATGTTTTTTTTGGTTACTTTAATTTGATTTACTCTCGTGAAACTTTGACTATAGTATGGGTTGGAATATAAATCACATTCCTGTTATATATAAATTTATCCAATTAGGTTCCAATGTTGGTATTTATACAAGGAAATGTTTTAATCTGTGTTTAAAGAATCAGATCAAAATGAATGGTTCAATCGGTTGAATTGATAACCATTCAAGTGTCTGATTTGACTTTGGACTAGATAAATGTACTAATTTTTTTCAAAAACTCATCCATTTTATAACGAACTAAAGAGTTTTGAGCTTTTTAAACTTTCCCTTCAGTAGTGTTCTTTTTCTTCATATAAAATGAATGTTAGTTAATGAATTATAGGACCCAAAGGGCATATTGGAGGACGATGTGTTACCAGATGGAACAAAAATAAAAGCAGGAGGGATGGTGACTTATGTTCCATACTCAATGGGAAGGATGGAGTACAATTGGGGCCCTGATGCTGCATCCTTCAATCCTGACCGTTGGTTCAAAGATGGTATTCTCCGTAATGAATCTCCCTTCAAATTCACTGCTTTTCAGGTAATTATTACATGCTTTCATCTTTCGATATATAAACTTATACTTCCTTATTCTTCTCATAACTATTATATTTATTATCTTTACTTTCTCCCTCTCATCTTAACGAGTGATAGATCTTGTGCAGTACCTCGTGATACTTTGTGGTACTGCATGATTAGAAAGAACAAATAGGATAGGTCTCTCACTTGTTCTATCTTTTTGTGCGTTGCTATGAGATACCACACCTGATCTGTTTGACATCTTATCTCATCATATATCTTATTTTGCATTTAAATTATAAGATAAGTTTTTTTTTAAGTTGTGACATCAAAAAGAAGTGTGACACTAGAAAAATCAACTGTCATATTAATATAGACATATATAAAAAAATATATTGAAATTGATTAGTTGGTCAAATTTTACACGAGTCTATTACATGTGTTAATAGTTGATTGAATAAAATTAAAAATAAAAGAATTTAAAAAAAAAGAGTTTATTATAACTAAATTTTTGTACAATTGTCAATTTTATCTTTCAATTCTTCCATAATTTGTTATATATAGTATCATATCTCATATATATTTAAATCATTCAGTTTTATATTATATAGTTTTTAGATTAATGACTAGAAAAACAAGTTAGTATAGATTACTGCTTGACAAGCAGTGAAGTGAAATAAATGCCATTATTATTTAAATAACAATTTAAAATTGTTTTAGGAGGATATGGATATATATATATAAAGAGAGATATATACTCGAGTCTCACTTTCATATCTATCTCTATCTTAAACTTTTTAGTATTGTACAACATCTGATCTTTTTTCGTGATTAGTACATAAATCCAGGAATTATGTGTAAGTAATATCTTTTAGGAAAAAACTTAGGTCCATTTCTTTATGTTTATTTCATCAAGTTCTCCAATATAAATATGACACGTGGCAAAAAGTGTTTAAATAACCAATCACAGTAGAGAAAGAATATAGAATACCACCTTTTATATGACCAATCATAGAAGAAAGAGAGTGTAAATACAATATATAATTGGTGGAACTTAATGAAATGGACATAAATTTTTTCCTATCTTTTAACTATAAAAATTGATTTAAAACCCTTTCAAATATTGCAATTTGTGTAAAAAATTCTTTCTATGATTTTTTTTATCCAAATTCTTTAGGAAAGGTAGTATCATCAAATTATTTAAGGAATTTTTGTGTGTGTGCATATTATAGTTTTGTTAGAGATTTGATTAGAAAAGTTAACAGAATGAGTTTTGAGTTCTTTACCAGAGGGTGACATTTAGATCTGTAAATCTGCACATCAGGACATTAAGTCATTTATTTCCCACCGCCGTGACAAGTTACTGTACATATTTAACTCGCATTTGTAATCTGCGAGCTGATATAAATGACTCGCATTTGATATCTGCGAGTCCAACTGGGATCGCAGGTAATAACTGCGAGTCTTCTTTATTCACTCGCATTTGATATCTGCGAGTCTAATATGCACAGTAACTTGTCACAGCGGCGAGAAATAAATGACTCAATGTCGTGACATTTGAAGGAAAAAATTGTCATATCTAATTCTTTTATCCGAGTTTTTTTTCCTTTCTTTTTGCATTTATTACAAAGTTTAAGGAAGGTTTTAGGTCAATTTTTATAGTTTACAATAGTTAATTATTTGCACATGACTTCTATAAAATATATATATATATATATATTTGCAGGCAGGGCCAAGGATATGTCTTGGGAAGGACTCTGCTTATCTGCAAATGAGAATGGCACTTGCAATTTTGTGCAGATTTTACAAATTCAATGTGGTTCCTGGTCACACTGTCAAATACCGCATGATGACTATACTTTCAATGGCCAATGGTTTGAAGATTACCATACAGAGACGTAATTAATTAATTAATTCTATTTATATATATCATTTATAAGATTGCAATCTATTTAATTATATTAGAGTGATGGAATAAAAAGAAAAAAAAAAAGTGAAATGTCCATCTATATATATACCTACTCAGTTGTCATAGGAAATTAACTTGGATTTTTTCTTCTTCTTTGATATTATAAGGTTACAAGTGGAGTATTGTAAAAGAGCTACCTATTTATACATAAAAAAACATGATTTGAAAATCTATATCACTTCGTAGAGGACAGAAAAAAAAAAAAGATATAAAGTTTGTGAAAAACAGACGCCGGATGAGGAAGTTATGGTCATTTATAACAAGGGGACCCTGCATTGCTCCTCCTTGTATGTGTTGCCCGCCATGGCGAGTAGAACAAAGCTGTGAGTTTTTCCATCTGTTCTAGGCTCCCATCCTTTGATTTTTGGCATCCCGGCCAATCCATATAAAAACATTTCAACATTGGATTTTGGTTTTCTAGGCTTAGACATTACTTAATTATATCATCAAAACAACACCCCATCAAACTCAAACAACATCAAATAAGCCATTTTTGAAGAAAAATGCAAGAACGTGATGAACCCTAACTTTCAAATCCTACAACCGCCAATCCAATAAATAAATCACGAAATACATCCAATAATAAAAATGTTGGTCAAGAATGCAAGTTTTAATCTTCTATTCATTATAAAATCAAGTGGTTTCCACAAATCTTTCAGGAATCAAGAGAAAGGGGTTGAAAATAAAAAATAGAGGTAGAGAGCTAAACCTACCTCAAGAGAAGAAGATGAAGTGAATGAGATGCTAGGAAGGGGCTCCTTGACTCCTTCTACAATATCTCTGGTCATTAGCTGGATTTCGGCCAAAATCCACCACAACCATCAAGCTCTCCAAGAGTTTTGGCTTCTTCTCTCCTTAAGTGTGCGTGTGTTAGTCCAAGGGTGGGGGAAAGAATGGGGTGGAGGAGAGTTTAATTAATGACATTAGGTAGAAACTCCAACTTTTCGCCATCTCTAAATCCTTTCAATTAGGTTTCTAATCTCTTTTCTTACAAACTTTTATTTCTTTTTATCCCTCCAAAAAATTCCTTTCTTACTCCGGTCCTTAGTTTTTCATCTTTCCCATTAATTTAACCCTTGTCCAATTTTATAATTTACTTTTCATTCTGGTCCTCGGATTTGACTTTTTCTTTATATTTAACTCTAATTTTCAATATAATACAACTATATGCAACTAATGCATTAACCAATGTCACACATAAGCATTTTCAATTAACGACCATCATTAACGATCATCTCTTAAATTAAATCATAGAATTAAGTGGGTGTTACAGTTTCATTCATCAAATGTACCAGCTTAAGTTTTTTTTTTAGATATGGAATCTTTCCCCTACAACCTTGATAAAGGTCGTCTCAATAGGTTTAGGTGATTCATCTATCCTCAGTTCCAAATCAATATCAACTATTCCAAAGGCAAATTCGATGCCTTGTTTCAGCTTCATGTAGTTTGGACATAATCACCATTTCAATCGCGGCATTGTTATTCCCATTAAAAGAAACTGTTTACAAATAATTAATAAGGCCAATAAATGAGACAATTATATAAAAGTAGTTAAATATTTAAACGAACTTGAAGGAGAACCATTTGCATCAATATAAACTTCCCTTCGAGCGGATAATATAATATGCAACTAGTATTGAATCTGTGCGATGTACGGGATATGACTATAAATTATTTTATGTTAATTTGAATTATTTTGTATATTAAAAAAAATTGGAAACATGATTTGGAGTATATGAGTTTCTTGGTATTTTCGTAAAAAAATAGATAGATTCATTGTTTGCCAATCATCTTATATAGGTACTAATGTTGTTAAGTACTCTAAGTTCTATAATGACAGGACACTTCAAACATCAAATCCAATAATGGTGATTTTTAACAATTTAATCATATAGGTCACATCAAAGTTCGTAGACTAATCATAAATAAAATCTTATGAATAGCTATTAATATCAAGATATTAATAACAATAGACAGTACATCAGGATAATCTCTATGCAAAAATCATCTAACAAATGCAATGATATTGAATGTTTCGACCTGTGCGATGCACAGGATATGATTATAGGCTATTTTATAATTAAACCCAAAATATATGAGCATTTATTAATATTAGCATATTAATAAAAATGCATAGTACAAAAGAATATTCTAGCTCAATTGATACATGACAAATGCCATGATATTGATTGTTCAGATATATAACCTTATGGGTTGATGTTATAAATAAGTGTAAACAAAAGATATATATGATCCAAACATATGAAAAATGTAACAAATATAAAATAATATACTTGGAATGTACATGATATAGATTACTTAACATTATGAAAAAATTCATTGTACACAACGTTAGAACTTAGATATTTTGTTGGATGGATTTCCATCATTCGTACACACCAATACTTTCATTTATAAATAATATGTATGTTATAAATAATATGTATTTTGGACGTATGAATGTATGTTTCTTGATGGTGGTATGCATTTTGATTTTTGAAGTATGGAGGTATGCATTTTGGACGCAAGGAAAAGAAATCAGGCCTAAAAATGGAAACATGGCAAAAAAATAAATGGCAGGTTGAACCCGAACGAACCCATTCATTAGCAGGTTGGAATTTTGTAGCATTTTCTCCAAAAGAGACCCAACTCGCTACCTTTTAATCGGTCTAATTGCATTTTCCCTCAAACCTGATCCGACATGTGACCACCCCTAGTCATGTATATTCTATGATCTTAGCTCTGTCACCTCACTACTAAAGTGTTTTCAATGAATGCATGTTTCTCATGTGATATTGTTTTTCGATCTCAAGCTCTTCAATTTTCATTCCTCCAATAATTTTGTAAGTAAAAAAAGAAGAATGTTTTTTATACAGAGTAATTAGATTGAATTACAAAGTATACGAAATTTAAAAAGTATGTTAGACATAATTATTATTTAAAAAAATAAAATATAAAAAATAAGATTTAAAGTCATCTCTACTCGTTCATTTTTCTTGTATTTTTCTGAATTTAATTCTTCTTGGTCCACGAGCTAGAAAAATGATGGCTATAGATCAAAATTGAATGCATGTGTTTTGTTTTTTTGTTTTCAGAATGCAATTGTTTTTTTTTTCTACATTATTCATTTGTTCAATTTGACTGTTGCTTCATATATATTAATGCATTTAACAATTTGGATCAATGATCATCATTTGGAACATGTAGCCAGCTGCTACATACGGGAGACTTATGAGGATGCCGAAGAAGGAATAAGAGTTTAACGCTGAGGTGGTTTAAAAGGAGACACTTTGTTTGATAGTTAGTTTGGTGAGTTTGAGAGGTGAGATGTTTTCCTCTCAAAAGAGGGAAGCAAGGTGCCATGTGTGGAGGTAAGAAAGTTGGAGAAGTTGCTAGGAAGCAATTTTTATGGACCAAAATACCCTTGTAAAAAGTGTTTATTTACTTTATAGATAATTAAAGTAAGAGCAAAAATGACATTTTACACGTTTAACTTCCACTACTCTATCTCATTTCTATCATACCAAACAATTTCAATTTCTATTTCCAATTTCCTTTCCCTACATATCAAACACACATAAAATCTTCCACTTCTACTTCCACTTCCCTTTCCACTAAAACACTTACCGGATACCAAACGCCAAAGACTTTAGAAGCTAATGCATCTGCAGAAATGCGTCTCAATGGATGAACTGACCCAATGATTTTCAAAGCTTGTGTTCCTACAGTTACACACAATGAATTAGAGCCTTACATTCAGAGAGTCATTGATGGTGTTGCTGCTGCTTGTGTTCTTATAGGACAACCCATTACAATTTACAACCATGTCCTTAAGGTCATTTTTGTTTCTTTTGATCTTTTATCACTTTTCAGTTTAGTTTTTGAATTTAATATGTATAATTTATTTCCTTTTTTGTTAGTTCTGGCACTACTCAAGGGAAGCCAAAATTTATACCTTCGAATGATGAATTGTTTGACACTACAATGCACATATACATAACTTCTTTGGCTTTCAGGAAGAGGTATTCATGACTGAGTAAATTAATAGTCTAATAGATATCCGAATTATAATTTAGCTTTTCCGGCCACACATGCAAAGAACTATAATTTAGCTTTTCTCTTGTACAATACTATTTCTTGATTTTACAGACTCAAGGTATTATATCATGAATCCAAACAGAGTATTTCCAAATCATAAATTGTATTTGGAAAGTTCAGTGTTTGAATGCCACATTAAGATGACACATGATTTTATATTAAACTGGAGTAACAAATATACCACCAGCAAACAGATTTGGCACAGTAGAAATTTTTTTTTGGGGCGGAGCAGGTTGTTGCAAAAATGAAACCACCAATACTACACTTTCAAAATTTGAAAGACTAAACCAGCAGTTTTAATTTCCAATCTTTCATATCCCTTGTGACTTAATATTCTCACTCCCAATAAAGCACAAGTTCAACATGATGCTGATCAAAAGTAAAATCTCAGAAAGGTCAAAGACAACATTAAATAATAAAAATTTTCAAAAGAAATGACTAATGTTAGCACTCATCAGATATAACTGCCGCTTTCCTGATGCCTACTCAAGTTTGATACCTTAGGATCAGGAGATGCAAGTACAATATCAGAGCATAAATCCAAAATCATCCTTGTATCCTTCTGTCTAAGCATTTAGCAATGCCAATGATCTTCCTTTGTAATATCAATATAAGTTTGACTTGAAAAAATAGAGTATAAGAGGGCGAAATAAAATGCTTAATGTGCATATAAATCAAATATGTTCTTCCTTTCCCATCTCTCTTTCATTCTTTTAAATCCAAGCATACCTTGGCAGATGCAGTGCTATTGCTGCTAGATGTACTTTATTCTTATTCCTTTGCTTAGCTTGTCTTCTCCTGCCTTGGGTTATTGTTTCAGTAATATCATCCTAAGAAGAAAATTTGCTTCAGAAAGGCCAAGCAAGCAGGTGGCTACACAGAAGAAAATGCAAAAAATTTTGTATCTTTCAGTAAATTGAGAAATAAGTCTCTGGTATCGCTCATAGCCTTAGGCACCATTGCCATTTTATATTGATACACCACCAACCAACTCTTAAAACTAATAAACATGCTGGCTTTAAAAGTTCTGGGTTGCTTCTTTGGCTTTTGGAATCATTTATTCTCATATTGGCTTTCGTTATAAGTGAATAGAGCAAGTTTGCCTCACCTGATGCATCATAGTAGGATGCATTCAGTATACTGCAACATCAATTAAAAGGAAAATTGAAGATATGAAATGACATAAGAATATCACAAACTCAAAATGCAGACTTAGCTTTGAAACTGAAACAACACACCACCAATCACACCAAACAGAAAATCAGAATAACAAATCAAACCAAGTCTTATTATTTAGCAATTTGTCTTTAAACTGATTGCCAGTTTTTAGCCTCTGAATGTGCCAATCTGTTACTTCATCAAACCGCTAAATTTGCGAGCGTCATTAAGTTGTATATTCTTGCTCTGGTATCTTTTTTCATTTATTGGGATTACACAGACATATGAAGCATTTGCGAGTCTTTGTCTAGATTTTCTTTTTTGTGCTGATGTGGCAACATTATATAATGTAAGTTATAGGACAGGTGGCAAGAATTTGTTCTATGTATATTACTTTAGTAAGATATATAGAAGATTGGAGTATTGGTCGTCTGTCTTTTCCAAGAAAAATGCACTAGAAAATACCAAAAAGAAGCTTAAAAAGACAAAAAGGGACCAAAATTAAATAAAAGGTGTTGTGTCATTTGAAAGTCATAAATAGCATATTCGTAATTTTTTTTTCATGGCAATTGCGATTTTACCAAGTCCTAAAGCGATTCTACTTGTACAAATCCTACTTGAACTTAGGCCTAATTATGAGAACCCTATATAAGCATTCCATCTAGAATTCATTTCCTAACCACCATATGATCTGTTATATAGTACACTCGTTTATTGTTTGTCATTTTTTAATATTAATAGGGACTTATATAAATAAAAACCTATTTTAATGGATGGTCTAAATTTTTATTTAATATTAAATAATGTCAAATAATGAATCGATACTCCTCTAAAAGGATTTTATAATTTTGCATCAAATTAATCCAAATTATCAATTTTATTGTTAATAACAAATGATCAATCTACAACCTAGCTAATTTAATGAAAATTAAAAATTCTTCCACATCAACCAAATTGAAATAATTTGAAGAGAAAGAGACCAAACGAAAGTTATGAAATGTTTATTCTTACAGTAAACAATTTTGAATTCAAAGTATAATTCGGATTCGATGTTGAGAAAATAAAGAAAGCAATAGGAGTGAGAAGCAAAAATTAATTAAATTCAATATCTATCTAATTATCTAGTTAGAAACCAGAACAAAGAATAATTAAAAAATTAAATGCTCTGAACTCCAATTTTTTTAAAACAAACAAAAATACAGAAAAGAAGTCTTTTTTTATTAATAGAATGAAAAGATAAATATTAACATGAATTTTAAAATTACTCTAAAATTTTTTTTAAAGAAACCCTATTGAATGTGGATTTTGTAGTGTTCTTTGACTTAACCTAATCATCCTTCGGTCTATGTACGAATAGACCTAGAAAAAGAATGACACAAAAATTGAAAAAAGCTTTCGCATCTAAGGTTGATCAATCTAGAAAAACATTATAATTTTCATCATATGGAATAACTAAAAGATCTAATTAATAATCTAAAAAGTTTCTATGGGATCAAATTGTAAAATTTTATATTTTCGATAATTTTGATCCTAAAGTTTTAATCCTGACCGTTGGTTCAAAGATGGTCTTCTCTGTAATGAATCTCCCTTCAAATTCACTGCTTTTCAGGTAATTATTACATGCTTTCATCTTTCAATATATATAGTTATACTTCCTCATTTTTTCCATAACTATTATATTTATTATCTTTACTTTTTCTCTCTCATCTTAACGAGTGAGGGTCCTGTGCAGTATCTCGTGGTACTGCAGATTAGAAAGAACAAATAGGGTGAATCTCACACTTGTTCTCTCTCCTTGTGCATTACAATGAGGTATCGCACCAGATCTGTTACGTTTGATATCGTCATATATCTTATTTTGTTTTTAAATTATAAAATATGTTTTTTTAAAGTTGTGACACCAAAAAGAAGCCTGACACCAGAAAAATCAAAAGTCATATTAATATAGACATATATAGAAAAATATATCAAAATTGATTAGTTGGTCAAATTTTACATGAGTGTATTACATTATATGTGTTAATAGTTGATTGAATATAATTAAAAATAAAAGAATTTAAAAAAAAGTTTATTATAACTAAATTTTTGTACAATTGTCAATTTTATCTTTCAATTCTTCCATAATTTGTTATATATAATATCATATCTCATATATATTTAAATCATTCAGTTTTATATTATATAGTTTTTAGATTAATGACTAGAAAATCAAGTTAGTATAGATTACTGCTGCTTGAGAAGCAGTGAAGTGAAATAAATGTCATTATTATTCAAATAACAATTTAAAATTGTTTTAGGAGGATATATATATATAATAGATTGAATGTTGTATTAACATTAAATAGTAAAGAGAGATATACACAAGTGAGTCTCACTTTCGTGTCTATCTATATCTTAAACTTTTTAGTATGGTACAACATCTGATTTTTTTTTTTCGTGAAATGTACATAAATCCTGGAATTATGTGTAAAGTAATCTCTTTTAACTATAAAAATTGATTTAAAACCCTTTCAAATATTGCAATTTGTGTAAAAAAATCTTTCTATGATTTGTTTTAATTTTATCCAAATTCTTTAGGAAAGGTAGTATCATCAAATTATTTAAGGAATTTTTGTGTGTGCATATTATAGTTTTGTTAGAGATTTATTAGAAAAGTTAACAAAATGAGTTTTCACTTTTTTTTTAAGCTAAATTACTCTTTTGGTCCTCAATGTTTGAATAAAGTTTAATATTGGTTCTCAATGTTTCAAAAAGTTATTGTAAGTCCTCAAGGTTTTTTTTTTTGTCAAAATTGGTCCTCTAGCGTAACATCCGTTTGGTTTTGCCATTAAATGCTGACGTAGAAGGCTTATGTGGCACACCCTCTCTCCTATACGTGTCATATTTAAATGACATGACACCCTCTCTCACTCAAATTCAACAAAATGACACCGTTTTGATTCATTTAAATGTTCTGTTTTGGTCATCAAAATAACGTCGTTTTGTTGAGTTGGAGTGAGAGAGGATGTCATGTCATATATATATGACACGTAGGAGAGAGGGTGTACCACATAAGCCTTCTACGTCAACATTTAATGGCAAAATCAGACGGATGTTACGCTAGAGGACCAATTTTGACAAAAAAAAACGTTGAGGACCTACAATAACTTTTTGAAACATTGAGAACCAATATTAAACTTCATACAAACGTTGAGGACCAAAAGAGTAATTTGACTTTTTTTTTTTTTGTATTGATTACAAAGTTTAGAGGAAGCACTCTGCTTATCTCATTATCTGCAAATGAGAATGGCACTTGCAATTTTGTGCAGATTTTACAAATTCAATGTGGTTCCTGGTCACACCGTCAAATACCGCATGATGACTATACTTTCAATGGCCAATGGTTTGAAGATTACCATATAGAGACATAATTAATTAATTAATTAATTTTATTTATATATATTATTTATAAGATTGCAATCTATTTAATTATATTAGAGTGATGGAATAAAAAGAAAAAAAAATGAAATGTCCATTTACATATATACCTACTCCGTTGTCATAGGAAATTAACTTGGATTTTTTTTTTTTTGGCCTGAGATTTTTTCTTCTTCTTTGATATAAGGTTACAAGTGCAGTATTGTAAAAGAGCTACCTATGACCTATCTATACATAAAAAACATGATTTGAAACTATCATAATTCGAAATATAATATTATTGGGGGTCTATATATAAAAGTTTGGTCAAAACTTTAAATTGGTCATTTATGTTTGCACGAAGTTTTATATTGGTCCTTTATGTTTCAAAAAGTTCAAATTGGTCTTTTATGTTTGCAAGAAGTTCCAAATTGGTCCTTCCGTCCACTTCCGTCAATTTTCTAAGTTAAGTGCTGACGTGGCGTGCTGACATGTCCATCTAAGCTGACGTGTCATACCACGTCAACACCACGTCACTGCCACGTCATCGCATATGATATTGGATGATGACGTGGCGATGACGTGGCATGCCACGTCAACTTCAAGTCTTCAACTGACACGTAGGAGAGAGTGTGTCCATGTCAGCATGCCACGTCAGCACTTAACTTAGAAAATTGACGGACTTGGACGGAAGGACCAATTTGGAACTTCTTGCAAACATAAAGGATCAATTTGGACTTTTTGAAACATAAAGGACCAATATGAAACTTCGTGCAAACATAAAGGACCAATTTGAGGTTTTGACCATAAAAGTTTTTTAGTTTTTTTTTTCCTTCAGTTATATAAAAAAGAATAAAAATTAAATTCAGCCTTAATAAGGATAGCCTAGAACTTTTTGTCCAAATTTCTAGTAAAAAGGTGAAAGAAAACTAATGATTTGGTCGTTCAGTAATTTTACTTTTATTTTTTTTTTCCGAATTTTATTATTGATTAATTAGAATTACTCCATATTAAGAGAGTGACATAAGCTTAAATGAAACAAAAATGCTGCAATTTTTTTTTCGTTCATAACTATGCTTTAACTTGATAATTTCATATGAACTTCATATACAACTTTGTTGTCAATTATATACAAATGACACATATGCAAGTAACATATATATGAACTGAACAAGATTATTACAAATGGAAACTTCATTAAGTTTTTAAATAGTTACTCCTTGTCCAATATGGATTATTATAAATGGTCAAGAATTTAAAAGAAAGTTTTCATTTTATCCATGTACAAAAGTTTGAATCTCCCGAAACCATCTAAAATCCCGCCTAACTTGCCCCCTAGCACATTCTGTCCGATAGTTTTTAGTAGTGCATTCTCTTACTATCATTTTAAAAAAAATATTGTATGTGTTACATCACTACTTGTGTAGTTCATATATAAATTGGATGATGTCTAAGCTTTGATTGGACATGGACAAACTTTTTGATATACTCCTTGATCCCTTTGGAAGAATCATCTTTCGTTATTGTCATTTCTGTAACACCCCTTATCCTAGAGTTCATTATATCACAAGAGACTCAGTATATTAACTTCTTATAACAACCACAATCCTCAACAAGATTTTTACAAGAACTTAATGGTTGAATATCTTTTTGCAACTTTGTTCATCCAACAAGGAGCAGCCCTTACCCAGGCTGTTACGTACACCCAAGATACTTCAATCACTAGATTCTTATTACAAGCAAGAGAAGAAGAAAAATAAATGCAGTTAACTAATGACTATCACAAATTACAGCATAAATTTCACATAGAAAAACAGCGAGCAGGAGTCACTCAGACTCTTCTTCACTTAGAGAATTTATTGGCTCTTCAGAGTGCTTGGAGCACTTAGTTAGAGACTTCAGCTTCCTCCTCCGCAGCTTTAAATAGGCAGAGCAGGGAACTTTCCGTTGGAACCAAGCATTTGAACTTCTCCATTTTCCTCTATTTTTATTAAATGCAACGGCTCCTCTCATTAAATGTTCTTCGTGTTTTCTGCGCTGGAGTTTCAAATAGGAGAGAAGAAGGAGCTAGTGAATGGGGTGAAAACATTTTGGGTACCACCTTCTTTCTTCTTTATGCTTTGAGACTTGATGGGATAAATCTTACTCTTTCTTTTGTCTCTTCGTAACCTGCACAAACCACACATACTTACTCTACTTTTTGGTGAGATATGACATACATAAAATAAGGGAGATAGGTACACTTTTTTCTTACACACCCACGTGATTCCATTTGCATGAGGCATAATTCTTTTGGCTCCAGGTTATTGATTTTAAATTTAAAACATATGGGCCAAATTTCTTTACCTTTCTAGATTTGGGCCTAACCATTCTTAGGGCTGAAAACCATTTATGCACCATTCCATATTTTATGCCCAATATTATCAAGTCCACAAACAATACACAAAAATTGTTGAATATTAAAACTAAGATTAAACCTGAATTAATCATTTTTGATTCAACATGTACCAACTTAAGTTTTTTTTTTTTAGATATGGAATCTTTCCCCTACAAGTCTACAACCTTGATAAAGGTCGTCTCAGTAGGTTTAGGTGATTCATCTATCCTCATTTCCAAATCAATATCGACTATCCCAAAGGCAAATTCAATGTCTTGTTTCCTCTTCATGTAGTTTGGACCTAATCAGCATTTCGATCGTGGCATTGTTATTCACATTGAAAGAAACTGTTTGCAAATAACTAATAAGACCAATAAATGATGAGGCAATTATATAAAAGCAGTTCAATATTTAAACGAACTTGAAGGAGAACCATATGCATCAGTATAGAGTCTCCTTCGAACGGATAATATAATATGCAATTGGAGTATTGGTCGTCGTCTGTTTTTTCCAAGAAAAATGCACTAGAAAATACCAAAAAGAAGCTTAAAAAGACAAAAAGGGACCAAAATAAAAGGTGTTGTGTCATTTGAAAGTCATAAATAGCATATTCGTAAATTGTTTTTCATGGTAAATGCGATTTTACCAAGTCCTAAAGCGATTCTACTTGTACAAATCCTACTTGAACTTAGGCCTAGTTATGGGAACCTATATATAAGAAGGGAAAGCCATTCCATCAAGAATTCATTTCCTAACCACCATATGATTAATTATATAGTACACTCATTCATTATTTGTCATTTTTCAATATTAATAAGGACTTACATAAATAAGAACCTATATTAAAAGGTCTAAATTTTTATTTAATACTAAATAATATCAAACAATGAATGGATATTGGACTTTTGTCCTCTAAAAGGATTTTACAATTTTGTATCAAATTAACCCAAATTATCATTTTCATTGTTAATAACAAATATGATCGATCTACAGCCTAGCTAATTTAATAAAAATTAAAAATTCTTTCACATCAACCAAATTGAAATAATATGATGAGAAAGAGACCAAACGAAAGTTATAGAATGTTTATTCTTACAGTCAAAAATTTTGAATTCAAAGTATAATAATTCAGATGCGATGTTGAGAAAATAAGGAAAGCAATAGGAGTGAGAAGCAAAATTTAATTAAATTCAATATCTATCTATCTATCTATCAATAATATTTTTGGAGGAAACGCTGACAATTGCCATGTTATGATAACTTCATCCAAATAAAAATATTTATAAAGAAATAAAGAATCTAACAAATAAAATAAGAAAATTTAATAAATCTCATTTTAAGTTTATTACTTATCTTTTGAATATATAGATAAGTTCTTAAAAAAAATAATATTATATGATAAAAAAACAAAATATTTAAAAAAACTAAATCTAGCAAAAATATTTCATAAAACAAATATAATACAAATATAAATAAATAATTAGCGAAATTTTAGTTAAAACATAAATATATGATTTAGTTTTAACAAAACATTCAAATAGGATTTTGTAGTTATTATTTCAAATCAAATTTGAATAGGCAATATACATTTTTGTGTCACATGAAAGTATTTACAAACAAATAAATAATCAAATACTCTTCTTGATGAATGATATAGTCATTAGAAAGCTTTGACAAGTTATTATCGAGACGGACTCTGTTTTTGCGCATCAGCTGGTTTGTGGGCAGGCGGCCGAGTTCCTCCCGTGTGCTTCCTTAGTGGCCAGTATTCATCAGCTTCTCGTGAAGGATTGGAATGTGCAAGTTGTCCATGTCTTTCGTGAGGCTAACAAGGTAGCGGATTTCTTGGCTGGGTGTGCCCCTCGTGATTCTTTGGATCCGGTTCGTTTTGATCATCCTCCTCCTGAAGTTTCTCATTTGCTGGTTTCTGATGTGGATGGTGTTGGCACTTTAAGGGAGTGTGTTGGTTAGGTGTTTCTTTGTTTCTCTTTACCAAAAAAAAAAACAAAGCTTTGACAAGACATGAACAAACTTTATGATATATTCCTTGATATGGAGTCTTTGAATGAGCTTATAAAAGAGACTTAGACAAATCAAATAGCAATCGGGTTGTCAATTGTTGTTGAAAATGTCATTAACACTAAGTGGACTGAAGATGAAGCTTTACAACATGTATTGGGCTTAGAAACATCAATTTGGAGAACTTGGACCAAGTACTATATATGTAGAGAGTTATTTAAGCTTAATTCATCATATCTTGGGCTTGAAATACTAATTGTAATTTATGTTAATTATTTGTGCGAAAATCATTATATTCAGACCTTGTTATTTAAAGCCCATTAGTAATTTAAGATAATTATTTTAAATTTAGTGTTTTAATTATATTGGGTTTAAGTATGATTGTTAGAAAGACCCAATAGTTTTATTTTAAACATTGTCTTTTGTTTGGGTTTTAGTTAAGAGAGACCCATTAATTTCATTTATGGTTTTAGTGGTTTTAGAATTTTAGGGTTTTATTTCTCTTAGCTAGAGAGACCCATTGTTTGAATCTACTTATGAAAGGTTAGTTTATCTTTGTGACGTTCATTCATTCTCTTTCTTTTAGCTCTATTATCTGCGTTTCTAAGAATGAGTTTTTTACAGATTCAATAGGGCGGCTGCTTATTCTAAGGTTTGGCTTGATTCAAAGCGTGTGTTGGCGTTTTAGTCTGGATCATAGATTAGGATTCCGCATAATGTGATTTTAAGCCCAAAATTAGTAGATTTAGGCCCGAATGAGTCTTTACATGTATAGTACTTAGTCCAAGCTCTCTAAATTGATATTTTCAAGCCCAATAGATATTATAAAGTTCCATTTTCAGCCCACTTAGTGTTAATGACATTTTCAACAACAATTAATGGCCCAATTGCTATTTAATTTGTCCAAATCTCTTCTATAAACTCCTTCAAAAACTTAATAATTATTTTAGCTCTAACATTACCTCCCATGCTCCTATCATTATCTTTCATTCTTATATTTCATTCATCAAATGTACCACCTTTAGGTTTGTTTGAGGTTCCCCACAACCTTGATTAAGGTCTCAGTAGGCTTAGGCGATTCATCTATCCTCAGTTCCAAATCAATATCAACTATCCCCAAATCAATATAGACTATCCCCAACTCAAATGCAGTGTCTTGTTTCTGCTTCATGTAGTTTGGAACAAGTCAGCATGCATTTCAATCGTGGCATTGTTGTTATTCACATTTGAAGGAAACTATTTTCAAATAATTATTAATAAGGCCAATAAATGAGGCAATTATATAAAAGTTCAGTATTTAAACAAACTTGATGAAGAACCATTTGCCTCATTATAGACTCCTCTTTGAACAAATAATGTAATTGTTGTTTTTGTCATGCACAATCTCATAGCCGCAAGGGGTTCTTGTCTTGGGGGAACTCACCTAAGTACTTACGTACCCTTGTTAAGGGATCAAAATTCACGTAATTCGAAAAAGGAACGTCCAATTGGATCCGTTAGGCTAAGAATTTACCTGTGGTCGTTGCACATTCTTCCGATCAATGCACGTCCCATGTTTTGATACTCTCCCCACGTCTCTTCAGCTAGAAAGCTTGGAGTACACGTGGGTATGCAGCACGTTCGAGGCCAACGAATGGTACCAGGTGTCACTTACCCAAATTTTATTAAATTTCTAAAAGCTTCGAACCTAAGAGAGAATATTATATTATATAATTGCAAATAATATAAAATGCTATTTGTTGTCAGCTGGCTTCTCCGAAAAAATTCTAGAAAAGATTAATAGAAGCTAGAAAGACATAAAGGGACCAGACTAAACAAAATAAAAGGTGTTTTGTCATTTTAAAGTTACAAAAAGCATATTCGTAATTAATCATGCCAAATGCGATTTTTACAAGTCCTAATGCGATTCTCCTTGTACAAATCCTACTTGAACTTAGGTATGAGAACCCTATATAAAGAGGGAAAGCCATTCCATCAAGAATTGATCTCTTTTAACCTCAACAAGACATCCTCTTCGCCTCTTATGTTTAGCTATACAATACACTCATTCATTACTTGTTATTTTTTAATATTAATAAAAAATTAAACAAATAACCTACTTAAATGAATTTGGATTTAATTTTTATTTAATATTAACAAATAATAACTAACAATGAATGAATATTGTCCCGAAAGGCTTGCATCAAATTAACTTAACTAATAATTTTCATTGTTAACAACAAAAGATTTACAACCTGACTAATTTATAAAAATTAAAAAAAAAACTTCCATATCAACTAAACATATCCTGAGTTATTAAACGTTTCTACACAATAATTAGGAATGTAAATTTTCAAAAAAAAAAAACAGAAGTTTATGATTAATTCTAAAACTAATCATAAACTTCTATAGTCATGAAGTTGATGTTTACTTGACCACATGTTGCAATATCTGCATATAAAAACACATAGACAAAATAAAATTACAAACTAGAAACTAAGACAAAAATATAATATAAAATAATGAAATAACTCATTATTTTTCTTCTAAACGTCCTACAAATGAGTAAGCATATACAAATTATCCATAATAGATAAATGAGATCAATCTAACTATAACATTATTGAACTAATGGAGAATTACACTACAAAAAAGTTAATTTCAAATTAAGAATACATATATTTTTTTAAAACATTACAAAAAAAAAAACTTTCAGTCAATCAACAAAAATCCATGCGATCAGTCACATACCCAAGATATAAAAAATTCATGTAATTAAATTATTAAAGATAAAAAACTAAATTAAAACTAAATTACATGAGATTCTATGTATGATATGTTATCATCAATCACATAATAAACAAAAAAACAGTTGACTAGAAGGAAACATTGCACATCAATTAGTGAGGATAAAAGATAAAATTGAAACCCAAAAACAAAGGGATAAAAGGTTTAGAGAAAATTCAATATTACCTCTATTCGTTAGTTGTCATTTGTCAATATTAATAAAAATTTGGTCCATAATTCATTCATAGGTTCCTGTTAATATTAACAAATAACATTGAATAAATAAAGAGTACTAGTTATTTATGCATTGATGAATGATTAAGAAACTAATGAAACATCAAATAAATTAAAGCTATGAGTTAAACAAATTAAAAAGAAAAACAATTTAATTAAAAACCAAACGGATTTACCTATTTATCCATGAAGATGTAATGATCAAGGGATGAATATTTCTGCAGCAATGGAGAAGGCTCTTGTAGATCACCCATCAAATCCACATTAGACTCATTATTCACCAAGTTATCACAATTGCTATCTACAAAATTAGAGGGATTATTATTATATCCATGATTATTCCAAAGAAATCCCACTCCAACTTGATCAAATACTACTTCATCCTCATGAAGAACAAAGGCTGATGAGTTTTGTACTGAGCAAAGAGATGTTGATGATGATGAAGAAATAGTGTCCGAATTAGGAACTCTCATATATCCACTAGGAATGTTTACAGTATTATCCAATGAAGAATTATAAACATTAATATTATTATTATTATTGTCACTATTATGATGTCTCATTTGCTTTAGCTGCTGATGATGAAGAATTCCTTGCTGAAACAACTCTAATATGGTACTGCTCATCATTCCTCCAATATTCTTGTTTGGCCCCTCAGAAGAATTAGAAGAAGCTACTACTTCTGTAACATTGGAGTAATTACTATTATGATGAGAATTGATCTTGATGGAGTGTTCTGGATGCGACATTTTATAGTCCATCGTCGTTGGATGACTACGATTATGGAGTACGAGCTGCTGATGCTGGTGCTGGTGATGGTGCTGGTGGTGCTGGTGGTGGTGACGAAGAGGAAGAACATTAATAGGTTGAGGAGGACAAACTTGTTCCAATAATGTTGTAATTTCCATGTTTGATCTTTCAAGGTTAGGTTCTGAAGAGACAACAGAGGTTGTACTATTAATATTTGGCATTGTTGTTGCATTGTTCATCTCATGGTGGTGGTGGTTGTAGCGATCCAGGTCGAGCTCATTTTTTCTCTTTAAATGTAGCCTATATTTCTGCCCATAATAGTTAGAAGAAAGAAATCGTGTTAATTACAATTCCAGAGATATCGTCAACTCTAAAGATGTAGAAAGACGAAGGAAGAAATAAATTAGGACCCTAATTATTTCAAATCGGATCTCTCTGTTGTTGTCCGGTCATACTGTTACCAATCAAAAAACATGGGCAAATTTTTAGCTACCGTTAGTCATGCAGCACAACTACGAACAACAGAAGATCTAAAGTCAATGTATTCAGAGTGAGTCTCTTGTTTACTTGTCTCTCCTAATCATAACAAGATCAAAGTCCAAATATCATAGTTCAATAATGTACCTAACCGCAAGCTCTAGTAAAATAACCCTGTATAGACATAAATATGGCATCAGATTGCCAATAAAGTGTAACAGTACGAAAGTGCTGAGGTGCACACAATAAATAAAAGAAAAAAAAAGGGAGTTTTTGATGATTGGTGAAAGTTTCTTGTAAATGGCTGGTGAGAGAGAATTTAATGACTTAGAATTGATAAAAGTCAACAAAAATTCTAATAACAAAGTCATTTACCAACCAAAATCACAAACAAACAAACAAAATCTTAGGAAAACTCCCAAAAAAACAAAAAAATAGGGCCCTTATTTATTTATTTAGAGTGAGTCAATTTTTTATTTCTCTTCTAATTATAAGAGCATAAAAAAACACAATAGTATAAAATGCATCTAACCAATTTTTTTTTTTTTTTTACCTCAAGATAGAGTTTCTAAACTTACATTTTACTTTTTTTTCCTTTCTTGTTGATTTCAATTTGTCCTTTATGTAATGTCATCCATGCATGTTGAGTATGAACATGTGAAAACAAAGGCATTGAAAATCCCACCTGCAAATGACTTGCAACATTTTCTCTGTGCAAACCAGGGACATTCATCAATTCAAGAATTGCCTTTGGCACAGCCCCTGAGAAATTAAGTCATAAAACACTACTACCATAATTAAAATAACACTAGAAAGCACAGAGCTATAATATATATATAAAAAATTTAATAACTAGAAGTAAAGAAGTTGAATTGCAGTTGCAGAAAATCAAAACCCAAAATTATATGGCTACAAAAAATTTGATCACAACTAAAATTAAAAGTAAAAGGAAGAAAATTTGGACATGTTGATTCTAATATAGTTTCAAACAAACACATCCAAAGCTACTTTTATTTGGTTTCTTACGTGTATTCTTTTATTGGAGGCAATCTTGTTTGAACTAACTAAGGTCCTGTAATAGAGGTACAATACAACACGAGACTTTGACAGGTATTCGTGCTTCTGAAGAAAAAGTTAAAATTGCATTTGAGTACTCTATATCTTATTCTATTACAGATCTCATTGTATAAGATTCATAGAATAATTAAAGAAGCATAGAGAGATTCATACTTTCTTCTCCGAGTTGGTTCACAGCTCTGACAAATAGATCGTGGAGCTCGTCGGACCAGACTACGCGCCGCTTCTTCGGCAGCGGTTCGTCGTTATTTAACAACTCACCTTCATCTTCTTCTTTGACGCCATTGATGGAGTTTCTCTTTGTGGGTGCTTCTCTAGAAGAATCATCAAATAATAGAGAGGTACAAAGTTGGGTTTCATCACCATTATTATGATCATAATATGGTACTAATTGTTTATTATTATAATGATGATTGTTGTAATCATCCATATTAGAGCAAGAGCTTTCATGATTATTTTTCTTCTCATTCATAAGTTTCCTTGTCCAAGCATGCTGCCATATATTCCCAAGTGCTTCCTCACTAATAGGTTTAATCATATAATAGCAAGCACCACTTTTTATTGCCTTCATGGCAGAACTTGGGCTTTGATCAGAAGACAACACTGCAATAATAATGCATGCATGCAGCATTTAATTAATATCCAATTCAAAACCTTATTAACAAGGGTGAGTATTTGGAGCTACCAATAGCTCAAGCTCAACGGTTGCAAATCTTATTAAAAAAAAAAAAGTATTTTGGCACTGATCTATCCAACGGCTGACAGACAATGAACTTGGGCTCTTGATAGCTCCATAGTATTACCCTATTAATAATTAAGGAGTCAAGAGATTAAGAAAGAGTAAAAAAAGAAGTAAAGTAATAGCTACGCTACAGATAAAAGTTGGTATTATTGTAGTACTGAATTTCGGTATATTCCTCCAATTATAAAATGTCATTTGTTAATATTAATAGAAACTCGCATTAATAATGACCCACTTTAAATGTATTATGGACCAATTGATTGGAGAGATTTAATGAAATTCAGTACTACCTGGACATAAATTTTGGAATTAAGAAGAAAATCTAATTACATTCTCCTACTTCTACTTTGACTAAAAATTAAGAAAACTTGCAATTTTATTTTACCTGACTAAAATATCTTATTTTAAGTCAAAAATAATAAATTTTATTTTAATTTATATCATTTTTTTTAAAACCATTTTTATATAGTACATATTTAATCATATATATAATAAATATAAGGACATTAAGGTCAAAATGAACAAAACCTTAAATTTTTTATCTTTCAAGAGATGGACTACAATTTTTCAAAGTAGATGAAGGTGATTATAGTTTTACCATTTAAGGTAGAAAAATGTAATTTACTCCAAAAGAAAAAAACATCATGTTTAGGAAAGATTACATTAAACTAAAGGAAATTATAAAAGTATATACTATCATCCAAATAATTAGAAATCAATAAATTAAATATTATCGTCTAAATAATTAAAATAAATCTCTAAACAAAAAAAAATACTTACTGATAATGGGTAAATTCATTTCTATCCCAACATTCTCTATGAAATTATACACATCTATGTCGTCCGACTCAGATATGTTTTGGTCGCAAAGTATTATATCAAAATCACCTTTCTCCTCTTGTAGCAGATTTAAAGCAATCCTAGCATCAGAACGTATGGTAACTATAAAGAAAAAAATTATATATAAATTAGTTCCGAACCACAAAAATAATAATAATATTGAGAATAACTACGTACGGCACAACAGTTTTTTTTTTAAAATAAATGTAATTAGAAAACAGAACAAAGTATAATTAAAAGAATTAAATGCTGTGAACTCCAATTTTTTAAAACAAACAAAAATACAGAAAAGAAGTGTTTTTTTATTAATAGAATGAAAAGATAAATATTAATATGAATTTTAAAATTACTCTAAAAATAATTTTAAAGAAACACTATTGAACGTAGATTTTGTAGTGTTCTTTGACCTAACCTAATCATACTTCCGTCTATGTACAAATAGGTTCTAGACACAAAAATTAAAAAAAAAAACTTTCGCATCTCATTGTTTCTTACTGATGTTGATCAATGTATTAGAAAAATTTTATAATTTTCATCATATGGAATAACCAAAAGATCTAATTAATAACCAAAAGATCGAGATGCATTAGGGATCAGTATCATCATATCATCCAATTATGATGATACGTCTATTACTAACAATCTCTATACAAATGGTTATAAACTCAAGTATAAACCCAAAAACTTGATCACACTAAAAATAATCAAAGTACTGACTTTGCCAAGAAAGTTTCATCCAAGGGACTTCTTCTCCGTCGTAATTCTTGTCTTGTAGGTTTACGACAAGAGAACACCGATCTTTTCAATCAATTAAAGAACTTAAAAGATTATTCTTCTCGATTTTTTATCAGTTTCAAAAGAAATAAGTTCTCAATCCATCACAAAACATCTCAACACTGGCGTGTTAGATAAATCTTTTGATCAAAACTCTTAGTATTCAGAAATATGAAACTAGAAGAGGACATATATAATAAACTAACCGTGATAATGAAAGAGTTTAGATATATTTTCAATATCTTTACAAGTTTCATGATCCTTCGACACCAAGAGTAGCCTCAAGCCTTGAGGAAATTGTTCGCTTGAGAAATTTTGCATACCGTAGAAATAACACACTTCAACGTAAAACCAAGAAAATAAGAAGCTTCATAAAGCATTAAAAGCAGTATATATAGTCTACTTATATATATATATGAAAAAAATATAGTCCACGAAACCTGAAAAATACCGAAATAACACGAGGAGAAAGAAACAGAACGAATTAGGTATGGAATGTTTATCTTAAAGTCAAATTTTGAATTCAAAGTATGGGATTTTGAGAGAATAAAGGAAACGATTGGAGAGAGAATAAAAAAGAATTAAATTCAATAAATAATGTTTTTTGGGCCAATAATAATTAGGGTTAAAAGTAATGTTTTCTAGAAGGTTTTTTTTTAAAAAAATGATAATGCATAAATAATTTTTAATTATCGATTTAAATTAATTAGATCAATAATATTTTTTTAGAAAAGTAAATAATGTATTAAAATATAATTTTTTATTTGTAGTTACTTTCTAAATTTTTTTGAAATATCTGCACAACCTAACTAATTTTTTTTTTTTTTTGAGGGAACAACCTAACTAATTTTTCAGTTTAGAGAAAAAGAGAGAACGAAATAAAGAATTGAATATGTAAAAGAAAAAGGAAATTTATAATATAATACATAATTTTTTCTCCTATTTTCTAAAAAAAAAAAACAGCTTTCCAAGTAGATAACTTATATACATTTACACTATATGTGTTATTTAATGAAAATAAATCATTATATATTTTAATAATTAAAATATAAATGTTAAAAATATTTTTAAATTTGAAGCCTTGAAGGTACTATTTCAATTCTTTGGATTAGAAATTTTTAAATAAATAGGAAAATATATATAGTTGGTATTATACAGGGTCGATCGGCACGTGCGGTCTGGTCGACACTATAACTCCAATCAGATTATATCATGTCGAGCGTAGCCTGACAATGTCACATCCTTACACTATAAGAAAAATAAATATTTCTAACAATCTATGTTTCAACGGCCACTATAATTAATTATTGAAAGAAGTTTTTTTTTCAACAATTAAATTTTGGCTGTCGAAATAAGTATGTTTTTTTCAAAAATTAAATTTTGAGCGTTGAAATAAGTTGTTGAAAAAAACAATGATAATATTTTCAACAATCGACAATTGTCAATAATTGTTATTACTATTAGTATTATTTTTGACAATACATTTGCCGATGAGACTATAGTAAAAAAATACAGTTGAGAAAAACATTGTTAAAACAAGTATTATCAATTAGTATTATAATCGTTTTCTCTATAGTCATATATGAAAAATGACGCTCCAAGAAGATTAAGAAGGGCAAGATATTGTGATGGAGGGTCAGGGTGAGAACTCCCGTTCTCACGAGCTCCGTCGTGATGCAGTACCGGTAATGACCCCAAATCCAGGATGGCCGCCGGGAGATCCTCTGGATAAAGGAGGGACTCATGAGGTATCATTCAAGGATAAGCTATTGGGAAGCAAGCGTAAGAAAGCCAAGATCCTTGCGAATCTGATTGAAAAAGAGTTAATAAAGATCGAATTCCATCAAGGAAACCCAGCTTTTCCGAAGGTGCTTATCAAAGATTCTATTCTGAAAGAGCTCAGTGAGGTTTGGGAGAACACAATCATTATCAAGGTTCTGGGTAGGGATGTGGGATACAAATATCTTCTAAACAGGGTTAAGGTGATGTGGAAGCTTCAAGATGATTTCGAAATGATTGATGTTGGCAGAGGATATTTCCAGGTCTCCTTCAATCTCAAAGAGGATATGCGCCTGGTCATGGAGGGCGGCCCTTGGGTTATTTTGGATCATTACCTAATCGTTAGGAAATGGGCTCCTGATTTCCACCCTGAAACGAATGAGATCGAGAAGACCTTGGTGTGGGCTCGTTTTCCAGAGCTGAATATGGTTTATTATGAACAAAATGTCTTGATGGCAATTGCCTTTGCTATCGGTACTCCCATCAAAGTTGATTCTAATACTATCCAAGCAGCCAGGGGTAGATTTGTGCATGTTTGTGTGGAGGTGGATCTCAAGAAATCACTAATTGGCAAAATATGGATTGGAGGACATTGGATCAAGGTTGAGTACGAATGTTTACATTTACTCTGTACTAATTGTGGTACTTATGGACATCCTCCAAAAGATTGTCCTACCAAGAGGTTTTTGGTGGACCTTGACCCTATGGATAAAGACCCAATTAGAGGTGTGCCTGAAGGTCCTCAGGGTAATCCCATATCCAGCACAGGAGTCAAGAACATCCAGGTGTCCTTAGCTAATGGGGAAGATACTCATGGAGAATGGATGAAGGTGACCAAGAAAAAGTTTAACAGAAGAACCCCAAATCCAGTGCGAGGAGCACCAAACAACAGAAATGTTAATCCCTTCTAAGCTTTAGGCAATGAAGAGGAAATGGTTGCTAATAAAGATGCAAAGGACTTGGATAACACTATAGGTAATCCTGTTGTTTACAAAGATAGAGCTAATACATTCAGCAAGAAAAGACGAACGAGATTCGAGAATAGGACAAGGAACAAGCTGTTTTAGCTCCGATTCCCTCTCCAATCCCTGAGCAAACCTCTGCCCTTGCCAAGATCTTGGAGAATGCCTTCAGTACAGAGTCTAAAAGGAACCACCAGGTGTTTAGAGATACGGTCCAACAAAAAATGGTGTCACCTATTTTCTCCAACATTTCAACCCCCTTCGAGAGTTCGTCGAACTCTGATGAGAATTCACAGGTGTGTTCTCAGGAGACTCATGTGCCGAGCTCTCTGCCCTTTGAGCTAGGGGCTCAGGGTAGCCTATTATTCCATTCTACTCGCCCACCGGGCACTGGTGTTCACCCTAAGAGAGCAGGTGGTCCTATCGTAATGAATTCCAGTGGTGGCTCAGCCAAGGGGGGTCTTAAACCTTTTGATATATGTGGAAGTGAAAACGAGAGTATAGAAGAGGATATGGCTCCAAATTAGGATGCCAATCAGTAGTTTTAGTTCTTCACTACACCTCATCAGTTAAATTCGTGAATCCAATGACAAAATTCAATAATTTTTCTATCGTTTCATGGAATGTAAGAGGTGCGGCGAATAAGATTGCTAAAAGGCATATTCACGAGCTGATCAGATCTCATAAGCCATCTGTTTTGTGTATTTTGGAACCTCACATCAAATTCTCGAGCGTGAAGAAGTTCTGGGACTCTTTGGGGTATGAAGCTATCGTTGTGGCCAAAGCTGAAGGCCATTCCGGAGGTATTTGGGTTTTAACTAATGAAGCAAAGGATATGTTCAATGTGCTGAGCAACATGAATCAGGCCATTACTATCTCGGTCAGGAAGAATGATGAGATCTGGGTTTTTACATCTGTGTATGCCAGCCCGAGAATTAACTCGAGAGAACTTCTTTGGAATCATCTGTCGAACATTAGCCAAGGCATTACTTGTCCTTGGATTGTTCTGGGTGACTTTTAATGACATTCTTTTGCCAAATGAAGTAAAAGGGGGTGAGTTCTACCCTCATAGAGCTGAGAAGTTTGCAAAGATTTTGGAGGTTTGCAACCTTATGGACCTCGGCTCCAAAGGCTCTTTGTTTACATGGAGGAGAAATAGCAGAAACAACATGAAAATTGCCAAAAGACTTGATAGAGCTATTTCAAATGTGAATTGGAGGGTTTCATTTCCAGAAGCCTCAGTGATTAACTTGTTCAGTGCCTACTCGGACCATAACCCCATTGGTGTTTTTTGTGGAGGCCCTCAGACTTCGTAAGGGGTGAGACCATTCAAACTTGAGGCGGCTTGGACAAAGCATCCTCTTTTTACTGATGTGGTTGAAGAAGCATGGAGGGTAGGTGAAGAGGATATCATTAGGGCTTTGGAGGACACTAAAACCAAAGCCACTGATTTCAATAAAAGTATCTTTGGCAACATTTTCAAGAGAAAAAGGGAATTGATGGCTAGACTTAATGGTATCCAAAGAACTCTAGATACTCGCTTAAATAGTAGACTCCTAAATTTGGAAAAGGAATTAAGGAAGGAGCTTGAGGAGACGCTCGCACAAGAGGAGGTGTTATGGTACCAAAAATCTCGAGAACAATGGCTAAAACATGGGAATAAGAATACAAGATTCTTTTATACTCAAACGCTTAGACGTAAAAGGAACAAGATTGAGGGTTTATTTTTGGAGGGTAATGGCTGGTGCACTGACAATAACCAGCTGGAGAATGAAGCGGTGAACTACTTCAAAAAACTCTTTCAAGAGGAGGACCCACCACAAAATTACCTCTCTAAAGAAGGGCTTCATCCTCTAAATATGCAGGAAGCAGATATCATTGCTCGAGAAGTCTCCAATGATGAGGTTTGGGCTGCTGTCAAGTCCATGAAGCCTTTTAAGGCTCCCGGTCCTGATGGTCTTCAGCCTTTCTTTTTTCAAAAGTATTGGGATATAGTTAGAAAGTCGGTAGTTAGGTTAGTAAAGGAAGCTTTTAGGAATGGGTACTTTGATCCAAAATTGTGTAAGACTCTAATTGTTTTTATCCCTAAGATTGATAATCCAACTAGACTTAATCATCTTCGGCCAATTAGTCTATGTAATGTAGTATATAAGATTATAACTAAAGTCCTAGTTAATAGGTTGAGGCCCTACTTAGGAAAAATGGTTAGTCCCCTCCAAAGTAGCTTTATTTCTGGAAGGGGTACCTCGGATAATATTTTGGCTGCACAAGAAATCATTAACTTCATTCATAAAAATAAAAATAAGAAAGGTTGGGCTGCTTATAAAGTAGACTTAGAGAAAGCTTATGATAAGGTTAGTTGGAAATTCCTAAAGGAAACTTTAAATGACTTTGGTTTTAAATCTTGTACTATTGATCTTATTATGCATTGTGTTTCATCTTTCTCTCTATCTCTTGTTTGGAATGGGAGCTTAACCCCATCTTTCAATCCTTCCAAAGGGCTACGTCAAGGTGATCCCCTCTCCCCTTATCTCTTTGTTATGTGCATGGAAAAACTTTCCCAGCATATTAGTAACAAGGTTAATTCTAGAACTTGGTTGCCGCTTAGAATCTCTAATAATGGTCCTGAGGTTTCTCACCTTCTTTTTGCTGATGACTTGATCCTCTTTGGTCAAGCTTCTGTTGCCCAGGCTAGAGTAATAAAAGATACGCTTATGGAGTTTTGTTTTGCCTCAGGTCTGAAAGTGAATACATCTAAATCTAATGCTATTTGCTCTCCTGAAGTGGCAAGAAGCCTAAGGGATAGCATTGCCAATATCTCTGGTATTCGCTTCTCGGATTGTCTGGGCAACTACTTGGGGTTTCCGCTACTTAAAGGGAGAATCTCTAGCAAAGATTTTAATTTCGTTCTACATAAGTTAAATTCCCGACTTTGTTCTTGGAAGAGAAATCTTTTGAACAGAGTTGGGAGGGTTACTTTAGTGAATTCTGTTCTAAATGCTATTCTTGTTTATGGTATGCAAACCATTTGGTTCCCGGAGCAAGTATGTGAGGCTATAGACAAGTTGTCCCACAAATTCATTTGGGGCTCAAATGACAAGAGAGGAATCCATATGGTGAACTGGGAGAAGGTGTCCCTCTCTAGAGCTGCTGGTGGCATGGGAGTCAGAAAAGCAAGAGCCTCTAACGTTGCGCTTCCGGGCAAAGCTGTTTGAAGCCTCTCACAACGGGACAATAAACTGTGGGTGGATCTTATGACGAATAAATATGTTCGTGGGAACGAGTTCCTGGATTTTAGCTGTAAAGCCGGAGACTCTTATATCTCGAAGGGTATTATAAAGGCCCAAAATAGACTTAAAGAGGGCTTCAGAGTTAGGATTGGTGATGGATCGGGTACAAGGCTGTGGTTTGACCCATGGGTGGGTGATACTCCTCTGTTAGACATGATCAATGGCAACTATGATCAGATTTAGAATATAAATGCCCTTGTCAGCAACATAATTGTTGACAAAGTTTGGGAACTTGAGGAGATTTCCAATATATGCCCTCATAGGGTGATTAGCGAGATTGAGTGCATCCCTCTTTCCTCTCATTCCAGGATTGGAGATGTGATGACTTGGAAGCTCGAGGCTAATGGGAAATATACTGCAAAAAGTAGATATAGGTTTTTTATGGATGGTTATAGTCTGCCTCCTCCAACCATTGATTGGAAGAAGCTATGGAAATTGGAATGTCCTGAACACATGAAATTCTTTATCTGGCTTGTCTTGAATGAGTCTCTTCCTACGAATTCCTTAAGGGCTAGAAGAGGTATGAGTGCCTCTAATATCTGCAGAAGATGCAACATGGTTGAAGAAACATGCATTCACTGTCTGAGAGACTGCCCGGTTGCCAAGCACACGTGGGTGCACTTCGATTTTGGAACAGTTCCTAACTTTTTTACTATGGACCCTGCCAATTGGCTCCTGAATCTGGTTGGTCTAAGTAATGTCTCTCAGGAACCGGACTCACTAAAATTCCTGTGCATCTTGTATAACATATGGAAAATGAGGAATGCTTGTGTCATTGAGGGCAAGTAACTCAACCCCTTTAAGTTCCACAGAGATATTGAGTATGAGTTCACCTTTATTAAGGAGGTTTTCCTAAACAATCCTTCCTTCTCTGCTAAAACTGGTATTACTGTTAAGTGGGGCAAGCCTAGGCCTGGTCTGCTCAAGCTTAATACTGATGGAAGTTCGTTAGGTAACCCTGGCCCTGCTGGGTTTGGCGGGCTTTTCAGAGACGAAAATGGCAGGTGGATTTGCGGTTTCTCGAGTCATCTGGGGAATAGAACAAACATGTTTGCTGAACTTAGTGCCATCAAACATGGGTTAAACATTGCTATCAACAGAGGTTTCCTGAGGTTCGTTGTGGATGCTGATTGCTTGGAAGCAATTAATCTTATTATGGAAGGTGACATCTCCACGCACCACCTGGGGGTTATTATCAGTGACATTAGAATGTTGAGAAGCAGGTTTGAAGTTATTTCCTTTAACCACGTTTTTCGTGAGGTGAACCACTGTGTTGACGCTCTGGCAAAGCTTGGCACCAGTAGTAACGAGAATCTCTGTGTTTGGGAGAATCCTCCACCTGTCATCTCCTTAGGCTTAATGGCTGATCTTGCTGCCACGAGTTTCTGTAGGCTGTAGCTGCTGGCTCTTGTTCTGGCTGGCTTTGGTTTTTCTGTTTTCTTTGTTTCTTTACTTGTCTACCAAAAAAAAACAAGTATTATCAACAATTGTTGATTTTCCAAAATAATATAATTATCTTTTTTGAAGAATTTATTTTGACGGCCAGATTTTATTTATTGAAAAAATACCTTTCTTCAACAACTAAATGACCGTCAAAATATAAATTATTAAAAATACTCATTGTTCTTGTGGCATTACATCCTCCATAGGGGGAAGAGGATAAAATGAAGTGCAAAATATGTAAAGTGTATGAAGTGCATCATTCAGACCGTTAAATAAAAATCGAGATTCGTGTTCATACTGTAACAGTTTCATCCAACGGTTTATGTTGTGTACTTTATGCACTTTACCGGACCTGCACTTTAGCATATACGGATCCCTCCATAGGGGCCTACATAAATGTAAAACCACATTAGGATCTTCTAATATCTTATTCCTCACTGATCTGCCTCTCTTCAGCGACGGTTCTAACCGTTGTTAAGTCCTCTAGTGATGGTTGCTCTGACCGTCGCCATATGCAGCGTCACACAGAATCTAACGACGGTCACAACAACCATAGGAATAACCGTCGCTATACTGTAATTAGAAATATAGCGTTAATCTATGTTGCGAAGGTTGGTTCCAACCGTCGCTAGATATTATGCATTTCTATGACATTTTAACATTAACAATGGTTATAACCGTCGCTAGTTCTTTTTTTTAAAAAAAAAATTTATCATTCAATGTTTTATTTAATATTAACTCAAATAAAATCAATAATTCACATGAAATCATCATGGATTTTTATAAATTCAACAACCATAATATATTAAATTGTTATCGACATATAATTTATATTATTGTGAAAGTATGATACATGATCATTTGAAGGATACTCAAATTTATAGTCAATGGAACATTGCAAGCCAATTCAATACATCAAAACAAATTGTCTAATAAAGTGCACTTGTTTTCTGCTTCATTTGCCTAAGATTGATCCAAACAAATTGTTTAGGTTCCCACCTAAGGACAAGTCCCCCAATGTTATGACCCATTGCGGTCCTTATTTGCAAATTAAAATTATTTGAACAAAAAATGACAGTTACAATTTATAATATAAAATATAACTATTTTACTATTTTCTAATTAAAAAAACTTTTTAAGTTAACTTATTTTATATAATTAATTAATAAAATTAAATCCTTTTTACCGATAAAAATTTAGCATTGGATACATACATATATATACTAGAGGCTTCGCATGCACATACGTGTAATCATGTTTTATTCCATATTTTTTAATTATAAAAATATCTATTTTATGACCTAATTACTAAAAAAGTCCAAAGTCATATAGGTATAGATACTCAATTGTGTAACAAACGGTCCCAATTTTATAGGATGTTCCGAAATCGGGATGGAGTGATGATTTTTAAACTCAAGTTTATATAAAGTATATATAAACATGTTTTATGTGGACAGTTTAATGAAAACGTAGTTATAAAAAACACACTATTAAATTTTTAACAATTTCTATTTCCACGGTCACTTAAATGTTGAAATAAGATATTTTTTTAATAATCAAAATTTGGCCGTCCAATAAATTGTTGAGAAAAGATAATAATAGCATTTTCCACGTTTAATGATTTTCAATAATACTTTTTTACAACACTTTTGTCAATCTCATTTTTTCATGCCCGTCGTTGACAAATATCATAATTCTTATATAAACATAACCCATGCAGAGCACGTGTCGCGCGCTAGTATCTATTAACATTAAAAATCATATTTTAATTATACCATACTTATACTTTTAATTTTAAAAATATTTTAACTTTAAAAATAAATTTAACTTACAAAATTTATAAAAAAATGGAGTGTCTATTATAAAATTCATATTTTTTTCTTTTAATTTTCTTTAAATTGTCTCATTTAGAATTATCACACTAAATTAAACTTCTCAAAATTAAAAAATATCAAAGACACTCTAGATTCTTTATTACTAATAAAAAACCTTTAAAAAAATATCCTCAAATCATTTATTAATAAAATTCTTATACCTTAAAAATTCAATTAAAAGACATACCTTTTTTAAAAATTAAAAAAAATATATTTATTATTATATAATATATAATTATATATTATATAAATAATATAAATTTATTATTATTATTATATATATATATATACACACACACACATATGTGAGGGGGCCTTGCCCCAACAAGGGACGAAGGCCCCACTTGTCAATAAAATATTATTATCTTTTTTGGTGTTTTCGGAGGTATAGTATATTGAGAAATAAGATTTTATATATTTTATTTTGATAAATATTTTATTTAAAATTATATATTAATAAATTAGTCGATTGGTTAAGGAAGTATTAAATATATATTTTTAAAAAGTATCAAGCCAAATCATATTATAGAAAAGTCAAATGGCACTTACAACCGTTCAAATAACTCTAATCTAATAATACACAAGAAGAATAATTTGTAAACATTGTTGAATTAAAAACGTAAAATAAAAGCACAAATAATCCTATAAGTAAAAAAAAGTTAGGATAAAAACCTCCAACGATCTTGGTGTTGCCAACAAAATGTTCAGTACTACGCTTCCAGCATATCATAGAAGTAGTGTTCTGCATAGATTAGATGTCATCGATTTCTACATGAATTTGATAAAAGATTGATAACTTTTCGACATAGATGCTCATATCTGTGTCGATCTAGTAATTAAAAACATAATCTTTCACAAAGAAAGACCGAAACCATAATTAGACATGGAAAAATCCACCACCAAACTTGGAGGATAAAAAGATTTGATTTATTTTATTGATGAAGAGAAAAAAGGAAATTAAGTAGGGAAAATTATAGTAATTACAACCCCTTCCTATAAAGATGATGAAGATGAAGAAAACAGTAAGAAAATAGTTCTTTAAAGGAAGACGAGAATACCCTCAACCTATTACTTGATAAACATTAATAAACACATCTAAATTTTTTTTAAATTTATTATAGTGCTTATTTTTTATTTATATTTATTTTTCTAATTTATTATTTATTTTATTTTATAAAATTAAAAAGATAATTATTTTTTTCTTTACGAGAAAATGTTTTAGTGATATACAAAATTAACGTGATATAAGAACGTGAAGTAAACGTGATTGCGATAAATTGATAAATTGATAATGTGATATAAAAAAAGTAAAATAAATAAAAATGAAGTTACCGTGATTGTGATAAATTGAAAATAAAATTAGAGAAATAAATATAATTTTAAAAAAATTATTAAGATGTAATTATTAATATTTATTAGATAATAGATTGATGAGAGCATAACTGCATAAGTGTCTTTAAGAAAAATAAGAAAACACATTTAATATAAATTCTAATTTTTATATGTACTTTTTGACTATTTTAGCCCATTTAATTGTATATTATCCTAATAACATTGATCAGCAAAATCTATATAATAGATTTTTAAAGTTCTCCGGTCAGCACCAAATTAATAACTATTGTTTTGTGTGAGTTATTCAAATTCAAAATGTAAATACGTGACATCCTTAACCAAGTGTCAGGGGTTCGATCTTTGTCTTGGGTATGAAGCAACTTTAAATTCTTGGGCCAGCTGTCTCACCCTTCGAGGTGCCTACAATTTAGCGAGAGATTAGTCACTATGCTCGACGGTGAATACCCTGGTCTAAAAAAAATGTAAAAAAAAAAGTAAATATGTGAGAGACCAAATTGAGGATATATATATATATATATATATATATATATATATATATATATATATATATATATATATATATATATATATGCTAGAGATTCAATTGAGTATGGCACCTTAGAGATTCAATTGAGTAAATGAGCATTTATAAGGAACCAAAATAATGTTTTATTCTTTGTGAATATGAAATAATTGAAATCTTTGAAGGATCCAAAGAAAACTAACCAATATGTTATAATTTTTTTTATCTGTGTCTGATGAAAAAAATATATAAAATATACGATAATATCCAATTAAATACGTCCTTTTAGGTAGATCATCACTTTTGAGACGGCTTATAAAGACATTTTTTTTTTTTTAATTATGGACATAAGCAAAAGGAGAAAAAGGTGTGTGTATATATATAATGAAAAAGCATTTAACCAAAGCTATTTATGTATAACATTACACAAGAAAAAAAAATTTCAACTACCTATATTTTGATGACCACTATTAATTGTAAGAAAATTATATTTTTTAACAATTAAATTTTGGCCATCAAAATAAGTTATTGAGAAAAGTCAATGATAGTATTTTTGACGGTCAACAATTGTCGATATATATCAATAATATTATTTTCGACATTACATTTGTCAAAGACGACCGTAAAAAAAATACCGTTGAGATTTGAGAAAAGTGTTGTAAAAATAGTATTATCGATAATTGTTGACCTTCAAAAATATTATTATTGTCTTTTTTCAACAACTTATTTCAACGTCCAAAATTTGACTGTTAAAAAATAGTACCTATTTTCAACAATTAAGTGGCCGTCAAAATATAAGTTATTGAAAATACTCATCATTCTTATAGTGTTATAATAAATTTATTTTCACTATCGTTAAGGGTTGGATTTTGCGGAAGAGACAATTTTTTTATAAAATAGCGAATCAAAGTTAGATCTCTGCAGAGAAGTTTGAAAATTTAGAGATCGATAGTACCTCAACTAAAATTACGAATAGTAAATGATATATAAGGGATAAAAAATTATTTCGGCCAGGGTCAACGATAATATTTATTTGGTGCATTAAATGTAAAACGTTTTTTTATTCCCAATGCATTTTCCTTCTTCTATCATTTATTGTGACTTTTACTGCTTTCTCCTTTATATAAGTTGTGTTGAATCTCTTTTACCTACGCCCTCAATTTGTGTTTGCTGAACCTAACCATGGCCGAGGCTCCGAATATTGTCTGTTTTGCACTTTCAGAGGAGGCTTTTACAGAGGACTACTATGGTTCTTCAAACATCGGGTTTCATGTTCTTACCCCTTCTGCAAACTCATTTATGGACATAGAGGTGAATGTTTTCCATGTCTCTTCTAGGACTTCCGCAAATTCGATTTATCATGTTCGCTTTCACTCTTTCCCTAGGGAAGAAAATCCTTTGTTCTTCCCATCAATTGATGCAGGCGAGGTTGGATTCAACGCCTTGGTTTGGAATGTTCGAGGACTACGGATGGGAAATTCTTCCAATATTCTTCGTGACTTAGTTTCTAGCTGGAACTTATCTATTGTGGTTTTAACTGAGACGCGTGTTCTTGGTGATGCTACTTCTCGTAACTTAATTGGCTCCTTCGGTCTTGATTACTGGAGGGCATACAATGGTTTAGGTCGACGTGGATCCGTGGGTGGTATATGGGTTTTATGGGCGAGCAATATTGTAATGGAATTTGTAACATTTGATAGAAGTAGCATTCGCTTTAGGGCTTCTATGCAAAATTGATTTTGTTGTAATTCTATGCACACCATGATGCTTTTGTCTTCTTGGTTCTTGTTGATGTTATTTTCTTAGCATTAAATATTTGTCTCATTTTCTTAATTTACTTAATTTAAAAGGGTGCACTCTTTATTCCATCGCAGTGTCATTGCTTATGGTTTGTTAATAAATAATAAGGTATGGTTCACTTGGTCCCTTTCGGCCTAAGTACATCTACCAAGCATATTGCTCTTTGGCCGCTTTTGGCCAATCAATCGAGTGTGATGCCCTTGGCCCCTTTTGCCCTATTTATATTGATTATACATAGCGCTCTTTGGTCGCTTATGGGCTCTGGGCCAATCGATTGGGTGTAGTTCCCTTGGCCACTTTGGGCCTCGGTATGTCAATCAAATTTAGTGTTATGGGCCCTTGCCCTTGGCCCCTTTTGGCCAAAATTTATCAATTGAGCATCTTGAATGAGTGCTTTGACAGATCAATCAAACACTAGTATAAACGGAAGCATAATTCGGGTTCTTATGGAATAATAATAATAATAATAATATATAATTTAGTATTAATTTTCTTACTTAGCAATAAATAAGACATATCATCAACCGCATTAAATATTTAAATAGTTAACTAATTGAGGGACCAAATTGGGAACGCCAATCTATGAGAAATATATCAAATTGAAGGCATCCACGAGGGACTAAACTAAAAAGAGGTTTAGTCTATTAGAAATGATTGCATAGTTTTTTAAGGATTAAGAGTCTAATTAAAGTTCAAACTCTCTATAAAATGCCCTTTATTTATAAAGAAAATTTTATTTAATAATGTTAATACTAAAAATTTAAAATAAAACCTTAAAAACTTGGTAACACGCATGCGCACACACACCATATTTTATACAAAAATTCATCTTGAGTACACAAACAAGCACACTACACTACACACATTATACCAAAATTCATCTTGAATCAACTTATATAGTTTTAATCATAAAATTGTACTCCTTTAAATCCAAGATAAAACACACACACACATATCTTTTACTACAATTGTAATTTTGTTTTTTTAAAAAATAAAGTTTAGTGATAATACCAATATTTACCCTTGTATCTTTTGGCATTTGACAAGCTTTAGTTGAGTTTAAAGAGTCATTATGCATGATTTAATGTTATTCAAGGGCACTTAAGGACTTAAATCACAATCTTGCTAATTCTATGTTTTTATTGAATAAATTGTGATAATTCTCTAGTTTTATTAACTTGAGAGCCTCACAATTGTTTCTGGTTGATTTGTAGGTCAACTAGCTTGAGGAATAGCAAGGATTCAAGTGCTAGAGGTCGAGAAAGAAGCTGGAAAGCGAAGCCGGTACAAGATTTGAAGCTTAGAGGCATTTTTGGGCATGTTCTACTGTTCCACCCGTTGGTAGCGGGTGGACTTCAGTTTCAGAAGCAAAACGCGTATTTCGAGTAATCCACCCGCTGCCAGCGGGTACACCAGATCTGCACAATTTTCTCACGATTTTAAGAGCTGAAACGGATAGTGGGCCCACTTTCTCAGCATTTTACCACAAGGGGAGCATCCTAGGTCGGATGGGAAGGAATATTCGGATGTTTTAGAGGCCCTAAACCTAATTTGGAGATTAACACCCACTCATTCTAATACATTCATCACTCAAGCTCTCATTCTCTCAAGTCTCCCTCACATTTCCAGCCACACTTACAATTTTTCTCTTCATCTTCTCCACTCTCCACACCCATACAGACCAAATTCCAGCAACCTCCGTCATCATCCATGGCTAAGCAAGGGTTAGAGGAGCTTGGTGGAGCATTCTTCATCTCTATGAGTGGCTAAATCTCTTGTGCTTTGGAGGAGGATGATTAGGGCTTGAGCTATGGCATCCAATAGGGAGTTTTTCTTGTTTTCCTTCTACTTCTCTTTATGGATTCATTTTTATCTTGTTGATATTGATGAGTTTGTATTGATTGTGGTTCCATGGTTGTGGAACTTAACTAGGTTGTAGTTGGACATTAGGAATTTATATTGACTTGTGATTTGTATTTTGATTCTCCCATTGTGGGTTTTGATTACATTGGATTTGGTTGAATCTTATTGTAATTTTTAATTCATTGTGGAAGCCACTCTAATAACAATGGTAATTATTGAGTTGAATTCTAGTCTATGTTAAATTCTCCATTTGCTTCATTGATGGTATTTGATTAGGCTTGTTAATTGTCCGGTTGGTTAATTGCATTATCTAATTAATTTACCTAGGTTTAGTGGTCACTAAACTACTTTAGGAAATGGTCTTTCATTGATTAACTCCATACTTTTTGATAGCAAGGATAGCCCAAAGCATTCTCCAACAAAGCATCTTCATCTCATTTCATTCACCTCAATTTACTTTAGCTTTTAAAATATTGAAAATCCCAAAAAATGTTAGTTCTAGTTTCATTTAGTTGCATTTAATTCCATTTAGTTTCATTTCACACCAAGTGTTTGTTAAATTACCGCAAAGACATCCCTTTTTGTGTTAATTGTGCATATTTGTCCATAGAGTCCATAGGCTCCGCGAGAGAGAATCGACCTAGGTTGTGCCACTAGCTGCACTTTCTAGTATTAATTTGATTGGTGCCGGCCTCGCGACAAGGCCGCGTCCATCAATTAGATGTGCAATTATTGTTAAGTAATAGAACAAGTGAATTATTTAAACTATTATATATGACTTTGGAGTTTTACAGTCATTAGGCCCTAAAATTATATATTAATTCATATAAAATAAAATAAATAAAATATGAATTATATTTTTAAAATATATTAGATCGAAGAGGAAATGTGGATATTTGGGGACTTAAAATAGATGTAAAGAGTGCATGGTAAATTAAAGTTATATAACTTTCCATTACTTATTAAGTTTATTATTTTAAAATAATTTGGTGTGGAACCCCTTAAGTGTATGGGACTCTTGTATAAGTTTAAAATTTTGTACAATTTTCTCCAATTTTTTAAAGATTCTTGAAACTTGAGAAGTTCTTAGGTACTTGTGCCATCTTATGAGTACATACTTTGATTAATGGCATTAATAATCCAATTATTTATATTTCAAAAAGGGCCAACATAATAAATAAAATAAAATAAATAGTTAAATATTATTTGTCAATGTACAAATAAGGCAGCACAAAATATGTATTTAAATATTTTTCTGAAAACTTAAAAAGATTCCAACCTCAATCCTTATAGTATCGTTAATGTTACTATATATCCTTCTCTATTTAATTAGACTAAACAATATTAGACTATCTATAGAGAATAAAGGCTAACTAGTTTAGTCACTCATAATTGTTGGTGTCTATTTTGTGGATCTTTGCTTTCACCTTATTCTTAGCTTGTTTGTATTCTCTTCAGTTGTATTAGTTGACTAGTTTTAATTATCCACTTTTTACATTTAAAAAAAAAACTAAGAACAAAGAACTCAAATTTATATGATAGGAATAATTATTAATTAGTTATTGGATTTTTTATGGTTAGTTTAGTTTTGAGTAGTTGGACAAATTCTCTCTTTATATATATATATATATATATATATATATATATATATATATATAAAACTTATGGCTTGACTCAATATAACACATCTTATTACTCGATTTTCTCTACTACATTGGTGTAAGCCTCAACCTTAACATGGTATCAGAGCTTCAAAATCTAGAGATAGAATTTCTCACTTAGTTTCAGACGTATCAGCAAAGGGCTCAAACATAAACAAGTATCTGCTACAAGTGTGACAAAAACTCAAAGCTTTGCTCCTCAAAATTTCTCTCAACCATTAGCCACAAAGCATGTTGATTTTAGCTACCTCATGCATGGAGATTACAAGTGGTTGCCACTTTGAAAGTACATGACCTCTACATACACCTGTTGAGGGAGAAGTTTATTCTACAACAGTTTCTCACTAAAGAAAATTAGAGTGGTTCCTCTATATTCAGATGGTGGAGTTAGGAGAGAAATAAAGAGAAAAAAAATAGGGGCCCATTACAAAAATTTCTCTTTCGTAATTTCTCACTTCTTTTTTTTTTTCTCTCCATCTCTCTCATAACTACACCATCTAAATACAGAGTATCCAATCTTGAAGATGATGAGTCGTATGGCAGAATGAGTACTACAAACTTGAACTAGAAACATCGAGACCAAGTTATCATGTCTTGGCTTTTGATGGCTATCTCAGATGGAAGGTGTCCAGAATAGTAGGATGTGTAAATAGCTACCATGTTTGGAGAACAACTGAAACATATTTTGCTTCACAGATTCGTGCAGGACACATGTAGCTTAAGACTCTGCTGCATAGTACCAAGAAAGCATAAATATTGGTATGTTCGAGTATCTTCTATAGCTCAGAAGATTGTGGAAGCATATATTTCATGTGTAAGCATATATGGTATAGGGTGTGTGTTTGGTTAGTGTGTTTCAAGGGTGATTTTGAAACCCTATACATCATTACATAACCATATAAGCTTACACATAATCAAACGGAGTACCAGACAATCCTAAAAGCATTAACCACCAATTAAATTGCGACATCATAGAGTTCAAGAATTCTTCTGACACGAGACATACCCAACAATCAAAGAGTGCATTCTCATAGCAGTTCTTTCATAGCCTATTTCCCTAAAATATGAAAAAAATGAAGGGTAAGTCAAATAGACTTAGTGAGTGCGAGGTAAAAGAAATACACTGAATGGGAAGCATACTCTGGCACAAGTTTTTATCATTATGGAAAAATTTAAAGACTGATGGTATTTAAGTCCTTGCAACTCAATTCTCATATCACACTCAAGGGAAAGAGTACAAACCACATCAGTAACGTTAAAACATAAAATAGCATAAGCAACGGACAAATCGTGTCTCCACATAGGAAAATCAATCAATTTTCATATCACAGTTCAAGAGAAAGTATCGACATCATCCACAAAGTGAAAATATGAAATATACTAGGCGACCAATCAAGTCATGCCTCCGCATAGGAAAACAATCAATTATCATACCACAAATCAAGCAAGGGAACTGTTGAATGAAAGAATTCTGTGTGTATTATTATGAAAAGAGAATAGGAATTTATACAAGAGGAGAAAACCTATTATAGGAAATAAGGATAATTACAATAAATACAATATATCCTAATTGATACACCTAATCCTAGATATTCACAATATTAATCTAGAAGATTCTCAACACTCCCCCTCAAGCTGGAGCATATAAATCATAAGCACCAAGCTTGTCACATAGGTATTTTATTCGAGGTCCTCTAAGAGACTTGGTGAAGATATCTGCCAGCTGATCATTTGAATTGACAAATCGAGTAGCAGGACACCCTGATTGAATTTTTTCTCTAATAAAGTGACAGTCAATCTCAATATGTTTGGTCCTCTCATGGAATACTGGATTTGAGGCAATGTGCATAGCTGCTTGGTTATCACATACCAGTTCCATTTTACCAATGTCTCCGAATTTCATTTCCTGAAGAAGTTGTTTCAACCATAGGAGTTCACAAGTTGCTAACGCCATAGCACGATACTCAGCCTCTGCACTAGACCTTGCAACTACATTTTGTTTCTTGCTTTTCCACGAGACTAGGTTCCCACCGAAGAGAACACAGTATCCGAATGTGAATTGCCTATCATTTGGTGAACCAGCCCAATCCGCATCTGTAAAGCCAATGATTTGGGAATTCCCCTTGTCCTCATATAACAGTCCCTGGCCTGGTGCTCCCTTAATGTATCGAAGAATTCGAACAACTGCATCCCAATGACTATCACATGGTGATTGTAGGAACTGGCTAACTACACTCACAGCAAACGATATATCTGGACGAGTGATAGTGAGATAATTGAGTTTTCCCACAAGTCTTCGATATCTCTCGGGATTGTTTATCAGCTCCCCCTGTCCTGGATAGAGTTTGACATTTGGATCCATTGGAGTCTCAACTGGTTTGCAGTTTAGCATGCCTGTCTCTTCTAATAAGTCAAGTTCATACTTCCATTGAGAAATAGCCGCACCAGAACTAGATTGGGCAACCTCAATTCCTAGAAAATATTTAAGCTTCCCCAAATCTTTAGTTTGGAAGTGATTGCACAGATGTTGTTTGAGTTGAGCAATGCCTCAATCATCATTGCCTGTAATAACAATGTCATCCACATAGACAACTAAGTATAAGCACTTGTCATTTGAAGTATGGCGAAACAAAACTGAGTAATCAGCTTCACTATGAGTCATTCCAAAATCTTGAACCACAGAACTAAATCGACCAAACCAAGCTCTTGGTGACTGCTTGAGTCCAAAAAGAGAACGACGAAGTCGACATACTTTCCCAGACTCCCTCTGAGCAACAAAACCAGGTGGTTGCTCCATATAAACTTCTTCTTCTAAGTCTCTATTGAGGAAGGCATTCTTAATATCCAGCTGATGAAGTGGCCAATGATTAATAGCTGCAATGGATAGAAAAACACGAAGGGAAGCAATTTTGGCAACAGGAGAAAAGGTATCACCATAGTCCAATCCAAAAATCTGAGTATACCCTTTAGCCACTAAACGAGCTTTTAGTCGTTCAATTTTGCCATCAGGACCAACTTTAACTACATAAACCCACTGGCAACCAACTGGAGATTTTCCAAGAGGAAGTGAAACCAAGTCCCATATACC
Organism: Senna tora; assembly: GCA_014851425.1. Taxonomy (NCBI): domain Eukaryota; kingdom Viridiplantae; phylum Streptophyta; class Magnoliopsida; order Fabales; family Fabaceae; genus Senna; species Senna tora. The sequence goes on along the minus strand of CM026265.1, from coordinate 32,629,494 downwards.
ATTAGAATGTAGGGCAGTCATCTCATCAAGCATAGCTTGCCTCCAACCCGAATGTGCAAGAGCTTCATCTGTAGTCTTAGGGATAGAAACAGAATCCAAAGAAGACACAAACGCATAATATGGAATAGATAAACGATGATAGCTCAAGAAATTATAAACAAGGTGAGGATTACGAGTGGAACGAGTACCTTTATGAATGGCAATAGGAGGACTAGCAGGTGACGGTTGGACCGGAGTAGCGGGTGATTCAGACGAAGGCAGTGAGTCAGGAAGAGTGGCTGTAAGCTCAGGACGGGGACGGCGATGATATGTCAGAAGAGGAGGACTAGGTATGTCTTGGGGTACAGCCTTTGGAAAAGGAAGAGAAGGAACAAGAAGGACTTCGATCACAGAGGGACTTACAGGCGTAGAGGATACAAACAACGTCGAGTGGCTGGACAATAACATCGGTAGCCCTTTTGGAGTCGAGCATAACCGAGAAAAACACACTTGACGGATTTCGCTGCAAGTTTATCTTTCCCTGGGGTTAAATCATGCATAAAGCAAACACAACCAAAAACACGGGGAGGAAGATGATAAAGAGTGTCGTTAGGAAACAACAAAGAATGAGGGATTTCATCATGCAAGACAGAAGAAGGCATGCGATTAATCAAGTAACATGCAGTGAGAACATTGTCACTCCAAAAATTAGTAGGAACATTATGAAGAATAAGCAAAGTATGAGATGTTTCAATAAGATGGCGATTCTTACGTTCAGCTATCCCATTTTGTTGTGGGGTATGAGGACAACTGGTTTGATGTAAAATTCCTTGAGTGGCCATAAATGTTTGAAAAGGTGTAGACAAATACTCTTTAGCATTGTCAGAACACAAAATAGAGACAGAGGTATTAAACTGAGTTTTTATTTCAGCACAAAAGTTTTGGAAAATGTTAAATATCTCAGAACGATTTTTCATCAAATACACCCAAGTACAACGAGAATATTCATCAATAAACGTGACAAAATATTGAAAGCCAAATGTAGAAGACATGCGACTAGGACCCCAAACATCAGAGTGTACAAGTTGAAAAGGAGATGAAGACTGACTATTAAGACTAGTAGAAAACGAGTTACGTGTGTGTTTACCTAATTGGCACGACTCATAAGGAAGGGCAGACAAATTTGAAAGAGAGGCATCCATTTTGCGAAGTTTTGAAAGACTTGGATGCCCCAAACGATTATGGATAATAGATGGAGAACAACTGGATGTGCACGCAACTGGGGATATAGGAGGTGAAAGGTGGTATAAGCCATGTGACTCTCGTCCTATGCCAATCGTCTGCCCCGTACTCCGATCCCCAGAAACGTGAGGAGAAGAGGCTGGAGATCACAGCAGTGTAGATCACAGCGGAAAAAAGCCGCCGGAAAAAGGGGTCACCCGCTAGCGCTTGGCAACTCCGGCGGACGGTCGGATGGCGCGTGGAGCCGCGTGCGGCGGCGGACGGCGACGGGAAATTAGGGTTTGGCCGGTCGGAGGCTTCTGAGCACGATGGTCCGGCGCGTGCTCCAAGCAGACGCTGAGAAGCCGTCGGATCTGAGGGTGGCCGAGATGAACAGTGGAGGAAGAGGTGTTTAGGGTTCAAGGCTGGAAACAGAGCACAGCCGTGAATGCTATTTAGGATTGATTAGGCTCTGGTACCATGTTGAATGAAAGAATTCTGTGTGTATTATTATGAAAAGAGAATAGGAATTTATACAAGAGGAGAAAACCTATTCTAGGAAATAAGGATAATTACAATAAATACAATATATCCTAATTGATACACATAATATATCACTAATTGATACACCTAATCCTAGATATTCACAATATTAATCTAGAAGATTCTCAACAGGAACAAACAACCTCGACAAAATTACACATGAAGTATCATACGCAAACAGTCAAATCACCTTGCCACAAATCGAACATATCACCATGCCAAGCAAGTAAACCACCGTCTGCCATTCAACACATCACTGTGCCGAGCACGTAAACCACAATGCACCGTTGAACATATCACCGTGTCGGAGCACGTAAACCCCTGTTCATCAATCAAACTCAACATCTCATCGTGCCGAAGCACATATTCAACCATGATAAGGTAAATTTCAATATCAAGCAACATGATTAAAATGTATCAATCAATAGGGAAATACTAAATAATTCAACAACCATATATCATTATATAAGTACTGAAAGGAACTTGCACATCATAAGAATAGCTTATGGGCACGGCTAATTATCATTAAGGTTCACACACAAACATAGGGCTTCCCAATCCATGTCAAATAATTACAAGTTCACACACAACTTTTAGATAAAAATGATCCTTACTATATCAATTCAGCACCAATTGGGTTTTTACAAGTAAGCTCTGATGCCCCTAAATCAACAAGGTGCTCAGCCAATAAAGAACAATGAGTTTGATGTCACTTGCCCCTTGTCAAGTTAGAAGTTTCATAAACAACCAAAATTCTAAATTTAGGTAGCACACCCGTTTCTTTCAATTTCCAACAATTTTAAGTATCTAATTCCATTATGTTCAGAAAGGATGTTTCAAGCTATAGTTAACATCTAGCTAATGGACTTTTCCATTTACCAACCACGAGGAAATCCAAATTTTTATTTCCAGGATATTCTTGCATTCTAAGTTAACAAATTGGTCTATTTCATTCCTTATTTCTAACTCCTCAGTTCTCAAATATAATACTTGTTCAAATAATTTTAATTAATTAATTTTTTCCTGATTCCAATTCATAGGTCCCAATGTGATTCCTACCTATACTTAACCTTAGAACCATTGAAGATTTATAATCTTAAATTTGGAATGTGGTTATAAACTTATAAATAAATCCAACTAAAATCAAGCAATTTTTCCAAATTATCAAACCCCAAATTTAGAGAAATGGTTCCATCTTCCATGGTTAAGCTTAAACGATGAGAAAAATGGAATCTTATGGTTGTGGGAAGAATAAAAATAAAGGAAGAGAAACTTACAAGAAGATAAGTCTATGGTTTCAGCATCTCATTTTACTAGTCCAAAGGAGTCGCAAGAGGAAGAGATTTGCATTTTTTTCCTTTCATCGCGGTGAGCTACGGCCAGTTGGTGACGGTGTGGTGATCGGCTGGTCGAAGTTGGGTGGCCGGCCGATGGTGGACAAAATAATATGCAAATGGAGGAAAACAATTGTGTTAGGGAAGGAGGAAGCTCACGATTTAGGGGAAGGAAAAGAACGCCTGGAGAGAGAGTGTGTGGTGGATTTAATGGTGATATGCTTTTGACAAAAATAACATCTTTGCCTGACTCAGAGGGAACATCTTTCCATTTAAGTCCCTACATCATTTCAATTTGGTCCTTCTCTTGTTGTTTGATGGAAATAATACCAAAAATTACTTTATTTGTTTATAACATACTTAATAGTTTAATTATTATGAGAAAGTTTCTATAATTTCCTACAATTCAAGTCATTCTAGAATTTTTTTTTCTATATTATAAGTTAAAATTTTAGAGTCTTTGCACCAATAATCCATGACACATAGTGTTTTAGTACCCAAAAAGCTCCGGCAATTCACCAAACCCTTGTTACTCGAAGGTAAAGTACCTAAACCCTAAAGGCTCGTTTGGTAGACAGAATGGGATGGGAATGAAAATAAAAATAGAAAAGGAATGAAAGTGGGTATAAATGACTATTTTACCCTTATATTTAAAAATTATTAAAATAAAATAAAAAAATCAAGGGCAATAAATGGTAATCAAGAAATTAATGCCACAAACATTCTTCATACCAAACAAGTCATAAATCTCTGTCTTTTCATCCATTCGTCTTGCAAACAAAGTGTGTCCATTATTTCCTTGCATATCTAATCTGATAAGCTACTTAAAGCTAGGCACTCGTCTCCTTAGTGTTACTTCTTTACAATCATTATGCACTAATCCCAGTGGTGAGGGAGTTGGTCAAAATTTAACTCATAAATTTCGACTAGTAGCCAAAAAGCCTAATAGATATTGTCTTCCAATGTCTAATACAGAAAATTAAAAGGCCTATACAATCATCATAATTCGAATCCCATGAATTATTAGTGTTAAAATATTCCGACATATAAAAAAAGTATTTGAAATACAGTTGCACGTCGCGATGTCACCCTAGAGGAGTCGCGACATTTGAAGAAAAATATCAAGCGAGGCTGATGGAAGTCGCGACGTTGAAGTCATCTACATTGTGACGTCCAAGGAAAATTAAAAGCACTCCAAGTACGTTGGGATGGAAGTCGCAACGTGTACGTCACACTAGTCGCGCCGACCCCTAGAATTTATTTCATTGCAAATTTTGTATGTTTTGTGTGCTCTTGCTTGCAATTTAGACTAATCCCACACTAGTCACGGCACGAGTCAGTGGCCATTTGCTTATCAAACCCTAACCCACGAGTGGATCCATTTCTTCCATGGGCTTAGGTTCACTGCTAGGTCAACGAGGGAGGCCTGTCTTTCCCTTTGACTCTATCGTTGCATGTGTTTGCTTGTATGTCTTGCCTGGTATCATAGGTGCCAAGAGAGGGCCTGATTCCCTCCTATGGCACACTTGTGCACGACTAACATAGTTCAGTGAGCAATCGAGGGTGTGTCTGGGGTGACACTTATGAAGTCATTCGTCCCTCAGAGTGCCCGTGCAAGGTGTGTCACAGAAGCAAAAAGAGTATAACTTTGATTTTTTTAATTCATTATTATTAATGTTTTCTCATTAAAAAAATTCTCAATAAAATAAATATACATTTATATAATTTTAAATACAAACACATAATAAGATGTTTGTCATATATCTGAAATTATATATATTAAAAAAATATACCATTATATATGCTTGAAAATTATTTTAATAAAAATTATTAAATATGTTGCATATCACTTATATAATTATAATTACAGATTCAATCATTTCACTTCAAAATTATATATAAAACAAACCAATATAATGGATTTAAAATATCGTCCGGTCAACACTAAATTGATGACGATTTGTTTTGTAAGAGACAAAATAATTGAGAACTAAATATGTTAGGGACCAAATTAAAGAAACATGCATATGTGAAACCAAATTGAGTACCTATGAGGGACCAAAATAAGATTTAATTTTAGTCACTATGACTATGAAATAATTGAATCTATGAAGTATTAAGGGAGGGTATGTTCAGTAGTATGGTAGTAATGAACTTCAGTACATTCTTCCAATCTATTGTTCCCTAATCCATTCAAGGTGGGTCCTTATAATTAATGTAAATTTTTATTAATATTAACAAATGACACCATATAATAATTGAAGAGATGTACCAAATTTCAATACTACTGTAATATTGAATTATTATCCCGGTTCCATAGAAAACTAATAAATTATTATTTTATCTTCTTCATCTGTATTTGACGAGAAAAATATATAATATACGATAATATTCAAATAAATACATCCTTGTTTGGTAGATCATCACTTTTGGAATGGCTCATAAGTAAAATTTCTTAATTTGGTTATATATATATATATATATATATATATGCAGAACATTTTAACAAATATATTTGCACTAGCTGCTGAGAGGTTGGGTTTAGTGAAAGAGATCATTTTTTGAAATTGGATCCAGTGCAATTAGCTTTCGTGTAATTACAGGGACCAAATTGTTATTAATATTAATAAATAGTCTCACAAGACTATTTAATGATGATATTTGTCAATATTGATGAAAATTTTGTCCTTAATCCATTAATGGTAGGTCCTTATTAGTGTGGGTCCCTAAAATTACTTCACAAATAAAGTAAAAATGTGTATTTTGAAGTAATTACACCGTAATTGCACAGAAGTTAATTGCACCAGATCCAATTTTCCATTTTCTCACAACATAGTGAATAAATTATTGTTAGAATCTTTGCTTAGAGAGGTTCCAACGTTCAGCGATTCACGGTACTTCAAGTAAAATTACCACTAATAAATGATATATACAGAATAAAAATTTTGTTTCGCCTATTGTCAATGATAATCTTTACTTGGGTGCATTAAATGAAAAACCGTTTTTTAATTCCCAATGCTTGATTTTTCTTCACTTATTTATTGTGACTTTTACTTCTTTCTCCTTTATATATGTTGTGCTGAATCTCTTTTACTCATGCCCTTTATTTGTGTTTGTTGAACCTAACCATGGCTGAGGTTCCGAATTTTATGAGTTTTTTAGTTGGAGACGAAGCGATTACAGAGGACTACTATGGTTCTTCAAACATCGGCTTTCATGTTCTTGTCCCCCCTTCTGCTCGCGCATTTTTGGATTTAAAGGTCAACTGCTTCCATATATCTTCTAGGTCTTCTGCAAATTCAATTTATAATGTCCGATTTCAATCTTTCCCTAGAGAAGACCCAGCTCAGACCAAATCTTTGTGCTTCCCATCAATGGATGCAGGCGAGGATGGGTTCAACACCTTGGTTTGGAATGTTCGAGGAATACAAATTAGAAATTCCCCCATTATTCTTCGTGAGTTAATTTCTCGTTGGAACATATCTATTGTGGTTTTAACTGAGACGCGTGTTCCTATTGATGCTGATTCTCGTAGCTTAATTCGTTCATTCGGTCTTCCCTACAGGAGGGCATATGCAGGTTCAGGTCAAGATAGATCAGTGGGGGGTATATGGGTTTTATGGGCAAGAAATATTGTAATGGACATTGTAACATTTGACAGAATTAGCCTTCACTTTAGGGCTTTTATGCGATATTGATTTTGTTGTATTTCTATGAAGAACATGATGCTTTTATCTTCTTGGTTCATGTTGATTTTATCTTCTTAACATTCACTATTGTCCCCTTTTCTTAATTTACTCGGCGTAAAGGATGTGTTCTTTATTCCATCGTAGTTGTTACTAAGGTTGATTCTGGTTTGTTAATAAGGTATGGTTCCTTTGTCTCCGTTTGGCCTAAGTATATCGATCCTTATAGTATCGTTAATGTTACTATATATCCTTCTCTATTTAATTAGACTAAACAATATTAGACTATCTATAGAGAATAAAAGCTAACTAGTTTAGTCGCTCATAGTTGTTGGTGTCTATTTTGTAGATCTTTGCTTTCACCTTGTTCTTAGCTTGTTCGTATTCTCTTCGGTTGTATTAGTTGACTTCTTCTTAAAAAACAAAGAATAAAGAACTCAAATTTATATGATAGGAATAAGAATTAGTTATTGGATTTTTTATGGTTAGTTTAGTTTTGAGTAGTTGGAAAAATTCTCTCTTTTGTATCTTGACTCAATATGACACATCTTATTACTCAATTTTCTCTACTACATTGGTGTAAGCCTCAACCTTAACATGGTATCAGAGCTTCAAAATCTAGAGATGGAATTTCTCACTTAGTTTCAAACGTCTCAGGAAGGGCTTAAACATAAACAAGTATCTGCTAAAAGTGTGACAAAAACTCAAAGCTTCGCTCTTCAAAATTTATCTCAACCATTAACCACAAAGCATGTTGATTTTAGCTACCTCATGCATGGAGATTACAAGTGGTTGTCACTTTGAAAGTACATGACCTCTACATACACCTCTTGAGGGAGAAGTTTATTCTACAACAGTTTCTCACTAAAGAAAATTAGAGTGGATTCTCTGTATTCAGATGGTAGGGGCCCACTACAAAAATTTCTCTTTCGTAATTTTTCACTTCTTTTTTTCTCTCCATCTCTCTCCTAACTACACCATCTAAATACAGAGTATCCAATCTTGAAGATGATGAGTCGTATGGCAGAATGAGTACTAAAAACTTGAACTAGAAACGTCGAGACCAAGTTATCATGTCTTGGCTTTTGATGGCTATCTCAGATGGAAGGTGTCCAGAACAGTAGAATGTGTAAATAGCTACCACGTTTGGAGAACAACTGAAACATATTTTGCTTCACAGATTCGTGCAGGGGACATGTAGCTTAAGACTCTGCTGCATAATACCAAGAAAGCATAAATATTGGTATGTTCGAGTATCTTCTATAGCTCAGAAGATTGTGGAAGCATTTATTTCATGTGTAAGCATATATGGTATAGGGTGTGTGTTTGTTTAGTGTGTTTCAAGGGTGATTTTGAAACCCTATACATCATTACATAACCATATATGCTTACACATAATCAAAGGGACTATCAGACAATCCTAAAAGCATTAACCACCAATTAAATTGCGACATCGTAGAGTTCAAGAATTCTTCTGACACGAAACATACCCAAAAGTCTAAGAGTTCATTCTCATAGCACTTCTTTCATAGCCTATTTCCCTAAAACATGGAAAAATGAAGGTTAAGTCAAATGGACTTAGTGAGTGCGAGGTAAAAGAAATACACTGAATGGGAAACATACTCTGGCACAAGTTTTTATCATTATGGAAAAATTTAAAGAGTGATGGTATTCAAGTCCTTGCAACTCAATTCTCATATCACACTCAAGGGAAAGAGTACAAACCACATCAGTAATGTTAAAACATAAAATAGCATAAGCAAAGGACAAATCGTATCTCCACATAGGAAAATCAATCAATTTTCATATCACAGTTCAAGAGAAAGTATCGACATCATCCCCAAAGTGAAAATATGAAATATACTAGGCGACCAATCAAGTCATGCCTCCGCATAGGAAAACAATCAATTATCATACCACAAATAAAGCAAGGGAACAAACAACCTCGACAAAATTACACATGAAGTATCATAGGCAAACAGTCAAATCACCTTGCCACATATCGAACATATCACCGTGTTGAGCACGCAAACCCCGGTCCGCCTAACAAGTCTGACATATCACCATGCCAAGCAAGTAAACCACTGTCTGCCATTCAACACATCACTGTGCCGAGCACGTAAACCGCCATGCACCGTTGAACATATCACCGTGCCGGAGCATGTAAACCCCTGTTCATCAATCAAACTCAACATCTCATCGTGCCGAAGCACATATTCAACCATGATAAGGTAAATTTCAATATCAATCAATAGGGAAATACTAAATAATTCAACAACCATATATCATTATATAAGTACTGAAAGGAACTTCCACATCATAAGAAAATGGCTTGTGGGTGCGGCTAATTATCATTAAGGTTCACACACAAACATAGGGCTTCCCAATCCATGTCAAATAATTACAAGTTCACACACAACTTTAGATAACAATGATCCTTACTAAATCAATTCAGCACAAATTGGGTTTGTACAAGTAAGCTCTGATGCCCCTAAATCAACAAGGTGCTCAGTCAATATAGAACAATGAGTTTGATGTCACTTGCCCCTTGTCAAGTTAGAAGTTTCATAAACAACCAAAATTCTAAATTTAGGTAGCACACCGGTTACTTTCAATTTTCCAACAACAATTTTAAGTATCTAATGGACTTTTCCATTTACCAACCACAAGGAAATCCAAATTTCTATTTCCAAGATATACTTGCATTCTAAGTTAAAAAATTGGTTGATACAAGTCCCACATTGGGGAGGTTACCTTCAAGGAAGGGTCGCAGTGTGCCAGCCGTCGAGACGCCGGCTTTCGAAGGGGTGATAATGATACAAGTCCCACTTATAAGGTCTTTGGCTCTCCCACTTCAATAGCTAGCTTTTGAGGTGTGGTTCTCCAAGGACTTGTGCTCGTATCATTGGTCTATTTCATTCCTTATTCCTAACTCTCAATTCTCAAATATAATACTTGTTCCAATAATTTTAATTAATTATTTTTTTCCTAATTCCAATTCATAGGTCCCAATGTGATTCCTACCTATACTTAACCTTAGAACCATTGAAGATTTATAATCTTAAATTTGGAATGTGATTATAAACTTATAAATAAATCCAACTAAAATCAAGCAATTTTTCCAAATAAAATCACTGCTCTGCTTAGAGAGGTTCCAACATTAAGTAATTCACAGTACTTCAAGTAAAATTACCACTAATAAATGATATACACTGAATAAAAAATTTGGTTCGCCTATTGTCAATGATAATCTTTACTTGGGTGCATTAAATGAAAAACCGTTTTTTAATTCCCAATGCTTGATTTTTCTTTACTTATTTATTGTGACTTTTACTTCTTTCTCCTTTATATATGTTGTGCTGAATCTCTTTTACCCATGCCCTTTATTTGTGGTTGTTGAACCTAACCATGGCTGAGGTTCCGAATTTTATGAGTTTTTTAGTTTCAGATGAAGCGATTACAGAGGACTACTATGGTTCTTCAAACATCGGCTTTCATGTTCTTGTCCCCCCTTCTGCTCGCGCATTTTTGGATTTAAAGGTCAACTGCTTCCACATATCTTCTAGGTCTTCTGCAAATTCAATTTATAATGTCCGATTTCAATCTTTGCCTAGGGAAGACCCAACTCAGACCAAATCTTTGTGCTTCCCATCAATGAATGCAGGCGAGGATGGGTTCAACACCTTGGTTTGGAATGTTCGAGGAGTACAGATTAGAAATTCTCCCATTATTCTTCGTGAGTTAATTTCTCGTTGGAACATATCTATTGTGGTTTTAACTGAGACGCGTGTTCCTATTGATGCTAATTCTCGTAGCTTAATTCGTTCATTCGGTCTTCCCTACAGGAGGGCATATGGGGGTTCAGGTCAAGATAGATCAGTGGGGGGTATATGGGTTTTATGGGCAAGAAATATTGTAATGGACATTGTAACATTTGACAGGATTAGCCTTCACTTTAGGGCTTTTATGCGATATTGATTTTGTTGTATTTCTATGAATAACATGATGCTTTTATCTTCTTGGTTCATGTTGATTTTATCTTCTTAGCATTCACTACTGTCCCCTTTTCTTAATTTACTCGGCGTAAAGGATGTGTTCTTTATTCCATCGCAGTTGTTATTAAAATTGATTATGGTTTGTTAATAAGGTATGGTTCCTTTGTCTCATTTTGGCCTAAGTATATCGATTGAGCATAGTACTCTTTAGCCTCTTTTGGCCAATCAATCATTCGCGATGCCCCTTTGCCCCTTTTGCCCCAAGTATATTGATCACGCATAACGCTCTTTGATCGCTTATGGGCCTTGAGCCAATCGGTTGGCTGTAGTGCCCTTGGCAACTTTTGGCACAAGTAAATCAAGTTTAGTGTTCTTTGGCCATTTCTAGCCAATTGATTAAGTGTGGTGCCCTTGGCCCCTTTTAATCAAAATTTATCAATTGCTTAGTTCTCTTTGAATGCTTTTGGTTGATCGATCAAGCACAATACACTTGGCCCTTTCTGGCTAAAATTTATAAAAAGTTTCTTTAGTATAACATTAGTATTGGAAGCATGGTGGAGTTCTTATGGAATAAAAATAATATATAGTTTAGTATTAATTTGCATAGTCATCAATAAAAAAAACACACATCATCAACACTATTAAGTATTTAAACAGTTGGCTAAGTAAAAGGACAAATTGATAGTGTTTTAATCCGTGAGAGAATAAATTGAGAACGCAAATGAGCGACCAAATTTTTTTTTTAAAAAAAACATCTATGAGGAACTAAAAAGAGTGATTGAACTTTTTGAAAAGTTGCATAACATAGGGAAGACGACGTTCACGCTGATCGTCAGATTCGTCGGGACAAGGCTAGGGTTTACAGAGATCGGCTTATCCCGCTCCGTCTCCGACTACTTCTCCGAAGGGAATTCCGATGATCGGACAAAGATCGTGAGGGGATTGGCGATGCGGTTGGGATTGTAGGGTTGTTGGTTTTAGTTTGCGGAATTTGGATTTACAAAGAGGTTTTGTTCAAGAATCGAGTGTAGGTAGGGAGAATTTCGCCACATCAGCTTGCCACACAATCACTTAACGAAAAAAGTTAACCAACGAAAGGACCAATTTGAAACTTCTGAGAAAGATAAAAAACCAATTTAAAACTTTTAAAAGATAAAGGACAAATATAAAATTTGAGTGAAAGATAAAGGACCAAAATGAGCATTTGAGAAAAAAAAAACTCCAAACAAATTTATAAAAGAAGTGAACTTTTAATCTCTCCCTAGACAGACCCTAATTTTAAAAGCAAATTTACCTGTTGTCCTCATTTTCTTCAAATTTGTTTGTTTCGTAGTTTACCATTGGAAATCTTCTTGCCCTGATCGCCTTCTTCCAAATTCCAAAGGAAATCTTCGTTTCTTTTCCATTTTGTCACGTCTCTGAGGGCATTTATTGTCTCCCAAATTTCTGCTAAGATGAACTCAAAAGTCCTACACGAAAATTGTTGTCTAGATTACAAGTTAATTGGCACAGTGCAGAGAATGAAAGGAATGAGTGACTAATTAAATGGAAAAGACTCTGTAAATAAATATGGTAAGGCAAATCATGCATAATCCACAACTCGTTAGGTTTATAAGATCACAACATAAATCATTATACACTACGGCCAGAAGAATTATATGCAAGCACAAATACAACTTGCAGTATTCATAGGATTTTCTGTTCAAGTTCCAAAAAATAATACAAAAAAAAAAATCTATGGTTGATAAATCATTCTTATAGGGTAGATGAGGAAAATTTTAAGCCCTTTGAATCATCATCATCATCATTTCCATGCAACTGAGTCAATATCATCCCTTGCTTGCTTGTACAATTCAAGCCTCTTAGCTATTTGTGTTCTCCTTTCCATAAGTGCTGGGTCTTCATCCAACATAGCGCCCAATTGCTCCTTCTGCAAAAGCAGACGACAGTGTAATTTTACTTGGCCACATATATTGTTGCAAACTTGCAATATATGCTTTCATCAAATGCCACAACAGAAACCCAAATATATGCCTGGAATTAAGCCTGACCGTTGTTATAGAAATCACACGATCTACAATTCATATCATGGAGTTCGATACAATCCAACGGCAAAACAATACAAATCAATGGTATAATCATTTTGTGACCAGAATCAGTGCGAGAATCGCCGAAATTGTACGATTCGCACTGGAACATGTTTCCGACGATTTATTGCTGACTGTGAAAACCAGGTCAAGGCAGACCCACACAATGACGGGACCTAACCATCATGCTTAAACCACTATAGAAAAGTAAAGCAGCCACCTTCATATTTCCTCATAAAAGTTAAGCCACTCTGCCTACATATTGCTCTAGTAAGTAGCTGGTAGAAGAAAAAGGAAAACACACTTCTACAGTTACTAAGTTTGCAGGGTAACCTAACACAAGTTTACTACTCTTTTAAGTTTCCAGGACAATTAATCTGTGGGGAAGGATAGCTGTGTGCTGTCAAAGACCATTCTAACCCACATGCTTAAGCTGTTAAATGAAGGCCATAAATAGTTTCTATTATAATCTCTATCCTGTCCCCTCACAAGAAAACCTTGATAAAATTGTGGGCAGAGTACAAAACCCACTTAGCTTGTTAAAATTCCACTTTAATTATGAATATAGGGGGCAATGAGGAATGCTTTCCTGACTATTTGATCATAAAAGTTTAATACTACATCAAGAAGCAATTCAATTTAAAGGTTATAAAATTAAAAAACACTGGAATTTGCAGATATGAGAGTAAAGTTCCCAAATACCAGTAAACTATGCAACCCCAACACAAGAGAAAGTTTTTTTTTTTCTTTCTTGACAATGCAGAGACTGCTTTAGAAAGGAAGTAGACATTCTGTCTAATTTGCGCAAACATTAACCAGAGGATATCATCATATCATACCTCTTTCTTCCCAACTTGAACATAAAAGTGGTTAAGCAATGATCTCTTAGCCTCTCTCACTTGACAATAAACCACAGCCTTTGGTATGGAATTTCTTAGTGTATCGCAAACCATGTTAATATAGGCATTAACATTTGATCCTGAAACAAGGAACAGGGTAAATTTATACAATCAGAAATTTATTTCATCCTCTATAAGGAAAAAGAAAAAAATTCATGAATGCATAGCTTTTCTTATTGATAAATCATGTCAAATTCACATTAAATGATTAATATCAAGAATAAGTAGTACTGCATATGCTCAAGACCTTTAAAAAAAGATATGGTAGAGAAAGGGAGAAATTTGAGGTTCTAGGATAATAATTTACTTAAATATAGGCATTTAAGTTCTGTGAATGGGGTGAGAAGAAATTATTTACCAATCCTCCTCAGGTGATTATCCGTGAAGTTGTCCTGAGAAGTCCGTTGAGGATTCTTTTCAGGTTCAAGATGAATCTTCCGAAAAAATTCTGCTGTTAGATAGCTAGACTCCATATCAACCAGCCGTACAACTGTCTTCCTACTTTCTTCTCGAAATCTTTCCAATGCTTCATTTGCAGCAGCTGATATATCAGATTGAAGTGTTGGAAACCTTCTTAATTCCTGCAAGCAAAATAATAGCACTCCTTTTAAAATGAAATCCTTTGTTGCTTCCTAAGAGAAAATAGAAGGGCCTCCCAACAAAAGGTTCAATATTATTCATAAATATAAGGCAACAGTTTCATAAGAGAAGAGGAAACACCCAAAAAGAAAAATATAGAATGAGAAAATAGAAACCCAATCTGGATGAGAGTTCATTACTAATGTCATTTTGTAGTACATGAATAATTTGAATATAGGATTATAGTTCAAAGAAAGATGACTAGATGGAAGATAGCTTAATAACTAGAGGTAGGGGAAAACTAAGGGTATGTTTGGTGTAAAATCCAAACAGTACAATCTTGGTGTTTCACGATTCTCAAAAAAACTTTACATCATATTTTATACATACCAAACACACTTTTTATCATACTTTTTCTCTCTCCTAATTTTTCTCTCTATCTCTCTCCTCACTTTTCTCTACAGTACTTTCTTTTATTCTACAGTACTTTACTCTACAGTACTTTACATCTGTGACCCTAAAGAAAATATAGGAGAAACTATTAGGATGAATTTAAGTATTAATAACCTAACTACAGAAATGAGCCAAAACAGAACATGTTAGCGTGATTTGATCTATATAGCCGATCTCACCTAGTGGAAAAAGAATAAGGTCTTGTTTGTTGTTGTTTATAGGATTATTGTTTAGGATCTTACTTCTTAAAATATAGGATGATACTGGTTTTTTTTCCTTTAGAAATATATCACTAACAGAAAGTTCAAAACATTAAAATTTGAATGACATATTGGACAAGGAAAGTGATATAGACTGTGTTCAACAGATCTAAATCAAATTTTAAAAAGCAAAAATTACTAGAACTTTATAATGCCGCTTTCCACAACCCAACCGGCAATTTTTTTTCTCAGAACTGTTATAAATATATTATTCAATTAGAGGATTGGTTTTATCTATAAACTGTTTCAAATTTCAATATTTATGGAGCCCAACTAAGTTTCTAAATTTCCTGGTTCAACAGAACGGAGTCTGTCATGACAAATCAATCATTATACGAACAGGTTACATGGACACACAATCCTCTTACACTATCAATTACCACATTGTTGAAATATATAACGTCAATGATAAAATAATGAATAATTTTAGCATCGCAGACAAATAACAGCAAGCATGTTTCACAATCTCAGAGTGGACGTGTCCATCATACATTTCTTGATAGTATATCAGGAATTAGACTTGCTCAGAATAGAAGATAGAGCCATGTCATGTATACTGTTGTGGATATACATATATTTGGATATATGTATATTTGAATTGAAATATTTTATAAATAGTTAGGATTACTAAAGAATATTTTTGGATAAGTTTTTAGGAATATTATATTTTGAATTTTGGTAGATATGATCGTTATCCACGTTTAAGGATAACTCTAGGAGTTTGATTAGGATTTCATATTTTCATGTATAAATACCCTGCAAAGGTGAATGATAAAGACAGAGCATTAGAGAGGATCAAAGAGCATTAGAGAGGGTTTTTCCCAATACTTTCTCCCTTTACAATCTTAACATGGTATCAGAGCCAGGTTACTTTAAAGCATAAACCTATTGAAAGCAATTTTGTTTAGGCTCTAGGGTCAAGTGATCCTAGACCCTAGACGACCCTAGATCCTAAACCTTAGACCATATTTTCTCTTATGATTTGAGAGATCTACTATTTATTCCATTCAGAGTGCAACGAGTGCACGTTTGGAGGTTTGGGAGATTAAATTTTGAAAGTTTTCTAGCCATCAAGACAGGCTTTAGAGGACATTGACAAGTCAGATGCCGAGTTTGATGCTGGTTTCTGGTGATTTTGGTACTGGGATCCAGTACTTCGACCATTGTTTTCTACCTCAAGAGGAGTGTGGGAAGCTATGTGAACTTTGAAAATCCTTATATGAATTGAAGAGAAGCCCTCGGGCTTGGACAACCAATAAGGTTGTATGGATACTCCAACTTTCAGGAGAAGTTGGATTGAAGACTTCGTTTTCTACGAAGGTATGTGAACTTCGAAAATCCTTGTATGGATTGAAGACCTTGGACTTGGACAACCAGTGAGGTTGTATGGATACTCCAACTTTCAGGAGAAGTTGGATTGAAGACTTCGTTTTCTCGAAGGTATGCGAACCTTGAAAATCCTTGTATGGATTGAAGCAGAGCTCTCGAGCTTGGACAACTAGATTGGATGTGTGGATACTCCAACTAGATTGGTTGGAAGAAATTGAATTGAAGACCTGATTTCCTTATTCGATTAGGAAACGACGACTAGATTACCTTCTTCGCAAGTTGGGCATACAAGATCTTAATGCTCCAACTTGAGGGGGGTGTTGTGGATATACATATATTTGGATATATGTATATTTGAATTGAAATATTTTATAAATAGTTAGGATTACGAAAGAATATTTTTGGATAAGTTTTTAGGAATATTATATTTTGAATTTTGGTAGATAAGATTGTTATCCACGTTTAAGGATAACTCTAGGAGTTTGATTAGGATTTCATATTTTCATGTATAAATACCCTGCAAAGGTGAATGATAAAGACAGAGCATTAGAGAGGATCAAAGAGCATTAGAGAGGGTTTTTCCCAATACTTTCTCCCTTTACAATCTTAACATTTTTTTTTTTTGAAACAAAATAGAACTTTTATTAGGGAATAAATTTGGATACAACTTTTGCATGTAATGAAAATTAGGATGTCCTAGTCTATAGTGCCACAAATAATGTTAAATTGGATACAATATAGGATACAACATTCACCTCAAGCCACAAATAATGTTAAATTTATTACGTTTTCCACTTCGATCCTCGTCTCTTTGTCCGAACAACGAAGTAATATATTCAGACTAAAGGTTTTTCTT